>CAIIXF020000003.1:804404-958519 GCA_903813345.2 Owenia fusiformis
TCGCATCGGAGTATGTCAGCTTCAGGCCATTTAAATCAGAGCTAAGTACTCCAGTGACAGCCTGTTCAGCGAGCTGCCAGTGACACTTATTTGCAGGCAGAAATAGCTGAAAGCAGACCTCTATGGCTGCTGTCTGACTTGTGTCCAATTCAAGGTCATTGAACTCGAAGGTCAACACCTGGTTGGCTCGTCCGACCAAGTGGGACCTCTCGACGGACTGAAGGGCGCACATCTTGAGAGTGAACGGCATGTACATCTTCAGCTGTGTTTGTAGATTTTGTTTTCAAACATGGTCGCCAGAATGCAAGATTGCCGCGAGAAAGTTAATTAGTTCTAGCACTTCTTACCATGCAACAAGTGTTTGGCATAAATTGCATTATATTGCTGTGCAATGTACAATTTTGAATCTTTTAACACATGACCTTTTGGAGAGAATGTCTAAAAACAGCAATTGACAAATAAAATTTTCACTTTTCAAGTTTTGGCTAGTGTGAGGCATAAGTGATAATTTAAAATGACATGGTCAAATTGATAATTATTTTACTGGCAAGTAGTTTATTTCTGAATTGATTTTTATTTTAAGCCCTGTCTTACAATTTTGATGATATTTCCACTTACTGTGGAATACATTTTTAGAGTACACTTTTTAGAGGTTATAGTATGGCTCGAGAGATCAAAAGTGATAGTGTAACGAGGGCAATAGTTTTCAAATGACTCTGGTTTGTGTATTTCCTCATTTGAAGTGATCTGTTTAAATGATTCGATATACAATGATGACATTTCCATACATTTATAATGGAGATAGACAGTAAGGTTCTGTTTTATTTTAGTACTTCCAAGGAAGTTGGGGCTCATCTTTTTATTAATACATAAATGGTAGGCCTAGGTTACTTTGTATAGTGGATTTGAATCGGATTTGTAAACATCAGACTTGTCACGGTCTGAAGAGGTATTTTCCAGGTGATTGAAATCTGTTTGAAATATACATCTGTTTGAAATATACTTGTCTCAATACCATAGAGCAGGTTGAATTTGAATAATTTTATGTCACAATCAATGTATCAAACCATAATGTGCAGTTCATGCACCTATCTTTTTATTGTGGGGGCTCTCACATCTGTCGTTGAAGGCTGCCACTGATGTCTCTGGGACACAATTCTTGGGGATGACTGCCTGCTGGTGGAGCTTTGTAAGTATGACTTAAGTTGTGGCTGGATTTGTTCCTGGTGGACAGGGTGTCCTTGTCAAAACCCTTCTGTATAAGACCAAGTGTTCTGAGACATTCTAGGGAAGTCAAACGGGGCTCTGTCACCTAGCCGTTCCAGTATCCATCCACAATGTAGCACAAAGCCTTGCAGAATGGCACAGCAGAATAACTGCAATGTCTATCTGAGCCTCTAATAACAATGTTTCCTTGCTCTTTATTTGCTAAAATGGCATGCAGCATCAGGCATTCCACAACCTCCCATATCATAAAAAATTGCTATCTCATGATCAATTTGAGTTTTACATTCATAGATTAAGTTATTATGTTTAAAAAGATCTTCAGTTTTTCAAGATGGCAAAGAATGGTTAAAATAAAAAAAACTGCCTAGAAGTCTGCGAAAAGAGAGAAATTCTGCAGTATAATGAGAGGGTGAAGTCAAAGACAGATTTTAAAGAGTAATTAAAATGTGATAGTACCTGTTACCTTCCATGGGAGTTATGTAGTCAGTTCCGGCAATAAACTCCTTCTCCCTGTGTCTCAGTATAATGAATTCATCATCAAAGTCTCCTCTACATCCAGGACATATTTTTGCCCTACACTTTTCCTTTAAAACAAACACCCAATCTTTCTGTTCCCCTTCCTAAACTTGTTAAGTAATAAAGTAATAAAAGTAATAAAAATACAGCATCCTTTCCACATAAAATACTTTTAGCAACATCAGTATTAAAAAAAAGTTTGCCTCCTCTCCTTGGTATAATATTTTAGCACAGTTATTCTTAAGATATCTGGGAGGCTCTAGTTAGGCTGAGGGAGAGAAGTGAACAGCTTTCTTGTTGGTTGTTCATCCATCCATTTCATTTCTTCAGCTTAAAGATATATCATCTCTAAATGAAGATGAATATTGTCTCTGCTTCGAAATTGTCTGATGTTGGAGGCAACTTTTAGTGGTGACAATATAATCAACAACTGTCCTTCACACTACGATGAATAGTACAGGGGATGTGAATGTTCAAATGATTGCCTCTGCTTCAAAACTGTCTGGAGTGCTATATTGTTGATGATATAAGTTTCAGCTGGCATGGCTTTGTGAGTGTAGTTGATCCTTTGTTGGTCTCCCAACTGATCATCTGTCAGGATTTGTCTGTCTGACCATACACCTTGACCTTACAACATGCAAATCTGATTTTAGTCTTTTCCTGGAAATAAAGGAAAATATACACATTATGTTCTTTGTTTTCCCTCAGGTTTGGGCTCAATAATCAGGACATCATATGTCTTCCTCCACACATGTCTTCCTCAACACATGTCTTCTTGCTCTCCTTGGCTACTCTTGCCTTCCTACATTCCCTCTCATGAATTTGGTTATTATATTTGGGTCAGTACAATTTGCCAAACAGAATGCACTAAGGAAAGTATTTGAAGCTATCTTTGTAATACATTCTATTGTGTCCATTTTCCTTGACAAATTTAAAGCAGTGTGGCCGAGAATGTCCATTTACATCTTCAAGGTGTGGCAAGATCCATCGACTCACATCATATATATTTTCAATCTGTAACATAATAATATTTTTAAAGAAAAACCTTTTAGAGCGGCTTTTTTGGTACAACTAAAAAGTCATAGTATTTTCTATTTGTTGAATAGTGTAAACTATTATAAAATATTATCTCATGCCTTATTCCTTAAATAATTTATAAATAGATGTGTGATTGAACCTCAAAGCAAAGATTTGTTTATTTACAATGTAATTCACAGGATATTTGTCACTTTTTAAATAACCTAGTATAGTGAAATAATCAATAATATCTTGGAGGAAATGGTGCAATAGGATTTTTTATTGAAATTCTGTTCTATATCATGCTTCTGAGTATTTTCTTGTCAAAGCATGTCTGTGTATGTTTTGTTTTGTTGTAGGCCTAAGTTTGTCAAAATGTTGATCTTGATTGATAATAAATGGTAATACTTTATGAAGTTGAAGATGAAGAACTGCTCAACATCCCTGGACCCCTTCATTGTGTGTAGGGAGTTCACCCACATGCACTTCTATCTATGGAAAAGAAAATATATACTGTATATTGTTGGCTAGACTAAATATATATCACTCCACCTAGAAATTAGAAAATAGAACAATGAAAAGCTAGCACTGCCCAAATCATGACACTAAATCTGAGCACAATTACTCCAAAAAGACTAGATCGTGGGATCATGCATACCAGATGAGCTTGATGTAATTCTAAGGTAGGTTTCTTATACTAAACTAACCTTAATCTACCCTAAGAGCTAACATGCATATGGGATAGGGTTCATGTCCCATACATTGGTTCATGTGAATGCAACTCTTGCGAGAATTGTTCACCCAATGGGGCTCCAGTGATAGGTGGCCTAAGACAACACAATTCTTATCTTACCTTATCCTGATTGTACATCAAAAATGCCAATCTATAAACTAGAGAAACAGTCTTTCTCTTCATTTGGCCAAACACTCACCTGCTTGTAACCATCAGGCATCAACCATTAGTTTTAATTGATTGAGAGCATTGGTGAGGATTGTATATTAATACCCTGTGGCACTTGGCACATTGATAGCAAAACATCGAAAAGGTCGTTTATAATCCTTAGTAATAATGAGTAATAAGGAGTGGTCGTCCACATTAGGTGTAAAGGACTGCTTAATTGTACCCTGAATATCATTTTGATGGCAAAGTGATTTCTTCTTGAAGAGAAGATTCAATTATGGCTTGTTCTATCAATTTTTGATTCTATCAATTAATGATTTATATGAATTAAGTGATGGTTTGTTGTCTCTATTATTCAAATAAGTCATGATGAGTCAATTTCTCAATTATAATGCACCTTTTCTGCATTTTCTTATACCATTAGTTAGTTGCTAGTGTTGTAACTGAAAGTCAAAGGGAAAAAGAGACCAACATTTGTTTTGAACTTAAAGGCATGAATAACATGTAAGTGTCTTGTTTGGTGTCGATGAATGTCGACATTTAACATAAAATAATTTTCAAAAATCTTATGGTAGACCGATATATGATTATACCAGCAGAAATGAAAATTCCAACATTTAGTATTTTAAAATGTTTAAAAAGTGGAGCTGAGTGCTCAAACCTGTCTTTCCCTGCCATGAAACGAATTGTATGATTTTTTGTAATTTTTTGAGTAATTAAGCTGAATGTCCAGCCCAAATAATTGTGCAATAGTAAGATAGTAAATTGTAAATTAACATCCAGTATTAAAATATGATGACTACCTGCAAATTATTTTTTTATCAATGAAAGGAAACACAGTGTCAACGATTTTGTTAGTAGTTTTCTGCAGTAAACTTCCATCCTCATACTCATCAGCAAATGGAGCATGCTCATCCAGAGTCAATACCTAATGCGCATAATGTGCCAGTAATTATCTTAAGGAAACTATGGTGGAACTGTTCAATGCACTTTCAGTTTTGTTATTAGAAAAACATTCGCATCAACTATGAAATCCAAAATTTCAAAAAGTCATCCATTCATTGTCAGTTGTTTAGATTGTGTTTTGACGATGTAACTGTATGATGCAGTAAAAAACACCAAGGGAAACAGTGTTAACTTTCTTCGCAAATGATACTTATTCATATTTATGTTGGTGACACACTTGTGACACACTATGAATTGAAAATGCGTACTTGCATAAAATGCAAAACTTCTAGTGCAAGCAGTGTAACCAGCATCTGTGGTGAAATACATTTTCATTTACTTTCTGTTTGACACATCAGTTACTAAAACTGATTTGTTAGGTTCTACTTGTCCACCGGAAAGTATTAAGTCTTGGTCCTTGTTCAATCGTATATGTGCTTCAGTGTGTTTATGGAGGTATCGGATCAATTCCCCTTTGTTCTTGTCAGAGCTTATGAACTTTTTCAAAGGTGGTACCTGTAGACGAGGAGTGAAAATGAGAATTTGAGGAGATTAATAGTTCAGAGTATATAATGACATGTCATACCTTAATCTCTTCGTTTATATATGCTTTCAGTGAAAAAATATATATTTTAAATCATAGTGAGTGACAATGATGTTTTAGACGCCCGTTTCCATGGCAACTAAATTTTACCACTGCTAATGAGGACTATTTCTAATATTGAATATATCTTTCTCATTTTTTATCCGATTTTGATGATATTAACGCCAAATGAAAGCTTAAGGAACAAAGATTATGATTGGTTAAAAATTATGCAAATTAGCTCATTTGCATATCATCTGTGACATTTATAATCCAATTTTTTGTTCAATAATGGATGGATTTTTAATACTTTAAACAATACATACTATCATTTCATTATATTGTAGCATTTTTAGGAACTCAGAAAATTTACAAATTCATTTCACTTGATCTTTTACGTGCCATACTTTCTTACCTTCGACTGTTCAATTCATTAGTTCAATCATGTATTTGCATTATATTTCAGCATTCTTATATCATTTTATATTAATGTAATCTCTTACTATCTTCTCATTTTCAAGTGTAAACATAAAATGTTCACGTTTTGTTTTTACCGGAAGTTTAGACTTTCTTAACTTCCGGGACGCATGCGCGGTGCGTCAATTGCCATTTGTGGCGTCTTGGACTGTCTTGGGCGTGCGCAATGCGCAAAAGGAGAAGAGAAAACACTTTTTCGAGCGGGAAGTTGGAAAACCTTGAGCTCCGTAGAATTTGAGCTAGAATGTAACGACTGAACACGAATTATGTACTAGGGGGGTGGGAAAACGTATATAAAGTGTAAATAGATGTATATAGAAAGTTAAATTCAGTTTTGTTGGTGTTTTCTATGAGAAATAAGGATGGAAAAGGAAAGATAGAAATCACCCGGGGATCTTCGATGAGACCAACACCCGGGGTTGAATGCTTGAGCCAAACGACCAGATGCCGATGTCTTCACATAATATATTCTGTACAAGAATATTTAAAGACCCCGTGTGGATTTATTTCATATGATTATCCTGTGCAAGGATAGGCCTAATTGTCATTTCAATCAGTGTGTGAGGGAATATTCTGTACAAGAGTATTCAATATCCTGTCCAAGGATATTTGTCAATTAAAGGCCCTGTGTAAATTCGTATCCTGTCCAAGGATATTTGTCAATTAAAGGCCCTGTGTAAATTCGTATCCTGTCCAAGGATATTTGTCAAATCAATTTAAGGCCCTGTGTAAATTCGTATCCTGTCCAAGGATATTTGTCAAATCACTTAAAGGCCCTGTACTAATTTATATCCTGTCCAAGGATATTTGACAATTCAGTATTTAAAGGCCCCATGTAACACTTACGTTATTCAACAAGTGTATCAAAGATGCTTTGTAAAATTCAGCATCCTGTATTAGTGCATCACTCAGCAGAGTAATGCTCTAGAAACTTGAAGCCACTGTTTCATAATATCGCATCTCCATGGCCCAGTATATGCGAGGTATATTTCCAAGTCTTTGATGGACCAGGATTTCTATGATGATGCTAATTGATGAGATGACTAGCTGAGGGCACGGGTCTAACCAGGAATCCACTTTGATGTCAGTCTGTGACGAGGTACCTGTCATGGACGTCATGCATTTCATGATGCCTGCACATGCTCTAGACCTATAACCTATGTGTATATCTCACATTACCACTTCAATGATTCCTCAGTGAGACAGAAGAGATACATTTGATGGACGTACAGCTCAATAAATAGCTGAAGATATACTTTCTTTTCATCCCACAATTACAATGTTACAACATACATAAAAGCTTCATGCCTCTTTATGAGGCTTAATTACATTTTACATAATTACAAATGTAAATATCAATACAAACAAATCTACACGCTACCTTTATTACAATTAACTGCTTTACTTGCTATATGTGATTTCATATTCACATTGTTCTGAGCTGTATACACACTAAGGCAAATTTTGCACTTTTATTCATAGAATTATTACACATTGAGTATACTTATATCAGTAATCATTTATTTAACACATCACCCACGATACATCACATCCGGCAACGCTATAATTGGTGGCAGTGGTGGGATCTCATCTAACCAGTTATGTAACCAAAACAGTGATGTAAGAAGAAAACTCAGAATCAAGAGGGTGATGATTTGTCTGAAGATAAGTTCAACAGCGACTTGCTGACTTAGGGAAAGGAAGAAAATATCTGGATGAAAACAAACAATCACTTCTGAGAAAATATTGTTCAATTCCTTAGACGACGAGCCTCAGATTCTCGGACAGGGGATATTCCAAAGGCCAATGTTACTGAAAATCTTATAAATAAATCCAATGAACCAAATAATAATATGTCTGTACATAGTGTAAATAATTCCATAAGTTCCAATCACATGCTACCTTCATGTACTGATCAAACTAGAGGTGTTAGCAGGAATGGTTCTTCTGTAAATACAGTACCATGCACACACCGCTTCTATACCCGGACAGAAGATTACTCTGGAACAACCGGGAGGGCTTTTATTTCATGTTCCAGGGCAGACGGCTGGGGCATCTTCATCCACTTCTGTCAGCCGACAGAAGATAGCAGTTCTAGATGCGGGATCTGGTCAGTTGGGATACACAAATATCACTGATTAGGTGCCTTTCCACCCTGAACCACAGGGAAAGTTTGCTAGTTCAGCAGGGAGATGTCCGTCCACAACAGCCAAGTGTGCATGTCCAACTCCTATTGGTATAGGAGTATAATGTACCATATGTTAGAAATGCTCAGAGCCAACCAGCCATTAGCCATATCCAAGCACCTATTGGTATAGGAGCTTCCATTGACGAGAGAAGTCACATCACTTGTAGATAATGTACCATATGTTAGAAATGCTCAGAGCCAACCAGCCATGAACCATATCCAAGCACCTATTGGTATAGGAGCTCCCATTGACAATAGAAGTCACACCACGCAATTTGTAAATGATGTATCATAATTCATATGCCACAAGGGGTCAGTGCTAGCCAACCATTAGTCATTTCAAAGCACCTATTTGTATAGAAGCTCCCATTGATGAGAGAAGTCACATAACACAATTTATAACTATGTGATGTACTATATGTCACAAATGCTCAATGCCAATCAACCATTAGCTGTGAGTCGCCCAAAAGTTACTAGATGTAACCCATACCTGATAGAAGAAAAAAAAGATGGTATGCATCCAAAACTGAATCAGATGCCAGCCAGAATACATGAAGAGAGGTAGCCATCTGATGTCCATACCAAAATGGCGATCCGTATACTATTGAAGTGGCTCCCTACCAGTCCATCAGAAACTATTAGCGACCTGCCGTAGTGAATACCACAATGAGGCGAACACCAAATGATTGCCAATATCAATCACTGGACCCACGGATGAAAGGCGATGAGATGCTACTTACGGATTCTATGGGGAATGAAATAGGACCAACTAGACATACAATTAGACGATCCAATAATACACAACCATATGTTCAAGCGACTGAAAGGGACACTCTGGGAAACTAATGAACATTTCAAGGAAACTTTGCTTAAGTTTTATTTAGCCATCGCTAAGAGATGACCACAAAGAAGAGGATCCGATGGAACCGTTCTAGACATTAGCATTGTAGAATCCTATTGTGAACATTGTATCCAGTCTCGACATCGCATGCCATTATGAACATTGCATCCAGTCTCGACATCGCATGCCATTATGAACATTGCATCCAGTCTCGACATCGCATGCCATTATGAACATTGTATCCAGTCTCGACATCGCATGCCATTATGAACATTGTATCCAGTCTCGACATCGCATGCCATTATGAACATTGTATCCAGTTTCGACATAGCATACCATTATGAACATTGTATCCAGTCTCGACATCGCATGCCATTATAAACATTGTATCCAGTCTCGACATCGCATGCCATTATACATGTAATAAACATAGTTCCAGTATTGTTATTGCATGCATGATATTATAACTACAACAATTTTAAATGAATTCAATGTAAATGTTCGGATTTACAATTATAGTGATTCTTCGGGACGAAGAATCTAAGAGGGGAGTAATGTAGCATTTTTAGGAACTCAGAAAATTTACAAATTCATTTCACTTGATCTTTTACGTGCCATACTTTCTTACCTTCGACTGTTCAATTCATTAGTTCAATCATGTATTTGCATTATATTTCAGCATTCTTATATCATTTTATATTAATGTAATCTCTTACTATCTTCTCATTTTCAAGTGTAAACATAAAATGTTCACGTTTTGTTTTTACCGGAAGTTTAGACTTTCTTAACTTCCGGGACGCATGCGCGGTGCGTCAATTGCCATTTGTGGCGTCTTGGACTGTCTTGGGCGTGCGCAATGCGCAAAAGGAGAAGAGAAAACACTTTTTCGAGCGGGAAGTTGGAAAACCTTGAGCTCCGTAGAATTTGAGCTAGAATGTAACGACTGAACACGAATTATGTACTAGGGGGGTGGGAAAACGTATATAAAGTGTAAATAGATGTATATAGAAAGTTAAATTCAGTTTTGTTGGTGTTTTCTATGAGAAATAAGGATGGAAAAGGAAAGATAGAAATCACCCGGGGATCTTCGATGAGACCAACACCCGGGGTTGAATGCTTGAGCCAAACGACCAGATGCCGATGTCTTCACATAATATATTCTGTACAAGAATATTTAAAGACCCCGTGTGGATTTATTTCATATGATTATCCTGTGCAAGGATAGGCCTAATTGTCATTTCAATCAGTGTGTGAGGGAATATTCTGTACAAGAGTATTCAATATCCTGTCCAAGGATATTTGTCAATTAAAGGCCCTGTGTAAATTCGTATCCTGTCCAAGGATATTTGTCAATTAAAGGCCCTGTGTAAATTCGTATCCTGTCCAAGGATATTTGTCAAATCAATTTAAGGCCCTGTGTAAATTCGTATCCTGTCCAAGGATATTTGTCAAATCACTTAAAGGCCCTGTACTAATTTATATCCTGTCCAAGGATATTTGACAATTCAGTATTTAAAGGCCCCATGTAACACTTACGTTATTCAACAAGTGTATCAAAGATGCTTTGTAAAATTCAGCATCCTGTATTAGTGCATCACTCAGCAGAGTAATGCTCTAGAAACTTGAAGCCACTGTTTCATAATATCGCATCTCCATGGCCCAGTATATGCGAGGTATATTTCCAAGTCTTTGATGGACCAGGATTTCTATGATGATGCTAATTGATGAGATGACTAGCTGAGGGCACGGGTCTAACCAGGAATCCACTTTGATGTCAGTCTGTGACGAGGTACCTGTCATGGACGTCATGCATTTCATGATGCCTGCACATGCTCTAGACCTATAACCTATGTGTATATCTCACATTACCACTTCAATGATTCCTCAGTGAGACAGAAGAGATACATTTGATGGACGTACAGCTCAATAAATAGCTGAAGATATACTTTCTTTTCATCCCACAATTACAATGTTACAACATACATAAAAGCTTCATGCCTCTTTATGAGGCTTAATTACATTTTACATAATTACAAATGTAAATATCAATACAAACAAATCTACACGCTACCTTTATTACAATTAACTGCTTTACTTGCTATATGTGATTTCATATTCACATTGTTCTGAGCTGTATACACACTAAGGCAAATTTTGCACTTTTATTCATAGAATTATTACACATTGAGTATACTTATATCAGTAATCATTTATTTAACACATCACCCACGATACATCACATCCGGCAACGCTATAATATCATTGAGGTTAACTTACGATATCTTATTAAAGTATGAATATTTTACATCATAGCTCCATTATGATATATAATATGAGGCATAATAACTATAAAAAGTATAAATGTAGTGCCTTTATAATGAAATAGGGAACTTGAAATGAAGTTTCACAATTAACTTTTATTATAAAATTTTAATAAATACTGTACCAAATGAAAGCTACCCTGTATGTATTTAATGATAACTTATGCAAATATGTGTTAGTGATATATCAGTTACCGTGGCAACCATATTAAATTACGAAAAGATTGTTCCTGTTTTTGAGTATATCTAATCATTTATTATCTCTCATATCATTGTTCAGGCCAATTTCAAACATGTGAACACGAAAAAAGTTTATTATCCGTTTTTTTCAAGTCATTTAAAATTGTTTTCCAGATCAGGTTTTATCATCCCAGAATTATATTATCCCTTGAACACATTATATTTCTGAACTTTTGCTTCTTCTTTCACTATAATGTTTTGTTATACATCCACTTGGCAGTCATGTCTTCAGTTTTGTGTGGTTATGTGTTCAGGCTAAGTAAAGATGATGGTAGCTATGTCTTCAGGTATTGGCATTGAATTCATAGGTAAAGATGGTGGCAGTTATGTCCTCAGGCATTGGCACTGAATTCATAGGTAAAGATGGTAGTAGTTATGTAGTCTAAATTTCTCACAATCTTTTAATGATTTCGATGAATATAGTTCTTCATAAAATGCTTTTATTTGATTAAGAATTTCAGTCTCATCCGTAACAATGGCTCCATCAACAATAAGTCTTGTAATGTGTTTTTTATTATGGTTAGATTTTTCCAAATTGAAAAAATACTGAGTACTTTTCTCCCCCTTTTCAACCCATTCAGCCCTCGAGCGTTGGATTGCCCCTTCAGCTTTATACTGATAAATGTCATTTAGCTTAGATTTTGCTTCATCATATTTCCTACAGTTGTCTGCATTGAGATTATTTCCGAAACCCTACAAACTGAAACAGAATGCTTCTGGTCGAAGATAATGCTAACCTTTGGCCCAAGAATCCCCCATGCTGCCAGAGCAAGTTGCCTATAGGCAATGTGCCTCATCTTCCTGGAAGATTCACCTCAGAAGCCATGGGGATAATGCTTCTTAAATGTCCTCCATGCATTAATAAGCGTCAGTCTATTGATGCATAGCCTGTGGAACCCAGGGTTCAGAGTAATACATCTTGGAACTGTGAAAACCTCCCCAAGGAGCATGGCTTGGTGATTTACATGTAGGCCCATCACCTCATGAATGCTTTTACAGCACACATTCTCCTCTGTAGGGTCCATAGGCTGGCAATTCCCAGATGTGCACTTGGAAGGAAATAGTAAATATTTCCCAAGTTTGAAAAATTCAGTTGCAAAATATATTGGTAATTTGTATCTTCTGATTGTAAACTATGATTACCATCCATGAATATTAAAGGACCAAGAAATAACTTGACAAAACTAAGAATTTAGAGCGCACATAAAGGTTGTAAGGTTGTTACACAAAACCAATTACCTCTATTTTTCATTTTATTATATAGTAGCCCGGACAGAATTGTTCAATGGTCACTTTTTCTTAAATAACTTTTTTAATTTTCAGTATTATCAAAATCTGATTATTACATATTTGAAAACTAGAGTAAAATTCTGACATACAAAAAAATATTTAAGGAACATTTCTTAATTTATTGATATTACAGGTGCTCATAGTAGGAGTGACGCAAACACATAATTCACCTTTTTGTCTCATATTTGTTCAAAATGGCGGCATATTTAGTGGTTTGAATGTTCAGTTGAATGTGAATGTTTAAGAAATGGCATAATTCGACGAAATCATGTAGACTGCTGCTTTGGTATGAGGTAATGACTGCATTTATAACCTTTAAATTGACTTGTATGTATACCAGTACTTAAAAAGGTTTGTACATTGTATGTACAGTATATTGGTAAGGTCATAGGACTTCATTTTTTTGGCCATTCCATTGTTACTCGTAGTGGATTAGCAACCCTAGATTGTTTAACATGTGCAACTATAGGGTCACACTGCCACAGTTTGAAATGTCTTTCCCAGTCACATGCCCCTGAACCCATCCTTGGCATGCATGTGAATTGTTCTTGAGCTTTTCAATGGTCTCTGAGATGGCGTTTTGGAGCTCTTGAAAAGATTGAGGACCTACTCTAGCCATACCCCGCACATTGGGGCGCCACCTTTTCACATCCTCTTGAACACAACCCCGAACATTTCAATAGAGTTGATTTCCTATGCCCTTGGAGGGGCTGACTTCTTGTATTTGATGATTGGTCAGTTGTTGCATTACATCAGGATTGTAATGGTGGCAGCATGGCCCTATAGTCCTGTGATAATCTTTAAATATTACCTTTCAACTGAACATTCAAATTCACAAAATATGCCGCCATTCTGAACAAATTTGAGGCAAAATGATGAATTATGTATTTGCGTCAGTCTCACTATGAACGCCTATAAATTTAGAGATGTTCCTAAAATATGTTTTTTTTGTATGTCAGAATTTTACTCTTGTTTTCAAATATGTAATCAGATTTTGATAATACTGAAAATTAACAATGTACTCTGAATGTACAATGAATGTACTCTTATTATGTGAGCCAGCACCTCGAATGCATGCTTTTTTATTTCTCATTTTTTATACTAGACTTCACGTCATTTGCATATAATTTATTGTTTCTTTACATTACAGGGGTAACATTGATCACTGATAAAAGTTCGCTTTATCATATCTATCATATCTTATTGTATAAAAGGACTTTTCATATTTTAATTTATAAAAATGAGGATCCCCGATCGTCACATTACTCCCCTTTTCTTAAAAAGATGTGTCCTCACATCTGTAACATAAAAAATAAAAAATATATTTTTTAACATATTTACAATTCTCCTTTATTCTAGTAAGATTACAATATAATACATTCCCTATTTGAGGACTGGCCTATCTCATTGTACCACATGAAGTTCCTTGTTGTAGGAGTACACTTTGTTTTCCGACCACGAGTACTTACATCTCCAACCTTCTTCCGCCATACGGAAAGGCAAGTTAACAACCATTTTGTCTTGTAGTCTGGCCTGACAGGCATTGCCTTCATCCTCAAATCACTGTCTACTACATTCTCTTCACTACTACTGTCCTTTGAGATGACTTGGGGTTGAGATGACCTGTCACCTTTTATGTACTATATTGCACTCAAAGTGTCATTATATAGTATGATACTGCATCTTCACAGTCTGTTCTCACTGGCACTTTATAATATCCATATATCCATGGTATAAATTGTTTAAGTATATATCACTGTAGTAGGACATTGGCCAGTATAAAGACAAGTTGATTCCAAAGTTTCGCTGTGCAAATTAATGAAACTACAATTGTATTCAACCACAAATGAACGCCCAAACACCCGCAATATTAGAGAATTTTAAAGAAAATAGCTTCTTTAGAATGACTAACTGAAGTTGATGATGACATAGAGTCATTCTAAGTAGGCCATTTTCCTTAAAATTCTCGAATATTGCGGTTGTTTTAGCATTTATTTATGGTTATCTACATCGAAGCTTTATTAATTTGCATGCCGAAACATTTGGAATCCAGATTCAAATTAGTTTAGCTGAAATCGGAGGTGTATCGAAAACGAAAGAATCTCTGCAACCATCTTGAATGAAGCTAACTGCAGTTAGAGTCATCCAGCTGTGGAACAGGGATTATACATTTAACATTATAATTAAATAGCATGTTGCATTTTATGTAAAATTAAGTCAACATATTTTGCAATGACACAAAAGATACAACATGTCCCAATCAATGTATGACCCTATATTAATTTTTCATACCAACACGATTTGGTTGAAGAGACAGGATTTCATGATGCAAATCCAAAAAAGTCACCCTTATATTAACCCATAATGACCAAAAACTAATCACTTTGATATTTGTATACGAAGCATCATTCCTGAAAATTTGAGATTGATGCATGAAAAAGTTCACCTGAAAACTCATACACATACTTTATAAACATGAATTTTCTATTTAGTGAAACTTACGCATGCTTCCTTAGCATTTAGTGAAACTTTCGCATGCTTCCTTAGCATTTAGTGAAACTTTCGCATGCTTCCTTAGCATACATCTGAGTGTATGTGTGTTGGATGTTATGATTGGTGCTGTCTTGACATTGATTTCTTTCATGCAATTGATTTCTTTCATGCAATCAATGATCCTCCCTTGCTCGAAAATATCCATCGCTGTTTCTAATATGACCTCCTCCGACTCTTCATCATTATTAATTACTATTGTTAAAGTCTGCATTGAAAGTATACTTCTCAGTTTTGCAATTGTCACCTTTTTGTAGACTTCATTCTGATGCATTTTAATCACGCTCATCGCTGCTTTAGCTACTGTCGTTTTTCCTGTATTTGGTGGTCAAATCACCACTATCGTACCAATGTTTTGTACCATTTGCCGACAAACGTCAAAGTTAGAGTTCTTTAGGACTGCACCTGAAAACAGAGATATGGTTCTAATGCATCATATGTCTACTAGTGTGTAAAATAGCACCATTTGAATTGGCTAAAATTGGAATGTTCTTTCCACTTGATATACATGTAAAAGACATGTAAAAGAGAACCTTTTCTGACCCGAAAAGGGGTTGACATATTGTATTTTGGACCCTAGCCTGTGGAGGAGCCTTTAAATATAGTGATGAATTGGTTAATTAATTTAAATACTCATGGTTAAGTGTATACATTTTATTGTATCGCATTAACTGCCTAAAAGGTTCATCAACCCATGTTGTAAACATGTTTTACCAATCCATTTTTCTCATCACATAATCACATATTTTCTCCTTACCTTTTTATCGCACTTTGAAAAAGTGCTATATTGCCGTCGTCTTGTGCTGTTGGGCGGGCGGGCGTGCGGGTGTGCGGGCATGCGGGCGGGCGGGACATAAACCAAATCTTGTCATCAAATTTCCAGGATAACTGCTTACCTGTTCAACTTGAAATTTTTACAGATGCAAGAGCAGACTAGTACCAAGATCTGATTAGGTTAAGGGCATGCTGGGTAAACTACGTGGCGGCCATTTTGAATTTTTCAACAAATCTTGTCATCAAAATTCCAGGAAAACCACTTATCCGTTCAACTTGAAATTTTTACAGATGCAAGAGCAGACTATTGCCAAGATCTGATTAGGTTTTGGGTATGCTGGCTGAATTACATGGTGGCCATTTTGAATTTTTCAATTTGGCGGCCATTTTGAATTTTTCAACTTGCTCCAAATTGACCCAATTTTTTTTTTAAAAACATCTACAAGTTCTCAGAAGTTCAAATCTGACCTTAGATTTCGGATTTGACCTTTCATTCACCTTCAGTGACCTTGAAAAGGTCAAAAAAGTTGATTTTCTAAATTGATATTTTGGATTTAAATTTAGATCAGCTTAATTACAAAACACCTACTGAGGTCTGAAAAAGTTAAATTTTCAAGGTCGAAGGTCAAGGTCATTAAACTAGGTCACAAATGATGTTATCCAAGTTTCTCAAAGTTTGAGACTACAAATCAATTCTTGTCATCAAAATTCCAAGAAAACCGCTAACCTGTTCAACTTGAAATTTTTACACATGCAATAGCAGACTAGTGCCAAGATCTGATTAGGTTTAGGGCATGCTGGGTAAACTACGTGGCGGCCATTTTGAATTTTTCAACAAATCTTGTCATCAAAATTCCAGGAAAACCACTTATCCGTTCAACTTGAAATTTTTACAGATGCAAGAGCAGACTATTGCCAAGATCTGATTAGGTTTTGGGTATGCTGGCTGAATTACATGGTGGCCATTTTGAATTTTTCAATTTGGCGGCCATTTTGAATTTTTCAACTTGCTCCAAATTGACCAATTTTTTTTTTAAAACATCTACAAGTTCTCAGAAGTTCAAATCTGACCTTAGATTTCAGAATTGACCTTTCATTCACCTTCAGTGACCTTGAAAAGGTCAAAAAAGTTGATTTTCTAAATTGATATTTTGGATTTAAATTTAGGTCAGCTTAATTACAAAACACCTACTGAGGTCTGAAAAAATTTAATTTTCAAGGTCGAAGGTCATCAAATTAGGTCACAAGCGATGTTATCTAAATTTTCCCAAAGTTCAAGACTACAAATAAATTCTTGTCATCAAAATTGCAGGAAAACCGCTAACCTTGTCAACTTGAAATGTTTACAGATGCAAGAGCAGACTAGTGCCAAGGTCTGATTAGGTTTTGGCCATGCTGGGTAAATTGCATGGTGGCCAGTTTGCTCTTCAAAGTGCGATATTTATCACTGTGTGTCTTGTTTGGATTCACACCGGGCCAAATCACACAACCTGTGGTATACAAAAATGTGGCGGGCGGCATCTATAATTTCTCTGCTCAATAATTTGGTGATATATCCTTTCTCGTCTGAACCCTCTCACAGCATTCCTCAGACCATTACAGCTATTGATAACAGATGATGTTATCTTGTCGTATGACTTCCTGGTCTTCTTGAAATGGATAGCCGTTGGCCCTAGAAACACAGGGTGCACATTTGTGTTAATTATCAGACTTTCCAATTTTGATATGTCCTAAGTCTATAGACTCACCCATTTTTGACTTATGACTTTCAAAGACAAGGAAACACAAAGCAGATAATTGATGCAAATTGTCCTCACCTCACTTCTTGTCAAGGACCTAATTAGCCTGTGGGCTTCCACAGCATTCTGCCCCTGACTATGTAGGTTGTACACAGTCTTTTGGGTATTTTCGGAATGTTTCATATGCTTAGCCATTATGTTAGTTTCCTTTGCCGATTTGGCTTGAGCAAATGCCTGCAAAATATAAATAAATGACAGTTTTGATAAGCTTTAGAGTAAATAAGTAGAAAATGGCAACTTTAGAGAGGCTAGCAAATCCCAATAAACAAAAATATGATTCAATAGTCATCTGAAAGAAGACTTCTATTTTTAAACACTTGAGACTGAGGGCTTAAACATAACCCATTTTCCCAATCAAATATTGTTATTTATTAGATTATAAAAGACATTTTGGTTAAAAATGTTTCAACTTGCCATTTCACAATTCCTTACAATATACACATGCTCAAAGTGTCATGTATTGAATAAAAATAAAAAAGTTGTCTAAATCCATGCATTTTCAAAAGTGAATCCATCCATTTTCAAAAAGTTATTAAAAATTAAAAACAGCTTTCTATATTTTGATATAACAAAATGATTTAGTTTTGCAATACTTCTTTTGTGGATTTTATCCTCAACCATTCCTGGCTCAGAAATTCCAGGACTAGTGGAAGATAAGCACAATGATACTCAGCAGCGTTGATGAAGCTTTTCCACCTAGTTTGAGACATTCTGACAGGCATCTTTGGTGTGGCTCACGGTCAGGGATGATCCTTTGTTTAAGAAGCTCTATGTAACATCCCTTGCGTCCTCCAGGGACAAAGAACAGAGTTTGAAAACACTTTATGAACTCTGTAGCCTCGAGAAACGAGGTGCCTTCAATGCTTCTCCCACTAAGTTCATTATGTGGGCGAAGCATGTGATATGAATACAGTTAGGCAGTAATGCATGTAGGATATCTCTAAATGCATGTAGGATATCTCTAAATGCCTTCAGCATTTATGCTGCATTATCAGCCACTGATAATGTTAACCATGCGGCCATAAAGTATCTCCTCGCCTTGTTTTTCGGAGAGAAAGCCAGATGTAACTTAACGTCACACAGTACTGTGATATTATTTCATTATATGAGGGGTGATCAGG
Organism: Owenia fusiformis; assembly: GCA_903813345.2. Taxonomy (NCBI): domain Eukaryota; kingdom Metazoa; phylum Annelida; class Polychaeta; order Sabellida; family Oweniidae; genus Owenia; species Owenia fusiformis. The sequence continues at coordinate 823,195 of CAIIXF020000003.1, forward strand.
AATTTCTGGACTGTTGGCTCTATTTTTGCCATTTATCCTTTCTTAGTAATTTTTTCACACAATATACCATAAATATATAGCACCATGCCATGAAGATTTCATTGCTCTCTGACATCATTATCTTATTTTTGTTACCATGGTAATCCGTGACGTGATGAGGTGGAGCTCAGAAAAAGTACCAAATTTGAAAAATCAACAGTACTTTCATCTGATGTTTGGACACTGTATTCATTGCTGAATATGTGACATACTGTAATAGGCTGTATCATTTCATTAAGTATATGCATTAATGTTCAATGTTTTACTCCGATCTGAATATTTTTGTAGTTCTGCTGATTCTCCTTTTTCAATATTTTGAACTCTTCTGAGTTTAATTTAATTTTGAGATTAACAGACTCTTCTGTATTGTTTGGTCTCCAGCAAGAACCTGCCAGCATCTTTTTCAACCAGGTATTAGATCACATCTACGATAATTTTGCGCACTTACTTTCCGACCTTAAGCCTTGGCTTGGAATGCCATCCCTCCTTCGGTTTTGTGACACCATCAGAGACCAAGGCGCCCCCCTTGACAACTGTTGGGCGTTTATAGATGGCACGGCGAGGCCAATCACTAGGCCCTGTGAAGGCCAAAGAATTTTTTACAGTGGCCATAAAAGATGCCTGCCCTGTTTCAATCCGTAGCAACTCCAAATGGGTTGGTGGCAAATATGTATGGCCCCTTAGAGGGCCATAGGCATGATTCGGGCATGCTCTTCGAAAGTGGTTTGCTACAACAATTAGATACATTTAACAAACCGGATGGGTCTCCAATGGTGGTCTATGGTGATCCGGCATACCCACTACGTGCTCATCTCTGTGTGCCATTTCGTGGAGGAAACTTAGACGATGATGAAAAGGCGTTCAACAAAGCAATGTCAAAAACAAGAACTTCTGTCGAATGGATTTTTGGGAATATAGTTAACAACTGGGCATTTTTGGCATTTTTTACAAACATTCATACTTGCTTATATGGAAACCAGGTCTCTCAGTACTTTAACGTTGAGCCTCCAACAATCCAAGAATATTTAAATCCATGAACCTAATGTGCTTTTCTGAATAATGACACAAATGCAACAAATGTAGAAAGCTTAACACGTTATATATAGATATATATTGAAACAACGATATATAAAATGCACATTTTCCTCAATGCACATTTTGTCCATTGTAGTAGTATAAAAAATAAATAATATCCTTCATTCATGTTTAATACTCGATTGTTTGTATAATGGGAATGAATGCAGAAAGTGTAACATGTAATACGTATTGAAACAATTAAAAAATGCACATTTTGTTCAATGTCCATGAGTATTTGTCATTGTAGTTCTATAAAAATTAAACACAAAATATAACATCATTATGTTTACAATACTCGATTGTTTGAATGCTGAGAACGAATGCAGAAAGTGTAACATGTGATACGCATTGAAACAAAAATATAAAAATGCACATTTTGTTCAATGTCCATTAGTCAATCAATGTCGATTGTAGTACTATAAAATTAAACAATAAACAATAATAATGTGCAATACTTGATATGGTATCATACATAGAACTGGACGAATATAATACACTCATATATAAGTCTACAACTTTTTATCGCACTTTGAAAAAGTGCTATATTGTCGTCGTCTTGTGCTGTTGGGCGGGTGTTTGGGCGTGCGGGCGTTTGGGCGGGTGTTTGGGCGTGCGGGCGTTTGGGCGTGCGGGCGGGACATAAACCAAATCTTGTCATCAAATTTCCAGGATAACTGCTTACCTGTTAAACTTGAAATTTTTACAGATGCAAGAGCAGACTAGTACCAAGATCTGATTAGGTTAAGGGCATGCTGGGTAAACTATGTGGCGGCCATTTTGAATTTTTCAACAAATCTTGTCATCAAAATTCCAGGAAAACCACTTATCCGTTCAACTTGAAATTTTTACAGATGCAAGAGCAGACTATTGCTAAGAAATCTGATTAGGTTTTGGGTATGCTGGCTGAATTACATGGTGGCCATTTTTAATTTTTTAATTTGGCGGCCATTTTGAATTTTTCAACTTGCTCCAAATTGACCAATTTTTTTTAAAAAACATCTACAAGTTCTCAGAAGTTCAAATCTGACCTTAGATTTCAGATTTGACCTTTCATTCACCTTCAGTGACCTTGAAAAGGTCAAAAAAGTTGATTTTCTAAATTGATATTTTGGATTTAAATTTAGGTCAGCTTAATTACAAAACACCTACTGAGGTCTGAAAAAGTGAAATTTTCAAGGTCGAAAGTCAAGGTCATTAAACTAGGTCACAAATGATGTTATCCAAGTTTCTCAAAGTTTGAGACTACAAATCAATTCTTGTCATCAAAATTCCAAGAAAACCGCTAACCTGTTCAACTTGAAATTTTTACACATGCAATAGCAGACTAGTGCCAAGATCTGATTAGGTTAAGGGCATGCTGGGTAAACTACGTGGTGGCCATTTTGAATTTTTCAACAAATCTTGTCATCAAAATGCCAGGAAAACCACTTATCCGTTCAACTTGAAATTTTTACAGATGCAAGAACAGACTATTGCCAAGATCTAATTAGGTTTTGGGTATGCTGGCTGAATTACATGGTGGCCATTTTGAATTTTTCAATTTGCCGGCCATTTTGAATTTTTCAACTTGCTCCAAATTGACCAATTTTTTTTTTAAAAACATCTACAAGTTCTCAGAAGTTCAAATCTGACCTTAGATTTCAGATTTGACCTTTCATTCACCTTCAGTGGCCTTGAAAAGGTCAAAAATTTGATTTTTTAAATTGATATTTTAGATTTAAATTTAGGTCAGCTAATTACAAAAGACCTACTGAAATTTTCAAGGTCGAAGGTCATCAAATTAGGTCACAAACAATGTTATCTAAATTTTCCCAAAGTTCAAGACTACAAATAAATTCTTGTCATCAAAATTGCAGGAAAACCGCTTATCTTGTCAACTTGAAATGTTTACAGATGCAAGAGCAGACTAGTGCCAAGGTCTGATTAGGTTTTGGCCATGCTGGGTAAATTGCATGGTGGCCAGTTTGCTCTTCAAAGTGCGATATTTATCACTGTGTGTCTTGTTCTTCAATAGTACTAACATCATCCTTTCTTTCTCCATCTGCTGCTCCTTTTCCCTCTTCAACCTCCCACCTTTCTCTCTCCAGTTTCAGTTTTTCTTTATCATTTTCAACTTTAGCGCTTAGGTAATCGCTCAGGAAATGATCTGGAAATATACATGTAGATATAGAAACTTAATGGTTATTTTCTATTTTCATTTACAATCAAAAATAGTAAGCCTTACAGTCGGTCTGTCACGTTTCTTAACTAGACGGTCAAAAAGGGGAAGATAAGGTACAGTATAGTAATGTAAATGAAATACGAATAGTGACAATACCTATGCCGCTAGCACTTCGTCTGGTTTTCTTTTCTGGCACCCCAGAACCTGCATTGCTAGTATCTGTCTCGCCTTCATTAGATGATCCAGGTTTACTCTTCAGTGGAGAAGTTGACTTCATTTGTTTCATTGCTTCTTTTCGCAATTTCTTGGCTATTTCTGCTTCTTTCACTTTTTTTTCTCTCTGTTTTTGACCTCTTTGGCTTGTTTCCCCAATTCCTGTGAAAGGAGGTACGCTTCTTCACACAGGACATTGAACTCTTTATATTCGGATTCAGTTCCAGATCTATTGAAAAATCATGATAAATATTTTAATTCAACTAAAGTTCACTCATAATTCAAGAGTAAGATGTTTGCCATCATGCAAAGGTTGTACAATCTGTAGACCTCTGCAAGAGACCAAATCTGTGATATTTTCATTCTACACAATGTGCAACAGAGATGCAATGCAAACACCTAACAAAATATCGCCACCTGGTAATTGTTACAGCCTAAAGATCACATCAATGAGATGTAAACTCCAGTATCGACTATCAATGAAAATTAATCATTCAACTAGCATAACATTTAAACATCAATTATACAATTTTATGACAATTTTATTCCAGTGTGGATCGTCAATGCAATATGTACATAAAATAAGCATGACAATTTTATTCCATTCCAGTGTTGATCGCCAATGCAACTGATACATGCATTTAGCATCATATATTTATACTAGTGTCGATCGTCAATTCAATATACTGTATAAGTGGTATTTAATCCGAATGTTTAATTTTCCGAAATGTTATCATTTTCATTATTTTAATTTTCCCAATGACTAGAAACTTCCCATTGGGTAACATTATGAAGATAATATTTCCGACATTTAATTTTCCGAACCTGGCAAAAATTAGGAAATAGGCAAATTAAATGATTAGGCAAAATTACCACTTATACAGTATACATAAAATAAGCATGCCATTTTTACTCCAGTATGGATCGTCAATGCGACTGATACATGCATTTAGCATAGTATATTTATACCAATGTCGATCGTCAATCCAATATATACATAAAATAAGCATATCATGTTTACTCCAGTGTGGATCATCAATGCAATATATACATAAAATAAGCATATCATGTTTACTCCAGTGTGGATCATCAATGCAATGCAATAAATACATAAAATAAGCATATTGTGTTTACTCCAGTGTGGATCGTCAATGCAATATATACATAAAATAAGCATATTGTGTTTACTCCAGTGTGGATCATCAATGCAATGCAATAAATACATAAAATAAGCATATCGTGTTTACTCCAGTGTGGATCGTCAATGCAATATATACATAAAATAAGCATATCATGTTTACTCCAGTGTGGATCATCAATGCAATGCAATAAATACATAAAATAAGCATATTGTGTTTACTCCAGTGTGGATCGTCAATGCAATATATACATAAAATAAGCATATTGTGTTTACTCCAGTGTGGATCGTCAATGCAATATATACATAAAATAAGCATGACATGTTTACTCCAGTGTGGATCGTCAATGCAATATATACATAAAATTATCATAGCATGTTTACTCCAGTGTGGATCATCAATGCAACATATACATAAAATTATCATAGCATGTTTACTCCAGTGTGGATCATCAATGCAACATATACATAAAATTAGCATGGCATGTTTATTCCAGTGTGCATGTGGATCGTCAATGCAATATAAGCATAATATTAGCAAGGTATGTTTACACCAGTGTAATATATACCTACAATAGCATGGTATGTTTACACCAGTGTGGGTCGTTAATGCTATTGATGCAGAATATTTACAATGTGTTGTTTACATCAGTTTAAATATACAATTCAAACATGACTGTGCTCTATTCGAATTTCTCAACCAATCAGAATGCAGCATAGCCAATATAGAACATTCTCTAATTCTCCATAGATGCACATGACCATGCTCTATTCAATCTGCAATTTGCATTGTTTTGAGTGACGTCACATCTCAGCTGCACATCTGAGGCTCTGTCCGGGGATAGCTGTTCTTTTTTTACTCCCTCCATAACTACTGTAACTATTTAACTATGGCTGACTTCAAGTTTGCAGTCGGTGAACTAGTCTTATTTAAGGATGATTTAAGAGTTATTATGGAGCGTTCTTATTACCAAACAAATAAAGTATATTTCATTTCAAAATTAGGGGAAAATGAAATGACATGGGCAATAGAGAGTGATTTAAAATGCATAGAACTCTCAGAGTCTGGTTTCGATGACCAGGAAAAAAATTGACCAGATTGTCCCGGTAAGTTACTTAGCTACTCGTTGTTATAAATTACTGCCAGAACATAATATTTATGTAATTTCCAAGCTTTAAAAAGGTATAGTGATAGTGTATGTGTGTTTTGAATGCTTACACTGAGTGGGGGTTAACTCTTGTTACCGAGCCTCCTGTGCTACGTGTGTGTGTATTTGATACATGTAGTCTAGCCTAGGTCTAATCCGGGGTCTAATCACCATCTCCCCAACAACTTGAACTTGAGATCCAGTGTTCTATCGTAGATCTAGGCTTACACGTATCATGGCCTATCATATGTGACATGACAGTTCTATTTTTATTTTCAGATTGTGCCAAATGACACTGAGTGTGAGATCAAGGACGTCAAACTTGGTGAGATACAAGAGCCTGAACAGCCCAATCAACAATCACGGTTTCATAATCCTAGCGAATCTGAAATATCAAAACTTGAAGACAGTCGACATGAAACTACAACAAAAACGCAAACCAAATGGGCCATAAAAATTGTAAAAGGTAAAATGCCCGGTGTAAAATGTTACGTATAAATGTATAGATTATATATAAATGTAAATTATGTATAAGCTTTAAATATCATCTGTAGCCAATAATTAGATTTAATATGTTTACCTACATGTACACTGTATATAAAAGTAGTACATTTCCCCATCCTTAATAATACACATAAAGTATGACCATTTACTGTATTGTAGATTCAATCCTTAATAGCATTTCTCGCATGCTCTTTCCAGAATGGTGTACAGAACAGTTGAAGATGACTTTAGATGATATGATTTCGTCGGAATCATTTCCTGAACACCTCAGAGAGTTCTACGCTTCAGTTCGACAGAAAAATGGTGACAATTATTCAAAGAGTGCCTTGAATAGCATTCGTGCAGGGATCCAAAGATATTTGGACAATAGGGGTATTTCCATGGATTAAAGTGGGAACACTTTTTCTGCTGCGAATAGAGTGTTGAAAGGGTTGATAAAGGTGCTCAAAAGAGAAGGTAAAGATACAGCAACACACAAAGAGGTTATTGATGAAGGGGACATGACATCGCTGAAGGAATATTTGAAAGATTTTGATAATCCACGTATACTACAACAGAAGGTGTTTTTTGATATTATGCTTCATTTTGGCAGACGGGGCCGTGAAGGTCTTCGTGACCTGAAGAAAGACAGTTTCCGTATCGTAACAGCCAGTAATGGTAATCAAATGGTTGAAATGACTTATAACGAAGCAACAAAATCAGACCACGGTCTAAAAAAACTTGAGACTAAAAGACCCGTTATGTGTGCAACTGGTAACATTGATTGCCCAGTTAAGTCTTTTCAGAAATACATATCTCATCTTCACCCTAACTGTCCATCATTCTTTCAAACCCCAAGGGCAACCACAAAGAAGCAAGGACATTTGATGTCTGGACCATGGTATTTAAATACTCCAGTTGGAATAAATACTATTGGAAATATGATGAAAAAAATTAGCTCTGATGCTAACTTGTCAAAAGTGTATACCAACCACTGCATAAGGGCAACATGTGCAAGCTTACTGAGTAAGCATTTCAATGACAGAGAAATTTGTCATGTAACTGGTCACAAAAATACAGAATCCTTAAAACCATATATAAACCAGCCTTCTGAAAAAAAAGAAACAAAGCTATAGTACAACTCTGTCAAATTATGGAGTAGAGAAAGAAAACCTTCCAAATAGTGATACTACACTTAGTACAAATGTTGAAAACACTAGTAGCAGTACTACCAATTCTCTTGAAGTGTTGCACAGTGGGGTGTTACAAAGTGCCATGTTTAATGGAAATGTAACATAACATTAACATTCAAAAGTAAAAAGTTACAGGTTGCTATATGATTATAAAGTTAATCAACACAAACATTCAGGTCTGAAATTGACTAAATGTAACATATAGAGTAACAGTACATTACATGGATGTACTGACATTATTTATTTTATTTATTTATTCATGTGTTTACATCCAAAATGAATATTTATAATATTGTTAGCTGAATCAAGGACGTCAACCTCGTGGACTGAAAATGAGCAGGATTCCCATTGAATTTTCCTATGGCACAAATTCTGTTCTCTGATTCGCCGGAAGTGACGCACTTTGACCTACTTATGCGTGGACCGCCATAAATGAAAAAATTATTCAGTTAAAGTCTAATTTGAGCCCTGAAAAGTGTTATAAATGTAAATGAAGGACAAATATCAACTAATCCTAGTAAGTATCAGTCGATTTACCACACAAATTAGCCATAAAATGCCAAAGAATCCAGAATTCGTCCATTCTTTGCCATATTTAGGCAAAATGAAGATGATTTATAGATCAACTAATGTACAGAATGGTTATATGAGTTCTGCTGATACAAATTTAGTGCCGCTTTTCATACCAACTGATTTTGCTCAAAATTTCAGATTTTTGGGGGATTTTTTTGCAACATGACAATGTTTCGACACATGTTTGTCGTAATATAATCCTTGAATGCATGTAAATTTGTATTTTCATGATTCCTATACATACTTATTATATGCTACTGTCATATGCAGTAGCTGAAGTATCAATGTCTTTATAATTATACTAGTTCCATGCCCCACCCTAAGTTTTCAGTCAACACATATTTTGTAGAATTCCCAAAGTTAGCGTACCCATATCTCGGGTAATATACAAGGGCCGATCAAAAAGTTTCTTACCGTTGGCTCTCAATCTCTATAATAATAAGAGGAGTTGGAAGCTCAAACTTTAACATGAAACAGGATAGTTAGTTTGCTTGAAACTGTACGAGTTTCATATAAATTGATCTATTGGTAGTGACACAAAGTCAATTCATATTTTCAATGACAAAGTTAGGTGGAGCAGCGTTATATATAAAATATCTGCTGAGTTGTGGTTCTGGAAATTTGCCGACATCGTTTCAAACCTCTCATACGAAGGCCTTAAAGGAACATTCCTTGCCAGACTATTTCTCTCCTGATATGGTAGCTACAATCATATATATACTTCACATATTTAGCAAAACACGGGAAAATGTTTTCATATGGTCAATATTGATAATTTAAAAATGTAGTACTCATTCCCAGTAAGCTGCCATCTTTTCAGATTTCTTTTAGGAAGTGATGTCATCGACTCTCACCTGTTATAACCTTGTCTATTACAGTATAGGAAAGAAGTACAAAATCACTTCTAAACAAGAAGCCCTTATCTTCTGTGTAAAAATATTTTCAGGAGTTGTGAACTTAGAACTAAAGAAGAGATCATCAAAAGGATTTTAATCATAGACCAAATTGAAAAAATATTCAGCTGGTTTAGTAATTCTAATAGCTCCTTACCTAATGTTATATGCAAAGTTGAGAGTCGATGACATCACTTCCTGAGTGAAATTTTAAAAGATGGCAGCCTACTGGAATTGAGCACTACATTTTTAAGTGATCAATATTGACCATTTCAAAACATTTTTCTGTTTTTTGATAAACTTGCAAAGTATGTTTATGGTTATAGCTACCATATTAGGAGAGAGATGGTCTGGCAAGGAATACCCCTTTAAACATGTGTTTTTGGATCGAGTGGACAGATATAGGAAGTGCATTGCAACTGGGGTTGAATATTTTGAATGAGAATGAATATTAGCAGAAACACTAATTAAACATGATTAAACTACAGTCTGTTGACAGATGACACTACTTAGTGTTAGAAATTTCCATAACTGCAGCTTAGCACAATTTTTTATTAAAAAACGCTGCTCCACCTAATTCAATCATTGAAAATATGTATTAACTCTGTGTCACTACCAATGAACCAATTTAAATGAAACTCAGACAGTCTCAAGCAAACTTACTATTCTGTCTTATGTAAAAGTTTTAGCATCCAACTCCTCTTATTATAAAATCTAGAGCCAATGGTAAGAAACTTTTTGATCGGCCCTTGTATGTGCAAAATGAGAAAAGTAAACTGTTTTCATTTCATGTAATGGTGCAGATTTCACAAAATAATGTTTAAAACTGGTCCTCCGTACTTAAATCTTAAAAGAACACAACCACCATATAAATTTGCATTGGCTCTTATGTGCCGCTATTTCGCTATTTATTGGCGTATAGTAATATCATACATACAAACTCCACATACACAATGACCATTTGGGCAGCACCTCGGAGGTGTCCCGGACTTATGATCGGAACATAATCCTGGCATACAAAGCCATATATCATTTATATTCTATTATCAACTTCTAAATCCCACACTTTTTATATTAAATATTGTGCAGATGCCCCGGAGGCAAAATTCAATAATAGTCCAATGATCTGATCTTAATCCTGGCATTTAAAGCCATATTATTAATATTATATTTTCCAACTTCTAAAATGGATTATTCCTCAGAGGTAAACTCTTAATATTAAACAATCCTTATCTACAGATGCCCCGGAGGCAAAATTCAATAATAGTCAAATGACTTAATCTCAATCCTGGCATATAAAGCCATATTATTAATATTATATTTTCCAAATTCTAAAGTGGATTATTCCTCAGAGGTAAACTTTTAATATAAAACAATCCTTGTCTACAGATGCCCCGGAGGCAAAATTCAATAATAGTCAAATGATCTGATCTTAATCCTGGCATATGAATCCACATTTGTTAATATTATATTATCAACTTCTAAAGAACACATCCCTCGGAGGTAAACTTTTGATATCAAATATTTCTTATGCACAGATGCCCGGTTGGCAAAATTCAATAATAATTCAATTGATCTGATCATAATCCTGGCATATAAAACCATTTTGTTAATATCATATTTTTAACTTCTAAAGTAGATTATTCCTCAGAGGTAAACTTTTAATATTAAACAATCCTTATCTACATATGCCCCGGAGGCAAAATTCAATAATAGTCCACTGATCTGATTATAATCCTGTCATATAAAGCCATATATTATGCTTATTCTATTAACTTCTAAAGTACATACTCTCCAGAGGTAAACTTATAATACCAAATATTCCTTATCTACAGATGCTCCTGAGGCAAAACTCCATAATAGTCCAATATTGATTCTTGGGACTTAATTCTTTTGACAAATTTCGAAATGAAATCACTATCTAGCCTTGGAGGCAAATATCTCAAATCTTATAATGTATAGATAATCCTGTATAGCTCCACAAACGTCTCCGAGAGGAGTCTCGTCTAAAATTAATAAACAAATATATCGTCACTCCTTGCCCAAACATTAAACTCGTTCCATATGCCTCGGAGGCAAAGCTTTTTATCCAGCTTTTTATCTCAGTTATGAATTCTTGCAAATAATTTACATTTTACATTCATGTGGTTTCGGAAACCTTCCTTACATACTCTGTATACAGTTTCTTAGTATTATATTGACAGAACTTATGCCATGTAGGCTAAAAATTTGAATTCTTTAATGCCAACCTCGCGGCGACCCCTTTTTGCAAAGTGCCAAAGGTACCTTGTATATTTTGTTTTTTATATACAAGGAGGTCCACCTACCCCTAAGATGAAATTGGCGTTTGTAGGATTTAAGAATTCGAAACACACAATTTACTTAAAACAAAAACTATTTCTAACTTTATAACATTAATATCAAAGTAAAATACATTTGACAAGATATTTTAAAACAGTAAACCTTAGAGTCATTTGGTAAATTTAGCAAATGCTGCCGTGTTAGCGTCACAAAGCCGAATGATTTGTTAATTTCAAAACCTATTTCCTCAACATAAATCACTCACAACTCATTCAATCAATACCACCGTTTATCGTCACTTAAATAGAACAGAACATTCTCAAATATACACCCCCGTAACAAACTATAGAACACCTTCTCCAAATCTGATATCAAAACAGTGTGAAGTACCCGTATTAAATAATTTTCAAACTTATTCGCTACGCTCAATCGTTAGAAAATATCATTAAAACTGGTCCTCCGTACTTAAATCTTAAAAGAACACAACCACCATATAAATTTGCATTGGCTCTTATGTGCCGCTATTCCCGAAGAACAAAGATAAGGTAAGGTAAGAATAAGTTTAAAATCCCATTCAAATGAAGATAGTATATTCTTATTTAATATGAATAACGCAATAAACTTAATTAAGTCACCTATTATAAACCAAGATTGATAACTTTCTTGAGTGTTACTCTCCACATAACCATCTATAGAACAATCACTTTCCACCTCCTTTCAGCCGAACAACCTGCCGTTCACATCCACTGTTAGCACCTGTAGTAGCATCATCACTACGTTAACCATGTCAACCAAAGATGGTTGTTTCAACTCTTATTTCTTTCTAAGTACCCCAAAACATTTTTCTACAAGATGAGTACAAGCACCTGTAGTAGCATCATCACTACGTTAACCATGTCAACCAAAGATGGTTGTTTCAACTCTTATTTCTTTCTAAGTACCCCAAAACATTTTTCTACAGACGAATGACTCATTTTTAAAAACAATATTCTTAATAATTTCAACTGTGATTGAAAATGCTTGGTTAGCTGATAGACTACGTAAACTACTTTCGTTATTCCATTTTGAAAACTTATATGCATAATTTTCTATCGTCTTTGGCTCTCCAGACTTCACCACAAAACCAGACATTTTCGTCTGATAGATATTTAGATTTTCATTGTCTCTACTGATTGGATCTTCTTCCTGCCATACCACACTGGCGTTAACTGCATCTGTGTCATTTATATCCTGAAAACGTACAAGCAACATCGTTACACAATGAAACTACCATACATTAAACAAGAACAACAGTGCAATGCTTTTAATAATCTATTTTTAATGCAATAAATATGCTCCTGAAGCAACCAATTCTGAATATTCATATGCTATATCTCTGAGTGCCGGGCACTAAATAATCACCACCGGGTGGGGATTCTATGTTTTTTAATACAACTATGGTATCTTTTTCATTCACGTATTGACCAGTATACAGAAGACTGCCACTGTGGAAAAACCATTAATACTCTCGCTTGCAACCATCAGCCTGAAATATTTGCAATCAATACTACAGGTGTAACAACATAATTTATTTTACCACACCAGTCCTGAGAAAACGAATCGACAGCCTCAGCACCTACATAGTTGTGAATATTTAGAATTAAATCTGTAACATTGCGTTCATGTTGTCTGCGAATAAGTCTACAGTATACACTCCCCGTTTTGTATCTAAAAAGTTGAAGATATCCATATACCCCCAGTCATTATAATTTATCATTTTGCTGATGGACTCAGCATTTCGGGTTAGTTCCCGCGGGATCCATTCAGCCTTCAAAACCACGATTCTCTGCAAACATATTTCACGAATATCAACGGCAAGTTTCTGAATTTCTTGTATCATGCTACCCTTGTTTACTATATTCACTACACCAGTGTTGTCCGTGAATCAACAAACAATTCGACAGTTAAAGTATCTAGACAAAGTAATCAACACCCCTTAAACTTTTTGTTCATAGAGCTTTTTGATTTCTAAGTTTCTGACCATTTTTGATAACATACATAATTCTCTATATTCCACTACATATTCTCCACAAACCTTACTCGATGCATCCGAATAAACAACTCTGGAGTGTTCAGGACACGTTTTAAAACACCCTTCGATTCAATCTCTCAAGATTATTCTCCCTTGAAACACAATTCTCGCTTTGCTTGATCAGCTATCTTGATAAGACATCCCAGTATAATCTACGACAACTATTTTTTAAAACGCCCTTGTTTTGTGACTATATTACCTGTTGCACCCTGGCAGATTTTTTCTAATTATGGAAGCCACAGTTTCACGGTTTCACTTCCGGGATATAATTAATTTCCTTTTCAAATCCCGACCAAACCTTAGCCAAACCAAACCAAACCGAGTTTTGATCGATCCTAATGTTGAGTACGATTTAGTTTGATTTACAGAGCATCATTTGATTTCCCTTTAGTTATTCTCTCTCACTTCTGATGTTTGTTCTTTATCCATGATGACAATGAAACATGGAACAGAAAACTTTTGGTTTATATTTATTGATCTTTTTTTGTTGTTTCAAAAAGAGAAGTTGCTAACTCGAAATAAAAGAAAATGCTTTATAATAGTTTTTCTAACATAAATATATAAGCACAAGTGCCAAAGGGAAAGGACCAATAGTTGTAATGGAACTTAGCAAGAAAAAGCAAACTCTAAGTGCATACCAGTCAAGAAAAATAAACCCATATAGCCCAAAACCATGATCTAACGTGAAAAGAAACAATGTCTAATACCCCCTTTCCCCCCACTATTCAAGAACCAATATCACAATCCAAGACCAGAAGACTAAGACCACATTTCATTCATACTGAAGTCATTACAATACATGTTGAAGAAAAAATTAGAAATTGATAGCCAATTGATAGCCAATACTCATAACCTCAAAAATAGTTGTAGATACACGTACTCATACAAGATAGAACATTCAGTCTCAAATGATGTGGGATATATAAAATCCAGTCTCCAAGTCCATAGGCGTTTCAAAGGGTCAACATCCATTCACAAAAGCCGTCGCCATAATCCATAAAACACAATAATTCACAATGGTCATCAGGAGAAAACTATGGCTGGTTTCGATCCCTATTTCTCAACCATTAATGCCATAGCTAGGATCCACCTCAAAAGGTGCCAAGTGAAAATATTGTGAGTTCATTGCCAATGTCTTAAACAATTCCTACATCCTTCAGCATCTCAAGTGGTAAAACTTGAAACTTCAAATCTAAATATTTAGAGCATGTCCTGCCATATCTAATAAGCTGGGATACATAGACCCATATGCTGGATTTAATGGAATATTACTGTCTAAATGGGGAAAATTCACAATATCAAAGTTGAAATCATCTCGTTTATCATACAACTTACAACATATACTGTTGTCTTGTTCAATGTTAATGAGAAAGTCAAGATAAGGCGCATTCATGTTCGATTCATTGGTCTTTTTAACTCTAACTCGGAAGGGTATATCTCATTTACAAAATTTTCAAATCCAGGGTTGTCCTAACTCAACAGGTCATCTATATACCTATCTGTTTTATTAAAAAAGTTTAGCTATGTGGAATTTTGTCTTATCTTTCATCTTCTTTTGCAAATACTTAAATTCATACGAGAATAGAAAAAGGTCTGCCAAAAGAGGAGCACAATCTGTCCCCATTGGTATTCCTATATTTTGACGTAAAACAGTATTTCCAAACTTTACATAAATGTTATCAATCAAAAAGCCAAAAACCTCACAAAGTTGTATTGCAGTAAAAAATATACTTTTCATGTTGAACACTAGAAAAAGAAAGCTCTATTTGAACTACAATTTACGAATTTAAATCTACTACCTTCCATTGTGTTTTTAATGATACCAAATATTTCCTCTTTCAATTTGTTATGGGGAAATGATGTGTAAAGTGGATATGAACAAATATGAACAAATCACTCTATTAGTTTTTAAGTTATAGTAAAAAACATGAAATAACACATGTAAAAATGGAGGCCATTTTCAAAATTGTAAAATAATGTGTAAAAGCTGCTATTTTTCAAGATAGTTCAATGTTTGGAAAAACATGAAAGTACCTATAAAATTTCAAACAAATTGTTAAAATACTGTTGGAATTATTGTATTTGGGATTCAAAGAATTATATTGGTATAGTCAACTGTAGAGATGACTTAAACTGTTTTCATCCTTGATAAATTTTGTTTAAGTTTTTAGGTTTAATTCTTTAATATTTATCTTACTCTCTTTAATTTCCTCTACAATGTTACCAGCAATTTGGAATGTGTAAGATTTTCCAACTACAAATCTATCACTCCATCTCTTTTTAAGTATATAAAACTCCTCACTGTCAATGTTAAGTAACATCCTGAAACAAATAGTAACGAAAATAGTATCATGAGTACTTGGCTCACAGTATGTTGCTCAAAATTGAATGATGGCTAAAATGACAGAAAATAATATAGGATGTCCCAAAAATGTATACACCTTTTAACAGCTTTAACTCAAATATGTATACATTTTTGGGACACCCTGCACTGTAGAACTACCGAGGAAAAAAGTAGTACTGTGGTAAAATGATACTCAAAAAGTATGGTTTCTGGAAAGGTTTACCACAGCAACATATGAACACATAAAATCAAGTGTTCTCAACTCAGCCTGAGCCTGAAGTAAAGTTTTCAATTTCAATTAATGATGGTTAAAAACTATCCTTTAACCAATTGATGCAAGTGCATCACACTTGATAACACATAGAGTAACTATTATGATCTCAAGGAAGAGTTAAAAAAAAACTAAATGGTCTTTATCCCTCAGATAAAATCTCTGTTAAAAGTTAACTTACTCACTACAAGTTCTTTTCTTATTGAATGCTACAAACTTATATGACAGCTATCTGTGAGGACAATCACAATAAGTACACTACAAAAAAGGAGCAGAATAAGAACTTAAATGTTTACATGGAGTGATCAAATGTAAACTGACAACTCCTAATCACAGTCTAGAGAGTACTTCAGTCATCCTACCAAAAACTGTTCAAGTAAGAAACAATCACAAAGGCTAGACTAATGGATCAGGAAGTGCTGTAAATTTCTTAATACAACTTTAATAAATCTATATCTACTAATGCACATTTTACCCACACTAAATAAATGTACTTACTGGCATAGTAACTATAGAATTACATATAGTTTCATTCGTAAGAGAAAAGTGCTTCCTAAATGGAGAATAGTGGCTCAAAATGAAAAACTTGTTTAAAAGTCAGTTAATCTTGATTAAAAATACCAGAATTATACTAATGCTTACTCTCTTTGATGAGAAAGGCAATAATCTTATTGCACTATTAAACAACATAAAAAATGTAAACCCACAAAGTTACACCCTCTATTACTCTCCAGCTCTTGTTTGGTACAAATAGCAGAAACTCTAAAAATAAACTTCTTCACTTTTATGCCATATAACAATGTTTAAGTTATGGTTATGATGCAAATCAAAGCTGGGGAAATCAAGACATAAAATACTTTTACAGATACTTTGAAAGATGAATACACATAACAGTAAATAAATAAGGTCAAACGTCACAGGCAATCAAAATTGCAGAATAACCTATAAACATGATCATATATGTAGTCTTAAACAAAAATCATCGAGGCTATCTCGTATAGGTTGTCAGTGAGAAACATTGCTACAAAGAATGTACCAAAGTGAAATAGATATATAAATCATGGTCAAGAGGAAAACTAATTTCCTGTAGCTCCAGAATATCCTGTTAATAATAAGATTACACTCTCATATCTGATAACCACTATTCAAGTCCAAGTCTGCTTGCAGGTTTTCATGAATAAAGTCCATAAATCAGACACGTATATTTTCCCAACTTTCCAGTGTTTACTTGCTTATATACATGTTCCAAACCTTCTTCTTTATTTTCTCCCATTGTCTTTTCCAAATGTATCCATTCCGTTCTTTTGACTTTCTGATTCTTTTTTCAATATCTTTTTTTCGAGGGACATATTTTTCCTTTGATGAAGTTTCTAAATAGATGCTCCAGTTCTGTTGTCTCAAAGTCAGTCCATTTCTGTCTCACTGGTCCGACTTTCCTTTTCCTCTTTAGAATAGGTGTAGATAACTCTGGTTCACTCAATAGAGGCGTATCAGAGTCCTTCAGGTTTTCAGCAGTTTTGTTTATAGCTTTCTCTAAGTTAGCTTCATCTTCTGGGCATACAGGGTCATTTAGCACTGTGTTGAGCAACTTTTCGTCCAAAGATGCATCATTACTGGATCCAGCTTCATCTTTTTGGCTGTCATTGGAATAGACCATGTCTAAACAGGAAAAATTAGAATATAAACTTAAAAGGTGTAATACAAGATCATATTGCAATGAAGGTTGTATCAAGATTATAGCTTCAGTATTGTTCCAATTACTGCATCAACTCAAACATTAATTCATTTTGCCAGTTGCTCTCTTCACGTTTTCTCATATATTTTGATGAAATACAAGAGCGATAAAAATAAAATTGCTTTTTAAAATTATGTTTTACCTCACACCCTGTTAAGATATGGCATTCAACTAGACATTAAAAATATAATAATTAATTTTGAAAAGCCTATAATTAAATTCCTACATGTACCTTGGAGACTGATATCA
Source organism: Owenia fusiformis (assembly GCA_903813345.2). Taxonomy (NCBI): domain Eukaryota; kingdom Metazoa; phylum Annelida; class Polychaeta; order Sabellida; family Oweniidae; genus Owenia; species Owenia fusiformis. Next base: position 841,084 of record CAIIXF020000003.1, read on the forward strand.
TCCAGATTCTTCCCAACATTTTGTTTCACTTTATTATTATCCACCAGTAAGCAAAGTTTTGCCACCTCAATTCGCTCTATTGAAGAAGACGTTGATTTGTAATGAAGCTTATGCACATCTTCGCAATGGCCCAAGTGGTTGAAGAGCCATCCTGCTTGTTGGTGTGTTAGGTTTATCACCTTGAAAAGAAGATACAATAATTTTCATGTGTCATTGTTTCGTCGAGATATATTTATTTTACCGTATTCGTTTGAACTACCGCACTGTGCACTTAACAAAGTTTAACAAACAGTTTAAAAGAAGAAAAAATAACCACAGTCAGTGTTGAAAATAATAAATTCAGAAAATAAAATTCAAGCCTGTAAGTTGACTAAATCTGACACTCACCAGTTAATGCCCACATATTCAACTTCTAACAGTGCTAATTAGTATTAGTATTTGAGTAAGCATTAAGCTTTTAAAATCTGTATGAATAAGGTCAATTTAGGGTGACATTGATTTCACCAAAATATTCGAGAGGGTGATTCAGTTTTCTTTATAGTTGAAGTCGTATGTGCGCTTTTTGGAACATGTGCAGTTGTTCAAACGAATATGATATCTAATTGCTAAGAAGTGCATAGCAAGATGACAATATCTCATTGGTTTTGTTTCAAATCCCCCAGTGTGAAAAAGAAAGTGATATTCCTTAGTGTAATTCATCCATGCAACATTAGATTTTTGTGTTTGTTGGGGGATGATACAGTCATTTGAAACCATTGCATCTGCCTGTTTATATTTGTAGCGTGGTTTAAACTTGGGACCTTTGTCCTGGAATAGCCGATGGGATTGCGGAATCGTTGCGCTATGTATGGCAATAATGTTTCTCCCAAGATCTCCAGATAGCCATCACTGTTCATAAGTCCCGTAAACACCTTGATGCTTGTAGTACCTCTCCTAGATATCCCAGCCCACACATGCACTTTGTACGGATGCTTCCGCACAGGTTTAAGCTTTTCAGGTCAGCCCTTTTTCCTAAAGCGCTTTCTTGCAACGGACTCCATCTTGATGGTCGACTCATCTGTGAAAATAACGTTGTGATAATTTTCTCTGGTGAGTAGCATCTTTAGTGCGAAGGCCCAACTCTTATTTGCTTCACGGACCATCTGGCAGTACCTGGTCCACACACACCTCTAGCCTAGCTTATGTCTCATTTGCTTCACGCTTGACATAGATAACTCCCAAGTCAAAACACTCACTCATCTTTGCTGCTAGTGACACTGACGTCATCTCATCGTCCACTTCCATTTGCTTATCAAGGAAGTCCATGTGTTCAAGCGTGTACATTCGTCCTTTAATACAGCTCTTATCTGTGTCATCTCTATATGTTCTGTGAGCCACTTCTTCGGGAGCATAGTTACCTAAAAAAACATAGGTCTTGCCATTAACATGACTGTTCAATTGAAAGTGTGCTTCATCGCTAAATCCAACGTCTCTAAGGAAATCATCATTGTCCTCTATTCTTTGAGGAAACCACTCATTCATGCATTCCCGGGGTTCCATATCTCTTTCAGTCAGTTTCTATTTTACTGTTTTTTTGTCATTGCTTTTAGCATTTAGATTTTTTACAGTTCCTAAGTTCAGTTCAGTTTCTAAATTTCTTAGCCCACCTGTAAATCAAAGACTTGTTTAGAGCATTTCTCACAATGATGCTCTCTTTTAAATGCATTCAATGTCTTTTTGAAAGAACCTGTTGTCTACTTATGACTAGCTACAGTTATTAATGTTTTCTGGAAGAACATTGAATGGACTCTTTTCACCTGAAAAATGAAAAATAAATACTTATATTTACAGAGTTATAACATAAAATGTGGGTTGTATTTTTTTGAAACACCCTGTATTTCTTAAATTGTATTGTATTTTGTTTACCACCAATGAAGGTGAGCAATACCTCTCGGGTAAATCCTGTGTATACATGTATACGGTCGTAATTGAAATGATTTGAAATCTATAGATTTAACATACTTTGAGAACTCCATTGATTTCAATGGCATCTCCATTCTTGATAATGTCATTTCGAAGTTTTACTTCCGAATATTCTGTTGCTGTTGTTGCAACTTGTTCCCCTGGTACAGTTTGATGCAATGATAATTATCAATATTGTCAATCCAAGTCTTCAGGTTGTTGGAGTGCAGGCAGAGGGACTAATTCTAGGAGTGCAGACAGAGGGGCTAATTCTGGCAGTTCAGCAAATTCAATAGCAGGCTGCTCAGTACCTTCTCTTTGATTGTAGTAGAGAAACAGAGAGACCCTGATGTGTTCCGGCTTTATACTCATTCTTCTACATGTCATCAGGATATTGTAAAGAGAGAAACTTCACTCAGCCTCTGCACTTGTTATCACACAGTCTTTGTATGCCAACGCAAGAATTGACAATGCTGGGACCTGAAAAGTAAATGCATTTTAATTTTTTCAATAAGAAAACATGAGCGGAACTTTTGGAAAAACGCAACATTTTTCTTAGACTCCAAATTAAAAGCTGCTTACATGATCAACTAGTAAATGCATCTGGGATGATGGGAAATAAGGTCAAATTTTCATCTAGGTCAAGGGTCAAGAACTAGGTCAAATCTTGCATTTTCACCATTCTATTAATTATCTTTGTCGTTATTTAACAACTTGTCTTTTTTTCATCATGTAGCTTAGAAATAGCCCTTTCATATATGGAACTAGTTGAATAGGAAATCTTATCTGTGAATCTTGCCTACAGGTGAGAAAGAGGACATGCTGTCTTTCCCATCTGACATTTTTGTTATCGTTACTGCAAAATTTTGCAAATCACCTTGATGTAACAGTCATGCTATAACACTGTGCAGATGTAGCCCTCTTTTCTTGAGAAGTAACTATATTTTCTTCAGATGTAACCTTCTTTCCTTTAGATGTAACCCTCATTTCTTGAGATGCAACTTTCTTTTCTTGAGATGCAACTTTCTTTTCTTGAGATGTAATGTCAGATTGGTCCTGGCTGTCCAAAATTGATGTTTGATTGCTGTTATCACCACATGCATCTTGTTCATAAAATTATCAAGAAAGTAACCATACATTTCTGGTTTACCCTATAAGGTCAGTGTGTATTTTGATAAAATATTTTATGTGCCCTGTGCTATTACAGATAGAATAACTCATTCCACATATGGTCACCATCTTTCATTTTTGCATAAAATGTGCTTTGGTGTGCCTAGGTCTTATAGTCGTAATTGATAATTCTTAATAATGTATGAATAACTATATTATTCAGTGGTCTTCAAAATGTCAAAAATCCAAAGAACACACTGACCATTACTTCATAATTTTACTTCAATATAGTGTAAGATGGGCGATTGGAGGCCCGTGGGCGGCAAATTAAATAAACAACAAATGATTAAAATGTTTAAAATTCTATTTCAATATCCAACAATCAGTCAGTATATCTACATAATCCAGAATATCCACTTCAAATATTCATCTGTAACTGAGCAACTGAACTGACTACAGTGTACCTGTGTACTTGCTGGGCCAACACCCCAACTCAAGTGATTATATTCCATATATGGAAACAAGGCAGTGCAAAATACCCAGCATGATAAGATATAATATGAAAAGGTAAAAATGTAAAACTGGTTTGAACAATAGAACAAGTGAACAGTATAAAACATGTATGAAGGACTAGAAAAAACCACAGGATTAAAGGTATTAAAGACAGATTGAATAAAGCTACAATATGTATAAAGCTATAAATTAGAAAATATGAAAATGACCCTGTTACATTCACGCGGACACGTCTTACATGCGTCCCGCATGAAACCTTACTCGGCCATCAAAAATATATACAAAACTTCACTTTTCAAAATGGTTTACAATAAAATATTAAGTACCGGCTTAACCTCCCCTTAAATCATCCACTACCAGAACAAAATATAGTATATATAATACCATAAAGAATACAGTGTATTATCTAACAAACAATTAACTAACATAACTGATTAACAATTTTTAATGGACATGCTAATTAAGACAATTGATTAAGTAATAATATCAGACTTGAATCAATGTTGCATTTTAATGTTAAATTAGGCTCACATGAATACCTTAAAATACGTGCAAAATGTTTATCATTATATCCTTTGGTAACAACCTTATAGGCTTTATGCACCATAACTGGCTAAGTACACAATGATAGGCTAAGTAATACACCATAATAGGCTAAGTAATACACCATAATAGGCCAAGTAATACACCATAGGAAAATCCACATAATGCAAATATTAAGACACTTGTTCACCTTTGAAACAAGGAATACAGCAAAGATACAAACTTTATCACTTGCAACAATTGAATTTTGAGAGAAAGAACATGTTAGAATGTAAAACTAATGACGTCATTATTGAAACACATGATTATCATCTGAAAGTTTAAAGACATTATTAAACAGTCAAAACATTCATTTAAAATCCTGGCTTTTCAGCATAAGTATCAAATCAGCATCATTAAAATATCATACAGCATCAGCATTCTAGGCTCACATGAATACCTTAAAATACGTGCAAAATGTTTATCATTATATCCTTTGGTAACAACATTATAGGCTTTATGCACCATAACTGGCTAAGTACACAATGATAGGCTAAGTAATACACCATAATAGTCTAAGTAATACACCATAATAGGCCAAGTAATACACCATAGGAAAATCCGCATAATGCAAATATTAAGACACTTGTTCACCTTTGAAACAAGGAATACAGCAAAGATACAAACTTTATCACTTGCAACAATTGAATTTTGAGAGAAAGAACATGTTAGAATGTAAAACTAATGACGTCATTATTGAAACACATGATTATCATCTGAAAGTTTAAAGACATTATTAAACAGTCAAAACATTCATTTAAAATCCTGGCTTTTCAGCATAAGTATCAAATCAGCATCATTAAAATATCATACAGCATCAGCATTCAATATCATCATCAGATCATCATCAGATCATCATCAATATGTTGAGAACAGATAATCAGTACAGTTATACATCAAATGTTAAAGCTGGTTGTGGCACTGGCTTATAAAAATACGTCTTGTTAAAGATGTGTTCTCCAAGCGATTTCGACATATTGGACTGTTTGGTTGAAGTTAAAGGTGAAAGTAGCTGACTCAGTTTCTCCTGTTGTTTAGTCACAACACTCTTATAAATAGCAAGATCTTCTGATTGATTTTTGAGTTTTTCTTGAATATCAATTATCAAACTGTCATATCCATTGGATTTTGAGGTCAAAGCACTCACCAAATTTTGAGATTCACGAAGTTCAGTTTTTAGTTGATTAGATCTCTGGGACTCCTGATCTGCATATGATTCTATATCATCCTTCAATCGGTCGATAGTTTTCCTCTGCGATTTTAATTTGGATTCCATTTGTACTGCTTCAATTTTCATAGATTCTATACGTTCTCTGTAGATATTGTTGGCGTTTTTTTGTCCAAAAAATTCACTTTGGATTCGTTTAAAATCTGCAACTGCCGTAGTATATAATTCCATATTTACAGTCATTGACTGGGAATGTTTGTTGTGAGTTTTTATTTTTGTTTGCGTCCCAGTTGAATTAGTACTTGTATCTTTGATCACATGTATATGAAATTTATCATCTCGATTTCTGTGTCCTGCTACATTGCAAATTGAACAGAAATGTTTCTGAGCTTTATAAAATAAACAGTCTCTTTTTTGGTGCTGTGGAGATTTACAAAACCAGCAACAAGCATACGAATAATATTTACCAACATGGTTATAGGTGACTCCATTCACAAGCATACGAATAATATTTACCAACATGGTTATAGGTGACTCCATTCATCTTGTATTGTCCAAATGTTGTTTTTTTTTCACTGCCACTGCCTTAATTGCAAATAGTATATTTTTAAATTCTAGTAAGCACCAGTCAAATTGCCTAATCCACTGTCACTGCTATTTTTGCCTACCCCACTTGTTGCTGCTATTTCTGCCTACCCCACTTGCTGCTATCTCTGCCTACCCCACCCGCAGTACCATTTGTAAGATGGGCGATTGGAGGCCCGTGGGCGGCAAATTAAATAAACAACAAATTATTAAAATGTCTAAAAATTCTATTTCAATATCCAACAATCAGTCAGTATATCTACATAATCCAGAATATCCACTTCAAATATTCATCTGTAACTGAGCAACTGAACTGACTACAGTGTACAGTACAGGTCTTGCCGAAGATCTTATAATTATGCATCGCGGCGCAGAACTTCGGTGCATCGATCGGTGCATCGGTGCACCCATTTCGGTGCATTGATTGGCCCATTCGATGCACCGATTGATGCACCGATCGTTGCAACGGGGAATTCTGTCGGTGCATCGAATGTTGCGCCGATCGGCACAGTAACTTGGGACAGGGTAAATTACAATGGGGACAGATTATTTTTTAGTCTGATATCTGTAGATTTAGATTGTACATCAAACGTATAAATACTTTATAATCCTACTCTTCGCCGAACACAGTATTTTAATTAGACATTGACTTTTAACAAATATAAGCCAGCTCAAAATACTACACATATTTGAAATGTTTCGTACAATTTTCGTTTGTTATATATGACCCGACGTTCCGTCGATCGGCACATATTTTCACTGATCATTAATAAATAACGCCTATATAATATAATTTCTGACAACGGGGGCAAATCACGATTGAGACAGATATATATTTATTATACGAGTGGAACATATTTAATTTATGATCATATTGAAATCAGGAGTATTGTGTTCGAACGCGGTAGTTAATGTCAATGAACGAATATAAAACATGTTATCTATTTATTAATTGGCGTTATTAAATTATTATAGTTATAGTGATTTAGTTTATTTGTATATAATACGTTGTTTTAGTGAACTGGATTTGGATTCAGTGGTCGTCTTCGAATGAACATTCATTTGTCATGATAACCACCAAGATGCAATGGTCAACTTTTGCTTTTACGTTTAATAATCAACGCCTTCCCTAAATTTCCTGTCAGATCATGAATTCCAGACTTCACCAAGTATTTAATTTATATTTTGCGTTTTATCATCTTTCCCCAAAGCTACATTTACATGCATTCATGGTACAACTACTACTTACTGACTTTGGTTTATCATTGTTTTGTTGCAAATACGGGGATGTTTGGGTTGATGTGTTTGGGACTTCCCCTTTTCATAATGTAATTATATATTATTCTGTTTTGTAGGTTCGGGTGGGTAAGGTATACACAAGAACAATACACACAAGAACAATATACGGCCCATCCTAAAGGGGCACAGACACAACAGTGCCGTTCTTCAAGTTATAGCCGTGGAATTATATAGTTTATGCATCTTGCCTCAAGCGACGTGTTAAGTCTGACGTGTTAACCCTAAAAAGCGTTATCACATGTTGGGTTTGAGAAACAGTCGCTGGACAAGTGCAAACTATGCAATAACAATAATATAACAATAGATAATGTTTGGCATGCATTGTGTTTCCGTTTCATTGTTAAATTAGTTGAAAATATATGTAGTTATTCACCAGGAGGGATTTGATATGGAGAATATCACATGATATTAATATCTCCCGAGGGAACGCAGTGACAGAGGGAAATATTGATATCATCCGAGGGATATTCTCAATATCATCCCGACAGATGAATAACGACCTTATACCATGGTCAAGAGCAACATATATCTAAAATCCTCTTTTGAATGAGAGAAAATTGAAAAAATGAAAAATTTTGAAAAAAATATCTTTTTTGAAAAATGAAAATTTTTGAATAAATACCCAGGTTGATATCCATATCATCCCTCTAATCCCAATATCATCCATATCCCAAATATGTGATTTATCACCTACTATTATATACTGAGATATTGCTCTGACCATGGTATAAAAAGAATAACTTATCATAAGCAGACTTCTTTTCAGGGTATTCAACGGCGATGTAGTTTCCTCGGATATTCTCAAATAAGCAATTATACCCGTTTGCATGTTTAATTTACTTTTGATTTGATTTGATTGTTTAAATTAGATAAAGTCTTTCAAATGCGGTCAGATGTCACCAGTGTCTGGAGGGTTGAGATTTGATTTAGGAATTAAATTAGAATAAGATTCCCAAGTGAATATGAGAGTGGAACAGTATTCCCCGACCGGGAACGAAATAGTACACGTTCGGGTACAAGTTCTTTTAAAAACGTGTAACTCAACCTTCTTATAAAACAAAGCAAAGGAAATGTAAAGCTAGCGTTAAATCGTGGAATTATCAGCCTTTACTATTTTTTGAATATGAAAACTCTCTCTTTCAAGCATTCTAGTGCATGGCTCTGATAAATCAGAATGCTAACTCTAATGAATTAAAAATGTATAAACTTAAATACAGTACGCAAAATGCCTAAAGATTAATTATTCGAAATGAATGTAGACCTCGCCATCAAAATTGTCATCATCACCGTCAACAGACCTACGCCAACTATTTATGAATACCTGGAAGATAAATTAAACCCTTAATTATTAACTTTTAAGTGTTAACAATAGAACAAGAAACTGCATGCATAACATGAAGTATAAACACCCGGTTATAAACACATTGTTGGGCGCCGAGGTAGCATTCGCCAATTCAACTGACGGCTGACAGATTCACCAACTAGGCTAATTCATGTCCAAGTCATTTAAATATAAATAGTGACTGTCACTATTCCTTCATTTATGTTTAAAATGGCTTAAAAACTAGGTTAAACCACCAGCCGTCATCTGGCAGGGGAATTCAACTCATTTAACTCATGAGTAGTACCTGCCACTATAAGTAATTGAATTTGCCACTGATAAAAAGTAGGTTAAACCTCCAGCCGGCAGCTGAATTGATGAATGCAACCTTAGTTCTGAATTATTTCGGAACTGTTTCTGCTGAATCCCAGGATGCGTTTTACACATTTCCCGAGTGAAGACCCCCGCTTTTCTCTACGTTGTGTCCTCGCATGTGTCCATGCGTAACCCCAAAATTCACATGTCCGTCATGTTTGCAGCATTCCATTCATTGAGAGAACCTGTAAAAAAGAATATAATATTTAGCAGATGAGATATCAAATGGTGACTGAGACATCAAATGTTTTAACAACGGGCCTGGGTTAAATATTGAACTTGCTTAAATTATATTAGATGGGGCATGCAGGCTCAATTAATGTGGGACGGGCATTTTAAAATCAATAACAAAAAGTAGCTGTCACAGTGTCACATTCGCTATATGGGCTCACCGTTTGCCACTGAGTGGTTATTTGGGGCATACATTTTTTTAATTAATTATTTTTTTAATTTGGTGTTACTGGATATATCTAGATATTTGTTTTGCCCATCGTGTATACATGCCGTGTCCCGCTGTATGCCCAAGCAGAGTATTCACACGTTGTCGAACGATGAGCCCTTATGTCATAAGTGTGATAGCTCCATAATAATGGTTTGCTTTTAAACGTTCAAAATACTCATACATGTCTAAAATGAAAATATCATGAAAACCAGAGGCCTTGTTTTAAATACTGAACATTGTATTAACGTCTAATGCTATTTGTAGTATGACACAGGTACACGGTACTTTGGTATATTCAGGGCTGAAATCTAGATAGCTCCATAATAATAATGGTTTGCTTTTAAACGTCCCATTGAACAAGAAGGGATTAGGCTATTTCATTATTATGTGGACTTAAACATAATGTTTGAAGTAAAATAATTCATATTTTCGTATATAGTTTCTGTTTATCTGAAAAGAATATCGAAATGTATCATTGCATTACACAAATGCGTTGCTTGCAAACATAAGTGTACCTTTACATTCGACTGACAGTCTGACAGTTAACTGTTATTAATTGATTTAAATCTGTGAACGCGTCTTGACCCCCGTTCTTTTCTGCGGCACGTTTTTGAAGTTTGGTTCAAGAACTATTAATATCAAAATTCATTTATTGGCGTGGGCCTTCTGCATAATGAAATTGTCTTAATATTCTGTCTCTATTGATGCATTACTCGATCCACCAATGCACGTTGCACGATGCACCGAGGAATGCGTCGGTCGGCGTGTTAAGCTTGCCGATCGATGCATCGATTAAATGCGCCGCGATGCAGCTCGGTGCACCGATGTCGTACCGATCGTTGCACCGATCGATGCGTCATTCGATGCACCTTTCAATGCACCGAGGTGAGATCCTCGGCGTGACCTGTACTGTACCTGTGTACTTGCTGGGCCAACACCCCAACTCAAGTGATTATATTCCATATATGGAAACAAGGCAGTGCAAAATACCCAGCATGATAAGATATAATATGAAAAGGTAAAAATGTAAAACTGGTTTGAACAATAGAACAAGTGAACAGTATAAAACATGTATGAAGGACTAGAAAAAACCACAGGATTAAAGGTAATAAAGACAGATTGAATAGAGCTACAATATGTATAAAGCTATAAATTAGAAAATATGAAAATGACCCTGTTACAATAGGGTATGATATGTCATATTCCCTGCTTTTCTTGAGCCCTTTATAAACCTGTGAAAGATCTATTTGATTAGATTAGATGATATCGTTTGACCAAAAAAACTTTGTAAGAATTGAAGAACTTGAATCCTGTTCCTCAATTTCCATTTCTATTCGTTGGTCAAATTTTCCTTTCTAAATAAATAACAAGAAAATCCAGTGAAAAAATCACTGAAAAACTACAAAGACCCGAAGTTAGGGTATAAGGGGCGGAAAAGATGGAGTGATAGCGAAATGTTGATTTAACTATTAGTAAATGGTTACATTGTCACAGAAGCATGTAGCGCTACTTGTACTATCAGGCTACTGTTATACTGTTCTAGATGGGGTCGGGTTACTTAGGTCCCAAGTAAGGAACTCTATTGTTATTGTAAATGACTTTTTCACCAAAAACAATATGGATAGCGCTTCTTGCTCTTTAACGTTATGTTGATGCTGTACTGCATTACCAAGAGGAAGTTTAATATACGTATAAATTTTAACAAACTTCATTATGTCACCATCTCTATAGCTACACGGTGACATAAAACAATCATGTAACTTTAGCACATATATCAGTATATTGTGGCGTCTTATAGCCCAAAAATATACATCAAATCTCAAAAAGTCCAATTAAATCCCCAGTAAATGACATCTGGACACTCATTGCAGTAATAGGCTAGTGTTCAGAAGCCTATTCAATATTTGGACACTAAAATATACGATTTAAAACGTCACATTATAAACGGAATGTTATAAAAACCCTTTGACCTTCGACCTGCACCTTCGACCTTCACCTTCGACTGACAGGGTGTCCAAAAAGAAAATATTATAGAAGCTATTTTTGCCGATCTCAGACCACGAGTCATACTTTTCTTTCGAAACTATATAATATTTCCATATACTGCCCTGTCATGCATTTGCTGGAAAAATAGAAATCACGCATCAATTTAGCGTGTATGATCAAATATCACGCAAATCACACATTTTGTTGATATTATTAAAAATCGTTTTTTGTGAAATGCCGACACGGTAAAAAACCGAACGGCGAAGAAAAGCGAACGCATTCCGTTCGGTCTTTGCACGCGATTGCCGTTTATGTCACGCATTTGGTACAAAATATGTGTATATATCATGCATTTGTTTCGAAAATGCCCCCCCCCCTTGACGGATTTGAACAACGAGCGTAAGCGAGCTGGAAAATTTTTAGGTGTCCAAAATCTGCCAGGTGTTCACTGAAGCTGTCCAAAGTTTGACGGAAGGTGTTCAACATTTGGAAGTCACTCATGTTAGATGGTCCCAAGTTGACAGCCCTGCATATACGTCATATAATTGTAAACACGTATATAAGTAGGCCTATTAGGAAATACGTTAGAATTCACTCAAGTCCATGTCTCAGACGTGACTAGCAGGCCCCGCAGCCAGGATTTACCACATATTGGCTATACTGTATGGGGACGTACCGCTATTTAGTGGGTCACTTTTTCAACGGAAAATCCCTAGATGTGGGTCCCATTTTGAGGAAAAACACTAGATATGAGTCCCATTTTGATGAAAAATCCCTAGAACTGGGTCTACTCTGAAAAATCCTAAAACTTTCTGGGTACTGTTTTTGAAAAAATCACCGGAAGTGGGTCTTGTTTTTTAAAAATTAATTGGGTAGGTATTTTGAGTCTCACCGGCACCCCCCCCTGTAAAAAAAATTGACCAGTACCCCCCCCCCCCCCGGCCGAGGGGGAGCTTTTTGACAGTGTTGGCTAAAGAAATGACCATGATGATAGAGGAAGAAAAGAGCCTTACAATGCTTTTTATTTGAAGCTTATAGCTCAATTTTGAAGGAAGTTACATACATTTTTGTAAATTCAAAACAAATCTTACACGTTTTTTAATGATCTAATTATGTTATAATTCGTTTTTGGGGTACCCGGTTTTTTCGACCGGGTACTAAGTTTGAACCCAGCATGGAGGATTTACTACCCGGTACCCGGTTTTTTCTACAAACCCCAAATTATATCTGTATTTCAGTTATGGACGGCACATGCATGCGTTTAATAATTTAAACAAATCAAATTACTGGATTTAATACGCATGCGCAAAAAAACAGAACCAAAAATAGACTGGCGCAGATCCCCCCCCCCCCATTGCCCTTCTGCAAATCTTTATACTCTTCAACGGAGGAGGCCAAGAAACGATCGATGGAAATCATTTGCTTGAATTCAAGAACTGTTTTCATTTCTCCTGGGACACATCGTTTACTAACTGCATGCATAACTGAGTATAAAACATCAATAAGTCAAAGGTGCAGGTCGAAGGGTTTTTATAACTTTCTTTTTGTCCCGCTTTTTGAACACCCTGTAAGTCGAAGGTGCAGGTCGAAGGTCGAAGGGTTTTTATAACATTCCCATTATAAACTACAGATGTAACCATACGATGTACTTCTTGCAACATAAATCGCGAATGGGAAGGGTCGAAACACTCTCATTAATTTTTCATAAATAGAAAATAACACAAAGAGACCAATAGCAAAAAGAAATAAATCAGTTTTAAGTTAAAGACTAACAAATTACGTTTCCTCCATTTCTAAAGTAGCACTTTTCTTCATAGTTGTTGCCGATTTCACACCTGATTCAAAATGTACGTCTTTGTTGACATAACCTTCATAATTGTTTGCATTAATTGTTGTTTCATTTATTGTTGGTGTTGTATGTATAGGATCTTGTTGTTAGTGTTGTTGTTGTCTGAAAAAGAATAAAGTGGGGCAGTCTATATTCATTTGAGTTCCGCTTGACCTTCCAGTTTAAAAACGATCGTTCGTATGATCCATACTTTAGGTAATAGCCAGTCTCGTGACATAAGTCCCGCGGGAGGCTATAAGGTTCATTGTCGAGGCGGATAAGACTAGAAAACTAAATAAATCTAGAAGGGTGGGGGAGGAGGTCAAAGCCATTTCAGTTTTGTATCAGACAAAATTTAACATTTCAATTTTTGTGCAATTTTGACTCGGATCAGAATTCCTTGGAATGGTTTTAAAATAAAGAGTTTACCTGATGTTTTCTGCTAATGTTGTGCCTACTGTCCCGGGTTTTAATTCTACATAATTTATGGTAATATCCCAATGAAAATCCCAAATCCACGAAAGTCCTAAGACTTAGGCTATAAGTCCAAAAGCGAAAAGTCCGCGATGATCATGTTTTTTGGGGGAGTGGGGTCAAACTCAAAACTAGATTTATTTAGTTTCCTATCAGACGTTGAACTTCTGATGCGTCTCCTTGTGACCAGCATCATATATAATAGTCATTTACAGAACATAAGAAATAGATCAGATCGTGACTATGTGAAGCATCTGGAAAACTCGTTGGACCATGAGAAACAAAATCTAAATTTCTTCAAGTTCATAAATTGATTTTACACCACTTCTGGCCCGAATAATGATTCAGTACAATAAGAAGTTACAATTCTACTCATTTCTATAATCAAGTTGGAGTGAAATGCAATTATAAATACACAAATCAAACTTAAATTAACAGAAATGTTAGAATACGCTTACCCGTTCAGACAAAATTGAGAGCAATGGCGGACAATGCGTTGTACGTCACATGACGACATTACTTGGAAACACAATCGATCCGTAATCGCGTCGTATGACGACTTGGTAGTTCCCTTGACAATTTGCCATATAAGGTAATAAAGGCGGTCTTTAGGTCACGTGACCAATCCACTGGCGATTGCCCGGAATATGGTACAAAGAATCCCACTTCGTGGGGGGTCTTTGTAAAAATACTTCAATATATCAGTTAAAATTGTAATGTTTAATTTCACAAATAATCTTATAAATAAGACTCAAATGTGAATATTCCAATATGTTCCCTAAGGAATTTGTCATACTAGTTCAATAGTTTATTGATTATTTGGTTGGCTCTAAAAATACCATTGGGTTGTTCAAAAGTTTCCAATAATGTCCAATAAGGGCTGGCAGGTTTTGGACTGGATTTCTTCACAGTAGTCTTAGAGAGGGGCCTCGGGTTTGAGCTGGGTTAGGGGCTAGAGTCCATCATTAGTCGCTGAGGAGGGGTGAGGATTTTTTCAACAGCTCTAGCTGTTCCTGCCTTCTCTTCCTCATGATATCATCGGCCACCTTCCTAGCTTTTGCCATGGCGGTTGTTGGTGCCTGAGGGCTCTTCTACAACATCTAATGGGACATTATGAATAATTTGTGGCTTGCCAAAAATAAAAATATCCTCTTCCTCGCTAGTGCTGGCATATCTTTCAAACTTCCCTTTCTTAGGGGGGGGGGGATGGGGACTTAGGCGATGGTTCTTGTTTGTCCTATCTGCTCTTTCTTTTTCTTGGATCTCCATCCTGAAAGTACACAAAAAGAAACCAAACTCAATCAATTGCATCTAACTCTATTTTCTATAACGATATAAGCAATCTATTTGACTCCTGCAAAATGAAAAATGAATTAGTTTTATCTTCCAATATAGATGAATCATAACTTATTTCTGATACACATCTAATACTCTTGAAAATGGGGCCAATGGTTTGATGATTCTCATAGGATGCTGTCCCCCCCCCCCCCCCCGGGTTGTGGAGGCTACCAGGAGTGAAAAACCCGTCGATCAAGCACTTTACTATCTTTGGCATCTTAGTTTCACCTTTTTTGAAATTTTTTGAAATTCTCATTTAAACTATTATTCTTTTTATGAGTAAAGTACACAACATCTTTAATATGAGTACATTTTTGGCACCACTCATCTGCCTTTTTAAACCCTACAATTGATGCAGTTCTTCATGTTGTCCTGGAGGAGGATAGTGAGCTCTGATGCAGAGTACAGCACATGAAGGTAGGACCATTCTCACTTGGGGACCAAGACACCCCAAGCAGCTTGCACAAGTTGTCTGTATGCCACATGGCGTCTATGTCGATCAATTAGTCCATTGAATCTATTAGGATATTGCCTTTTATAGCTGCGTCTAGATTTAGTCTGTTAGTGCATAAACCAAGGAAGCCAGGATTAATAGTGATGCATCTAAGAATCTGTGGTGTCTCCTTCAGCTGGAAGAACTGTTCATTAAGGGCCCTTATCTGTGAAAGTCATTTCAAGGTCAAATGTAAATTTCAACGTATTTGGTGTTTTAAGACTCTATTGGCTACTGTAACCCTTGTGAACCCGTAATTAGTGGACCCTAGGTCAAATTACATCATCATCCATAGAAAATGATGTAGGCCTACATGATGTAGTTGATGATTCACAGCTTGGCACATCAACATCTTCCAATGGAAATGCCTCAACGCCAAGGCAAGAATCACCAGTCTCATTATTCCGATCGACATTGTCCACAAAAAATTTACTTCTAACAAAATTACCCTTGAAACCTTCTTGCCATGTCCCAAACTGAATGAGAATAAAATTCCTGGTAAGGGGCTGATTGGAGGAAGGGCAATCAACAAATACGTAATTATATTGGCATATATGATTGGTAAAAGGGGTACAGGCTAAAGAAATCCAGCAGAAGATAAGTCTGGCAGTTCAGACCTCTTATGAACTTGACAAAAAAAATAACTTCACTTCAAATGCAACAATTTAAACCAAATTCTCTTTAGAAAATATCATCTCTGTCACTTTCTTAAATCAAATGAACAATACATTGTAAATGATAAATTTTATGACAATTTGGACAAAATAAATTCAACACCAGAGATAATAAGAAACAAAGAACGATTGTCAAAAGAAAGTTGCGAATTGGCTCACGCATAAAAGGCAAATCCAACTCATGCTCATATTCATTAGATATTGTAGTAAGTAGTGGCTCTCTGCAATCTCTACATGCTACCATTGTTAGCATCTTCTTGATTTGGCTTATGGAAATGGATTCCTGAAAGTAGAATGGTTGCCATTTGATGTTCTTGCTCTGTTACAAATTCCCAATAGACAACAATCACTAGTCCTGTTAATATTATACCTAGAAAGTTCATTAAAGCAATGTTTAACATGTTTACCTTAACTCTTCTCTCAAGATGTGTGGTATAATGTAGTTGACACTAGCTATATTCGTCAGGGTGTTAGTAATGGCCTCACTGAACATTGCATTCTGCATCTTCATTGGCTGTTTCAGAGCAAACTCGTGAACATCTTCATCTAATTCCCTAATCCGTTAATAGTATTGAATAAATGCCGCCCCTCTGCTCTAGCTCTACAACATAAGATATTCTCCTTGTATATGGCCCCACACTATGTGGTGGGGACATAAAAAGTGGTCTAACTTCACAATAGAAAAAGCAATAAATATATATGTATAATGTAATTTTGCAAAATAATTGCCAGTACAAACCCTAACTTAAATAATTAGTACTTACAGGAGAAATGTGTCTATCAATTGTTTAACATAATCGATCCATTGCCGCTTGTTTATTTCTTTTGTTGAACACATAGTGAAGGTTGTTGGGGGATATTTGTGTTAACAGCATCTGTCGAAGAGCCTGCATCTTGCAACAGTTTGTTGGCAATGTAGACAATGCTGAAAATAAAAAGGATATTTTATATCTAATGCCAATTCTTTATTTAACAAAACTTTTATCCCGGTAGATCAAAAACATGTAATAAAGGACCCATGTGCCTGTGTTTGCACAGTTAATTGTTAAAAAATTATGTTTGGAAAGGAATAATTTTGTATAGAAAAACTTTATTTTTGTCCAAATAACATGAATATCTAAGCACAAATGCCAAATAAAAGGGACCATAATCTGTAAAGCTTATACGGTGGGTCACGCATGCTAGGATTACGACACAGTTGTGTTTTCCAAGTCTATTTCCACAGTGGGTCCATGTCATGAACTGACGGTAAGAGTCTTTTTTCTTGAACTGCTGAAAGTTGCAAAATGTCATTATGGTGCCAACACGCACAGTTACGTATTGAAACAAAACATATTAATTTTAGTTGTAAATTTATTTTTATTTTAGCTGATAATAAATGTGTTATAAATACTATATGTCCCCTTCTTAATACCACCTAACTATACTCTTCTACATACTATAAAAGAAATGACAGAAATACCTTCTGATACGCATGATTTTATAACTATAATAAATATATTACAACTGACTAGCTACCAAATTATAAAAAGATGTTATAACTGGGCTTTCAAGAGGCTTTACATGTACATTACAAAAAGGTTTACTAGTGTCCATATTATGACATAGAAAGTTAAACACCTACTATATTATAAAAGTATAACAATTTTTTTACAAGTATATTCAGATAATATTCACCAATTAACTAGGTACCAGTTTTATATACATAAAATGTTCTTTATTAAAAATGTTTATGAATAATACAAAACGTATAGTACACATCCTTTCATAAAAATATAGTCATTCAACCCTTTTAAATAAAAAGCAAAAAAGGACTACAAAGTAATTTGCATGAAAGTAGCTACTTCCATATTTCAAAATTTATATGAAAAACTACATCTATATTTTAGAATCAGTATGAAAGCAACTACATCCAAATTTCAGGCACAGAACATTCATGACATTTATTGTATTGGAATTGTGTTTGTTGAGTGGTTTAACTGATGTTTCTAATACTGTATGCTGATGTTTGACTGTGACATTAAAATAGCTGCTAAAACTGAAAACAGCATAAAGATCATGTAAATGAAACCAGGAACCAACGTACAACATGTCATTACCAATGTAAAGCAGACTTTTAACAAAGTCCACAAAAAGATGATGACTAAACATTGTTCTTGTTTTGAATATGTACTAGTTTAATAAACCATCATTTTTCTCCATGTTCCGAGGTTTTTGTGCCTCAGAAAATGGACCTCTCAAACAATTATATTTTGGGTCTCGTAACATTGAAGTTTTGTCATCCAATTTTCTAATGATATTGTTAAGTCTATCTGAACGGCTTGTAATGGTATTGGTTTTTTCATCTAATTCCTCATCAGATAACAGATCATTTGTGACACAACTCCACATTTTCTCTTCATCTGTGAGGTGTTTAATCTCCGAGGATCTCCAGGTCCTTGTCTGAAAATCAAAAGAAAAAGTGGAAAAAGTTATCCTGGAACAACTAATTTATATCTAAAATTGGGTATATATAAAATACATAAAGAAAATTGCAAAAAAACAAAGAATAATTAGAAATTGGCAACTCGCAAAGCAGTAACTCTCTCTGCGTTACCATACATTATGTAAAAAACAGATTTGAAAATAATTAAAACTGAATGGCGGGAGGGGATTGAACAGTACATTCATGTTTTTAAGATGAGGCCTGGATATAAGGTAGAAATAATGAAATATTGGACCTTGGGCCCTCGACACTTTGTCCACTATTTCACTATATTGCCTTTTAAATGACATTATTGAATCAAAGCTCATCAAGAATAGAGGACCTTGCACATATAAGAACCTTTAAATGATGCATTTGTGTACATGGGCTTTAATTAGCCTCTTGCTTTTGATTTGTCTGATTTTTATTATCAAAACTTGGTCATTCTTCCATATTTCTTAAACTTTCTTTAACAGGGTACAGGTCGCTTATTAGGAGCTGATTATGATACATATGGGTTAATAGTACATGAACCTGTGATACTTTGCCTTCTATGTTAATTCTCATCTTTTTAGGTGAGTGGAGCGCTTCATGTACTGGAGTGGTTTGATTAGCACGAAGAAAGGAAATTTGTTGGTCAGTGTAATCAAACTTTATAGTGCCCATCACCTTAAATAAATAAAAAATAAACTAGATAATGGCAACTCCATGGAGTAGCAAATCCCAACGAACAAAATATCAATTACCGAATTCCAATAATTATACTCATTACTTTCGTTAAAATTGAAAAATTTAGATTTTAGAATTGCGAATTCCTGCAAAGCAGCCATTTTGAATTTTCATGATAGGCATGATAAAAAGATTTTGAACATATAATGTACTCACAAAATATTTTTTTCATATTTACCACCTCCGCACTGGTGAAGAAGGGGTGGGTTTGTTGGGATTTATTCTCTCAACAAAAAATGATTGCCTGAAAGTTCGAATAAGCTTCTTTCTCAACTGCCTGTGTGACAACATCTTGCCATGGCTGTTGTGATATGGGTTATATCATGTGACAAATAAACATCTAGGTATGCTTTTCTGGATGCCACGAGAGTCTCAAATAAAGCCAGTTCTTTTTCATGGAGGCTGTTACATATAATGTTACACCAGTCATTTACATCGACCTGATCAGAAGGCACTCCTGGTGCAAGTTGTTCAAATGGCATGTATGGCTCTTCAAAATCATCTTCGTTATTATTCAGTGGTATAAAATTAGTGTGATTGATATCTGTGGTAGTGATGAAAGAACCAACACAGCAGGTATGATCAGGTTCAATGCAGCTTTCGCAAATGTTGTTGTAAAATTCTGTTGTTTTGCTATCCTGTTTCACAATTTTTGTAGCATCAAAGTTCTTTAGGTATTTGTACACGTGTGCATAATACAGTGTCTTGTTTAGGATCGTATACTGTAAATAAATTGGAAAGAAAACAATATAGAGGTTCTTGTGCAAGGTTGTCCATTCTGAGCTTTGATAATTCTTCTTAATATAGTTTG
Source organism: Owenia fusiformis (assembly GCA_903813345.2). Classification (NCBI taxonomy): domain Eukaryota; kingdom Metazoa; phylum Annelida; class Polychaeta; order Sabellida; family Oweniidae; genus Owenia; species Owenia fusiformis. Next base: position 861,217 of record CAIIXF020000003.1, read on the forward strand.
GCAACAAAGCTTCATTTTTATGATGTCACAGCTAATTTTTCTAGAATGAGCATGGATTCTTGTAGCAACAATGTATTTGTTGTCATATGTTGTTGATTTTTATAAACCAATTATTTCACAAGTAAATCTCATCTTGCACGTATGACTTCTTAGGATGAAAGATGGCAAAATCTTGCATAGGGTACAGATGGCTGGCTTAATCTTTTTTGTCGGGATATCATTCTTCACTATCCAGATCAGTATCCATGGTTAGGATTCTATTCCAGGTTTTTCCATTGTTTTCATTTTTTCTCCTTATTCAATCTCTTACTTATGTCCTCTCTCTCCTTTGTCTTCTGATGTTCTCTAATGTATAATTATGTTCACTTTCCACTTCGTTTATATGCATGTACATGCCCTATTGGAACAAGTTTACTGTTAATATTAAGTATGCACTTTGAGGATTTTTAGAAAATGGACATGATAAGGAAGTATGAGGTTGTGTATGCCGTGGATGACACGATTTTTAATCCAAATATTGCATCATGTCTGTTTTTTTATGATAAACATCTGTTTTAATGGTCGTTCCTTCTTTTATTACCTGAATATCCAGAAATGGTATTTAGTGTTCACTAATTTTGTGTGTATATTGTTTGTTTTTGTCAATGTCGCTTAATACATTGATGAATAATTCTGTATGGCCATATTATAAATCCATTATCCAAATAACGCTTGAAATTATTTGAATGCACTCTGTTATATTAGGTTTGTTTGAGAAAAGTCAAGGCTAATCATTCCATCAATTTGCATTCAACATAAGCTAACGCCAAGTTCGCGTAGGAAGGGGCAAATTTTGTGCCCATTGCTGTCCCTCTTGATTGTTTACATTGAAATGCAAGTAATTATTGGTAAGAATTAAATGGATCATCTTAGAGATGAACATCTTTGAAACATGTCTGATGTCTTTTGTTGGAAGTTTATCTATCCAGAAATTGACCACCTCATGCCAATATCATGTAGAATATTTCAGTATAATCCGATTACATCTACCATAGTTAAAATCATTATCAATTCTAATAACCTTGCCTGCTGATTTCATTGAGACTCCACATTCTGTAATAAGCATGAAAACAGTTTGTCTGATTTCATCAGTATACCTGTTTCCTTCAAATACTATAACATCATTTGTCTGCATGATGTCGTTTATGGCTGTTTCTAGCGATAATTCTCTCTCTGTAGACTTCAGTTTTGTTTTCAATGTTTCAATCTCATCCCTTGCCTTTGAGATCTTCTCTTGAAACTTCATTTTAGTTTGATCTAAGTTTTTCTTCAAATTATAATTTTTATTCTTGATTATTTCAAGTGTTTCCATCTGCTGTTGGAGATCAGTAATGGGATTGGCTTGCTCATTTTATAGGACTGTGACTTATCCTGATTAAAGTCATAATGGTTATTTAGCAGCCAATACATCGTCAATACATTTAATAATTTAGTTAGCTCCCTTTCCCCCTCGGTTTCTGGCCATAGATTTGCACAAAGCGTCTTCATGGCTAAAGAATGGATGCCAAAGTTGTGTACAAATTTCTTCTTGTAATACATGGCACTTGATGGACGCTTTGGCAACATGAAACTGCATTGGAAATCAGCATGCACTGCGTGAAATATGGGATTCCAACTCTTGACACGTCTAGAAACTGGTCTTTACACGCCGGGTTTCTAGACGTGCCAATTATTTACACCTCTTGACACGCGATGAATTCAACTCTTTACACCTCTTTGCACTTCTTGGCACACGCAGTGCAAAGACGTGTAAAGACCATGTCAAAAAGTCTTTACACGCCCTGTGACAATTAATGGAATCTCTTGACACGCTCTTGGCACACTGAACAACATAATTATATGTAAACAACTAACCTAATTACCAATAGCAATACATACAGTATTTTAACGATTGCAAGTATTTTCTCTGATACTTTTAATTGATATATTTTTTAATCATTCTTTCGCAGACTGTTTGGAACAAGTACATGTAGCAAATATTAAACAGACTGTTTTGTATGTACGCTGACACATTGACTTATTTAAACATTTTGGCAATTTCATGCCGCCTTTTGAAAATATAAATCAGTTACAGGCAATGCTAATCGACGCATTGATCCTAAGTGAAGGAAATACATATCATGATAAGAAAAAGAAAGGCGTTTCAAGGATAAAACGTGCAATAAACTTTGAAAACACTGATACATCAGGCCTATTTATATATTTATTTTGTATTAGCTTAATATAAAGATAACCTTACTTTTCGATGAGTATTTGGATTTCGGAGTAATTTGTTTCAAGTTAAGTCAATACAAATTATCGCCGACTTAACTTGTGACCATACATATGATAAATGAGGGGCATTTTAATACACAATTGGGCAAAACAAGCATATTCAATCGAATGTACCATTCTCTCTGCTGTTCTTTCCCAGCCTATCCATAAACAGACAGGTACAAGTTCCCATAGTTTTCGCAACATCTAATTCTATGATCAATTGCTAGACACAGCAAATATACTAATTAATTGTCTGATTGTGATTCGGGAACGTAGGGTTTTTACATAAACAGGATACTTGGCTGTATATAGCCTGATAACACTGGATTGACCCCCCCCCCCTAATCGACGCCTAGGCGCTGCTTATGTTTTAATAAGAAACATTCCCTTGTAAAGAATTATCGGGATATGAATTGATACAAGGTCAAGTATTCTGCCCCTTTTGTGTCTCAACATAAATCAGTGATGTTTAATTAATAAATGACACTATTACGTATGTCAGTCTACGCACTTCATGGACATGGACGGGGGGGGGGGGTGTGAGTTACCCATTCTAAAATGGTTAAATTTAGTATTTAAGAGTAATCAATAGGTCGTGAACTCCGATTGATAACCAACTGTAGCATACTGCTTAATTTGTTTGACTATTGATATTAAAAAGGAGTGAATTTATGATATTCATAGAGGCACATTGTTTTGGTATTAATATAATAATGTCATTGGGGACCATAAACCACTTTGTTTCGCAAGTAGCTTTAGGATCGCGGTTTTATCTTCACATGTTGCCCTTTGTGCAATTCGAAAATGAAATATTTTAATCTATAATTTATATATCATTTGCAAAATAAATGTAATTAAGAGACATGGGGGAGGGGGGGGGGGGTTAACGGCCAGAATTTGGGAATTTCAAGGATTGATTCACTTAATGTTGTTCACTGGAGTAACAATCGGAGACAAAACTGACTTAATCTGATATGATAACAAAAGATTAATAACTTAGTCTATGTTTTTGTTTTTATAATTGCGGAAGTGTACCAAAACCACCTTGATTACAGAAGATATCGTCTAGGCTTTAGATTTAATGAATAGATTTTTTGCCCTAGTCTCATTTAATAAAACAGGCTATTTGCGTATTTAATTAATATTTGTGACAAAATATTTCAGTTAGACTCAAAATCAAAACGAATTTCTCCATTATAGCCCCCCTTGCAACTGTCCCGAGTTTGCATCTGTTTTTCATGCTTCCGATCCACCTTTGGGATAGAGAGAATAGATGTAGATTTGTAATTTGGGGGGGGGGGGTGGCATTAAATGTGTTCTCATACAAACTAAAATAAACCCCAAAAAGCCATATCAAATGACACAAGACCAATGCCATGTCAAACATCCAAATATAGAACCAATGCCATACCCGGGTACCAAATATCCAGAATATAAGACCAAGGCCATTCGAAATATCGAATGCCCCGAGAAGAAGGCAGATCTTTGAGTAAAATGATCATAAAACAACCTCAAATGAAGGATATGTGTAACAACTAGACCGATGCCCCGGGACCAATGCCGTACCACAATTGAGGGGTAACATATTTTCCACACCGATTCTTATACCAGAAAATGGAAAAATCTGTCTTAAAATGTGGGTCCATTGGCTTGACATACCAAATGTAAAAAAGGTACCCCACCTGAGCCGAGTGTGAACCCCCGGGGTGAATGGTGAACACACGGGGCAAGGAATTCTTCGATTTTGATTCAAGTAATTTTTTTTATAAAATTCATACTCATGTTAATAGCGGACGCCTTGGCCAAATAATCTTTCAAATCATGCACTTTCCAAGTGATTTTGTAGCAAAATTGTGATAATATATGAACCCCTTGGAATTATTCAAAGACGGACCCCCGCCAGCCCATCCCCCATTCTTACCTATGCTAAACACTAAGATAAACATATAGAATGGTATCTTACACTTTTTTCTAAATGTTGATATCCAAAAAACATATCTTTTTGGTTTATCAACACATACCGCTCACAATATAACAAGTATACAGATTGTAACATAGATAAGCGAATTGGGGAAAATTACAATCCCTTTGATCAAATTATTATAAGATTTAATCTCCAGCTGAGGTGCAATCAAAATGTTGATACACATAATTAGCAGTCAGAAAGATGCTCTTACCACTGTAGTTTTCAATATTCCCTTTGTTGTAACATCTTATTTCAAAAGAATGGATATTGATGGTTGTATGGAAGTATTTATATCAAACATTCACATTATAGTTTACAGTGGAATTCCCTCCATAAATGCAACATATTTACCATTTAAGATTTCATATTGGACTTTCCGCATAATGATAAAATGTTGACGATATAGTTTTCGATAAAACCCCAGGGTCGTAGCCAGCTTTCAGTCGGGGGGAGGGGTGATGCAATCACCAAAATATTTTAGGTTTTCAGTCAGGGGGTGCGATCGTGACATAATAAGGCAAAAAATATTTGTTTTGAATTTTTACGAAAATGATGCAACTTCCTTCAAACCTGAGCTAGAAGCTTCAAACAAAAAATCAATTTAATGCTCTTTTCTTCCTCTACCTTATGGTACCTTTTATTGCTTGTAGGAGGGGGTGCGAACCCACCGCTTCTCCTCGTTACGCTTATAAACCCAATAACGTATTACCAAGGAATCGACTTTATTAATTTATATGTGAAAAATGAGCTTGCATGTACAAATTGCATCGTATGCAAACCTTCCCCTGACCGACCCGGTCATGTTTATGTCTTTTGAATGATGTCTACCCCTTGATGCATGCATCCTTTAATAAGTGGTGTTAAGAATATTGGTGTAGGCCCTGGTGAAGGGATATGTCATAAAGATTTCACGTTATCGCGATATACATGTAGCCGCGTCCCCTTTGTCTTTATCCTTCCAAACGCAAACGGCAGATAAGAGGGGTTCTTAGTGATTGATCTGATGCTTAATAAGCCACTTACAAGATACAGTTTTAAATATTGATATTGTGTAAAGTTTTAACACATAGGCGTAACCAGGGGGGGGGTGCGATTCGTGAATGATCGCACCCCCCCCCCCTGCTTAACCAATAGAGAAGGAAGAAGAAATGAGCTTTGAATGGCTTTCATTTGAAACTTCTAGTTCAATTTTGAAGGAATTTGCAATGTCTGGTTCACATTTGCTCAAATTCATCGTCCGGCCTCTGGCCGATTGAATATTTTGTTTAAAATTGTTTTCATGTTTGAAAAAACACTCAATCGGCCGGCCCCCGGCCGATGAATCGGAGCAAATATGACCCAGGCATATGAGGGGCAACATTTTAGATATAGTATTGTTTGAAATCCTGGGAAAATGCACTCCCTCAATTTTGCAAATCTGGTCTGCGGTGCTAATGAACCCTCTAATTTGTTTTCGTTTACATGAGCAACTTACAGATATGTTTATTCTCATTCTGTCTCAGCTTGATTTTAATTAAATTTTACCCCCACCCTTCGAACGTCTTTGTCTCTCTCATTTTTGCAACCCTACATTCAGTTTCTTTTTAAACCAAATCAAGAAATATCCGTCCACATATCAAATATTAAACCAATAGTTGTTCATTATAAGAACAACCATATATTATATTTATAGATCATAAGCTATTTTTAATTTCAGCTATAAAATTAGCCCTCTCTCCCCTCCTCTATCTCTAGATACGCAGAGTTTCTAGACCGGCTAAGCACGTCTAAAAATTACTAGAAATTCCACAATTTATACAGTGATATGGATTTCATGTTTCTATTGAATCCCTTATTTTGAAGTCTAGCTAAATAATCGAGTTTGATTTTAAACGTTTTGGGGATCCGGGCAGAACTCAGGATATAGTACTTGAGTACATTTGCATTCAAAATAATTCAAAATTCAAAATTGCAAATATCATGGAAGTTGATTGCAATTATGTTCGATGATCGTCAACATGAAAGAACAATATGGCTGAATAATTAGCTATTAAACATCTTTATCAAAACTTTCCTACACTTTTAAATGTTGATCTTGTCAAAGAGTACTCTCCATCTGAGATTCAGATGTAGATCGAAAATCAAATTGATTTCAAAGGTATTTATAGATGGTTTACATGAGGGGTTCTGTCCATGGTGTATTCCTTTCATAACAAAGAGTTGTTTTGCTTCCGGGGTCCTAAATTATTCAATTTTAAATAGAAACTAATAAGATTAAACAGATCAAAAAGACTCGGGGCACTGCCGTCGCCCCATCATGATCAATACAGGTGACAATAAGCGACACATGTTTCAGCGTCATGATAGTAAACCATGACATCTCAAATCTTCCCAGCCCTTGATTTTTGAGATCTTTCATCCCAGCTCATATTTCATCTAATTGGGGTCATAAAACTTGTGTAACTGTGCCTGTTGCATCCTCGCTGGAAGGGTATTTTACAAGTATAAATGAAGTCCTTTGAAGAAGGATGTGCCTGTTGTTAAATACATGTACAATGCCTTACTACATTATGTAATGTATTGACATTAAGGTAGATGATTACATGATAACAATCACACTTATTGACATTCATAACTCTTCCCATCTGATATGCTCAGATCACAGAATATGCCTCATTATATCAGAGCATGTTTCAGGCGTTTCAGACCCATAGCCAGGATTTGCCAAGGGATGGGTTACTTTTTTAAGAAATTCCAGGGGGAGTTTACTTTTGGCAATGTTAGGTCAAAAATGAGCAAAATAATTTAAAAGGTGCTCAGTATGGGGTAAAAAATGCAATTTTGGTCACGGAGGGGGGGGGGGTCGCTAGAACCAATCTATCCCCCCTGTATTCGGGCCTGCATGTGCTATCTACATATTTGACAATTTGATTGACACGGTTCAAAGTGGACTTTGTTAATCATTCAAACTGTTTTAATATCTAGGAATATGCGTCCAAGTTAAAATCACTCGAAATCAGGGTAGATAAACCTAAGAAAAACACATTTCTTGTTTTCATTTGATCTTTAACATGATCCTGTAAAAATGTCAGATTTAACAAAATACATAGGCGATCTCCATCTGCACACATCTACTCATTTCGACTAAGCTATTGCCTATACTTACACGCACACGCATACTTTTAAATTAATTTTATTTTGATAATGATTTAAAAAACACAAATTATTATTAACACGAAATTAAAATGATTGTTATATTCCAATCCTAGTAAAGTATAATTAAGCGCGACTATAGGGCATAACAACATGTGGCCGGTCTAATTATACTGTTTGTTTTGATAAGGCTGTGCAAAGAGATATCAAAACTCTTGACACGCTCTTTACACGCGAGGTCTTTGCACCTCTTGACACGTCTTGGAATCTCTAGATACGCGGAGTTCCTAGACTATCTTTGCACGTCTAGAAATTGCTTGGAATTTCACATTTGACGCAGTGATGGTAACAATGTGTGACTGCCTGCGAAATCTTCTTCACAAGTTTATGGTAGTACCTAATACAGATAGTGTTGGAATAATTTTAAACTTAACCTATATTCTGTGAAAGTGATTAACTTCTCAATTCACTTACTACCTTGATAACTTGGAAATATTGTCCCTTTGTACAATGGCCTTAAAGCTTCATACACCATCGGGAAAACTGCTACAATCCGTCTTCAGTACATTTGAAAGAGCAAACATATGTCCAAGTGCACCCCAAGTCCTGTTACGAGATGTTTCTATTGCGATTGACCTGATTTTGGTAACATCGTGTTGTTCTCCCCAGCAGAGGTCAAACAGACTCTTTTTATTCCTAGTAGTTATATCAGTGTGCTGGGAGACTTCGCAGATATATGGACGGTTTTCATTGTAGATATCAAAGTTGAGGTACAGTTGCTGCATTGATGCTTTTTGAGATTAGTTCTTCCTCCACATCACATGGTAGAGCTGGCTGCCTGCCTCATCTTGCTCAAATTTCAATCTTGCCACATTTGTGATCATGTAAAGAAGTTAAAGGAATGCCAGTCTGACAGGCAGTGAATCTGACAGATTGGCCATTCCCAATCAATTCTATGGTCATTCCCAATCAATTCTAGGGCCATTCGCGTGTCATCATCGGACCACTTATTCTTAGCAATATATTTAAGTGACATTCTGAAGAAAAAAAAAAATTCAAAGTGAATGAAATATCATCTTTAACACCATTACTACAACCAGGGGTCAGCAGAACAATCACTGGACATTATTGAGATTATTATTTCATGTAACCTTAACACTAATACTAAGGTAGAAGAGAGAGAACTAGTAGAAAAAATAAAATCAGTTACAAGAATATGAGTTTTCAAATCCATGATAAGTCCTATCAAGTCCAGAAAAAAACAAAACACAAAATTAATTTCCATGGCTCCTGAAAATGGTGGGGTTAAATGTGAATTCCTCATTTATTAATGAGTTTCACACAAAAAATGTATATAAGATGGTAAATGGTATAACAACATGAAAGATATATAGGTACTCATATTGAAAAGGGTTATTAAGTTCTTAGACGCAAAACTGTACAAATTATACTCACATTCCTTGAAATCTTGGCACAATAAAAAAAATGTGGAGTAATTTTTTTGCTTCCAATAGGGCAGATAGGTTCCATGTTAGTCAGTCAGAACCTAACAAATACAATTACATCTTTAACATATTGAAGAATAGTTTCTTTTACTTTTATATGTATACAGGAATTTTATTTTTTGCCCATATAGAAATTTCTATACAGGCGATCTAGCAAAATTATTTTATTACTGATTTAAAATTTTAGACTACAGCAGCATAGAAATTTCTATACAGGATTTTATATGTACACAGGAATTTTTATTTTTTGACCATATAGAAATTTCTATACAGGCGATCTAGCAAAATTATTTTTTCTGCGCCGCATAGAAATTTCTATGCAGCATTTCGATTTTTATTTATCAATCTTATCCCTATATAAATTTCTATACTGCAACCATAGTGTATATCTACACCCGCATAGAAATTTCTATATGGCGAGAAATGTTTTTCTAGTAACAGAACTAGTATTTTTCGAGGGCCTTCGCATAGAAATTTCTATACAGGTATTCGCATTTGAATGTTCTTTGTCGGTAAAAAAATTTCTATACCGATCACCAAATGTTCATCAATAACAAAATTAATATCCAAGCCTTGTCCGCATAGAAATTTCTATACGAAAAGTCAACGGAGTCTTGTATAGAAATTTCTATCTGAGGATAGTGTATTTGAAAATCTAGCTCGAAGTTACATAGAAAATTCCATACGATGAAATGAAACACAATTTTACTAGACATTAACATGAATATGTATTGATAAAATGATTTTAACTTTATCTGGTTTGCTGAAATATTCATAAACTTTGTAGAAATATTGTTAATCGAATATGATAATAAAACATTGACGGTTGAAATACATGAAATGCACTGCTGATTTTACGTTTTTGGGTTTACAAAAAGGGACAAAATGGTTCATTCTCTTTTTAAATTGTCACAACTTTAATGTAATACTGCCATGAACAAGACATATGCATTTTATAAAATATTATTGCTTATTTTGAGATAGTTGCTGAATAAAATTATATTGCTTAGAATATTTTGTCAAAACTTTTATAGTTGGACAATATGGGGATTGAGATGAGCTTTTTTTGGTAACAGTCTATCACAGTCTTCTCCTCTTATGCGTCTGTAAACTGATGTTCTTTTGTCTTTCACTCTAGAGTCTAATGTGTTTATCAATCTATTGAATTCCTCGGTCCTCCATCGAGGTCTTCTCAGTGTCACCACTCTGTCGTCTGCATCTAACTCCTCATCTGACATTATTTCGTTATGGACACCTTTCCATAAATCTCGGCCCTCAACTTGTTTCACTCTCAAAAGGTCTTTTAACCTGCTCTTCTATTGAGGCATGCACTGCTTTGAGTCTTGAATCTGAAAATATATTGCTTGACATATATATTTGTGAAATTAAATAAGTGACATTTTTCTGGGGGTGAAAATACAAAGTTTTTGAAGTGGAAACGTTTTTTGTTCTGTTAAAGTCCCTGGCCAAAATGTCTGATCTCCTAAATCAGCACCATTTCTTCTTTTTTCATTTCTTTCCAGCAAGAAAGCCAGATATAATTCAGTTGTAATATGAGACATCTAGCTTAACTGCCCTAATAACAGCTCCTGAGAGATTGACATTATAATATCAAGGTAAATGGCATGATTGGCCACGTTAAGATGTCTTTCAAAACAGAACTTTTGTGATGTTGTCATTTTTATTTTCATTTCTTGCTAGCCCTTAAGCCAAATATGATTCAATTGTTATATTAGACACGTAGCTTAAATAACAAAAGAGATACACAGCCTTCAAAACAGCTCCAACAAATGGACACTATTTTTTTCCTTAGTTCAGGTTTGATGTTGATATTTTGCAAAAAATTCTTAAAATTTCTTCTAATATGATTGACACACAGTAGTACATTTGAATATGAGAATATATATATTCTTCTCTTCTGTTCCATCTTTTCCACCTCTCGTCTCTTCTGTTCCATCTTCTCATCTCGTCTCTTCTGTTCCATCTCCTCCTCTTGTCTCTTCTGTTCCATCTTCTCCACCTCTCGTCTCTTCTGTTCCATCTTCTCCACCTCTCGTCTCTTCTGTTCCATCTTCTCCTCCTCTCGTCTCTTCTGTTCCATCTTCTCATCTCGTCTCTTCTGTTCCATCTTCTCATCTCGTCTCTTCTCTCGTTCCACTTTCTTTCTCTCTAATTCTTTCACCTTCTCTACCTCTCTTTTCCTCGCCCTCTCTTCTGTCTTCTTTCTCGTCTCTCTGTCTTTCTCCTCTCTCTGTCTTTCTCCTCTATCCTTTGTCTCTCCTCTTCACTATCCTTTAAATTTGTCAGGAACAACATCTGTGTCAGGAACAACATCTGCTTGTTTCACATTATAACATGTACCATTTCCTGCAGGTACATTTCATTCATTCAACTTCTGTTTTTCCACTGTCTCCCTGTGTCCACAGTGTCATATGAATATGTGGGCTGCCCCTTTGCTGAAATTCGACACAATAAAAACTATCAGTGATATGGCCCAAAGGATTGTGTGGACTTTTCAACACTGTGTTGAAAAATTGTGTAAATCTAGAGTCAAAATATCTGGAACATGTGACAAGATCTGCACTAACTAGCCTATTTCTAGTATTCCAGTCAAAATTGGCAATATCTTCATCTTTGTACTCAATTCCATCAACTAGCTTTCCCAAAGTTTTAAGTAATGGATGCCATTTAACATTTAAATTGTTTTCATTCACAAAGTTCTCAAAAGGCTTACCATTATATCCTTGTGTGTTGGCTCATATGGGTGTTGAGCAAAGTGACAATTTGCTATTGTATCTATTGATTCCAGAAAAAATTATATCTGACATAAAACTTTTTTAATAATTTTTTTAGATGAGGCTAATTTGTTATTTATATAACATTTGGCTCAAAAGTTCTCCAACAGGCGATATCTTCTTCGATAGGGTTTTTGAAATGTGTGATTTGGTTCTTAACATGTGTTATTGTTATTGTATTGTATTGTATATTCTTTATTTCCTCCATTAAATGAAGATTACAATTTAACATTTTAACTTAACTCAAAATTAAGGAAAAATAAAATAATAATAAAATATACATTATTTACAAATATTCCAGGTATTTACATATTTAAATGTAGTACAGCATGGTTTAGAATATAATCTATTTTCACCCCAGATACTATTAAAAATTGTTGCCAAATGCAATCATTACAATCAAATAACATATCTGTTCTGCTACCTAAAATAGTTTCAAGAAATATCTCATCATCAGTATTAAATAACGCCACTGAGTCAACAACTCCTAATGTATCAACAACAGCATTAAATAGGTTATCTTTTTCTTGAAATAGTACTTGACACTGTAATAATATATGTTTTGTGATGTCATTCGTCACATTATTGCAAAGAGGACAGCATCTATCAGTTTCTGAGTTCAGTATTAATAAGGATAAAAGTTGTCCCAATTTCCAAGTGTGAGATGGATAAATAATTCCCAATTTCCAATGTATTATTGGTTCGTACAAAACACCAGTATTGGCATTATGAATCTGGATTTTTAAATGACTTGTGTTATCCCCACTTTAGGTCTTCAGCTTCAATTTCAGCTAAAATATTTGCATGAAACAACCTGACATTTTTTTCCAATTTTCCTTTGCCACGTTGGGCTTTTTTTGACACCTCAACCTGTTTCATTACAGAGTAAACATGTTTTACTAATCAATTTGATTGCTCATGTGGAATTCTTTTGGTAAGTGAAGCAAAGGAGGAAAGAAATTAGTGCAACAAATTTCGGATAGTCATATGTTGCCTGAAATTACTGAATTTTATCTCTATGTACTTTTATTATGTGAGCCAGCACCACAAATGCATGCTTTTTTAATCTCATGTATAATCTCAAGTTTTAATCCATGTTGACTGGTGATCAACCCGATGACACTGGTTACTGAAACGATTTTTTTCGGTAACAAAATGTTGGAACATCGAAGTTAAGATTTGTTTTCCTTATTCCACACATTTTAGATGGTGGGCCATTTTTTAGTTATATTACTTACCCGCAAATTGTTCTTGTTGTTTCCTTGTGTAACATATCACACCTCCAGAGAGCATTCTCCTGCTGTTTTGCAACAGGCAACTTATTTTCAAGATCATAGCCCAAGACATGATCACCAGCAAAAAAGATTTGTCTGCTTTAATACTCCCAGCCTTGGTTAAGATACATGCAATGTGAATAGACTACATTCCCTCTTAGGCAAGCGATGAACAGAGAGGTTAAGCATAACGATTATGACATGAACACATTTTAAGTTATATATTTAATTTTTTACAGTGCAATTAATTTTTTTTAAGTTATATATAGAATCGAGCTGAAAACAGCACAATGCATATTTTTCACGATTACATTATATTGCTTCACATTTTCATCGAAAAACAGTTGGCCAAAAGATAGATTCGACCATGATGTTTTATACATATCCTTCAATTTCAACTTCAAAGTGGCTGCCATTTTTACAAATCAAGAATGCGAATTAGAGATTTCTTGATTTGACGAATGCGCCCAAATATTTCATTACACTAGACAAAATCTCGAAATGCGCGCAATGAATTCTGGTCTAGCACAGCAACCAACAAATCGCCGTGTCAAGTGTTATTGTATTACATTTATTACTTTCCATGATGTGTGGCCTCTTTGACCATTCCCCACTCATCCACCAACGGTTGATGACGGGGGTTGGATTGTAGGAAGAAAGTGACTTTGTCACTATGTCCCCATTATGATGCATAGATATACGCATAAGACTATCTAGAGTCTCTGTATTGAGATTGCATCTCCAATCACTTTTGATCCTTTTCATTGCTGAAAACTTTCGTTCACAACATGCAGTGGCAAGTGGGAAGACATTGGTAAGATCGATTAACATCGATATATATTTGTGAATTCATACCTACCACCATCCTGAATATGAACCTCCTCCCAAACCTTTAAGGGATGGATGCCAACGAGGTCATTGTGATGTTTAACATAGGTTTTCGGAGCATTCCACTCAGAAACTACTTGATTGATATCAAAACCAGCATTTGTTAGAGGTTCTTGAAATCGTTCAGCTATGTACAAAACTGCACCCTCTCCATAGCGGAGAAGTTTACAATCCTCTCCAATTGGCCAGTTTCTTGGGTCAAAAACATTACAACTAAGGTACATCTGGTCAGTTTGCAGGCTCCCAAGTTTGAGGGAAAGGTTTTCAAGGATTATGTCTATGATGACTGATCCTTCCCTTATAAGAACTTCTGTTTGACCAAAGTGACCAGGTGTAGCAATATGAGAATTGATATAGGTTGTCGTATTTGGTCCATTGATCTCCTGCATTGATATGAGCATATCGTGAACCTGATTATATTTAGTAACCACGGAGGCAACAATGATGTCATCTCTTTGTAGTAGCAGTGAGAGTGGTGCCAGCTCATTAAATAAGTCAAGCATAAAATGCATAAAGAAAACAAATTTTGTCTCCTTCAGTTTGTCCAAGTAACCCTTTGCCTTTGCTAAATAAATATCCAATTAAAGGGTCACTGTGCATACTTTTGATGAAATTAGATCTTGATTTAAAAGATGACAAACAGTTGAATATTAATATCAAAAATGAATGGATTAATAATGTTAATGATTAATAATTGCATAATTTTTGCCACATTTCACCAAATCTGCTCAAATTCTGCCATAATGTTACATTTTAAATGACCCTTTTATAATGACCCTTTAATAGTTTCATTATAATTGTTCATTCCATTGAATTCAGTTTCATTGTTTATTTCATTGGCAAACATTGCATTATGTTAAACTGGAGACGTTTCAACTAATTTATATGAGAACTTATAAAATATGCAACAAATCCTGAATAAAATTAAAATACTTGAACTAGCCATTATCTTACAAAAGAAATTTGATAAATCAAGAATCAAATGTGATCATAAACCAATATTCATACTTACACATCTACTTATTAATCTGTCTTTAGTGTAGCCATTTCTGGCAGTGTCACTAAGCCACCTTCCGTTTCGTTTAAAGTTTCTATCAGAAATGGGATTTTTTGCAGCTGCTGTTGCACCACCAGACTGTAAGGAATCAACAGCAACTTTGCATGTTTGGTCTTGTCTTCCTTCATGTTAAAGCAGTGATGGTAATATGGTTCAGGAGCTCTTTCCCAATCTCGAAACGTTTTTTCCACAAACTCTGTTTTGAATTGAAAAAGTTACAAATTATACTTAGGTGCTGTTATTATATCCTTTGGTCAAAATGCATTGATAATGGATATCTGCTCGTGGGTTGATATTGTTCCAACATTTTTATTATTTATATTTTCCATTAACTGCTTGACTGCAGTTAATCTGCATCTGCTCCACATCAATTACTTTTCGTTGTGGCATCCCCATGGAATATGAAGAATATTTGGCACTGATGCAGGGAATCAATAAACTGGAAAATAAGATATGTTGATTGATAAACAAGAGATTGAGATTTTATATTTCAGATTGTAAGGAATATATGTTTAGGTCAACTGTACATATTGCTTGCAATTTTGTCCCCTTAATCAATCTGATTCTCTCTTTTAAGATCAAAATACAATTAAAAATGAATCTAAATTTTACCCTGATTTTACTCACTATGTTCAACTGGCATTTCCTACAAAAAAAGATTTATTTCAATTTTAAAAAAATGTCATTTAAATCATTAGACTATTTCTTACAGGTGCAAACATTTGTTTCAAATGTACCAAATTTTATATCCTAAGACCTACCATGAAATCTGACTGAAACTCAATGTCTGGCATGTCATTTCTAACGATACTGCAGACATACACGGCTTTGACATTGCAATCAAATGCATAGACCCTGATGTCGTTTTGTTGATGTACGGCCATCCCCAAAACTCTTTCGAGATGTGGGTGCACCACCATAGACAAAATTTCACCCCTTCGAAACACAAGCTGGCGTGTTCCATCCCAGGATATACTGAAAAAAATACAATTAGCTGGATCAAAAAAGGCTTTTGATAAGGTTGATCTGTACTATTATATATGTTATAAATTGTACATGTAACCTAATGATTTGCATTCAAAAATAAGTTTTCATTCAGCGCAATCCCTCATCCTTCATAATATTTAATCCTGGGGATTTATACCGATTCCTTATTGTATTTCATACATTTGAATATTGTTTTCATTTTAAAATTTAAAAATGCATCATCACCATCAACTTCTGCCACATAATTATAAAACAATTAATTTTCCTCCAGATGGCTTCACTCTAAACCTCCGAAAGCCTCCCTGACTAGGGATCTAATTTGTCTCTAACAAAGAAATCAAGATACGCTTTACCTCATTTAATTTTAACTACACCAAAATTGCTGCTGATTTTTGGTAAGACTAAAAACAAACTTTAAATTAATACACGCTTATATTACTCAAAATGGGGAATAAAGGATTTACCGATTTATATTTGAAATATACCCAAATTTCTCATTACCACTTTTTGTATTGACTTACATTTTTAAAATGGTTACGTTCATTTAAAATCATATACTTCAACATCATAACATTTTAAATGAGATCTAAGACATTGAGTTTGATTAAGCTTTCTTAAGTGAAATGCATGATTTTATTTTTTACAGTAGCGCTTAACTGAAAAATAAAATAGGATTAACTCCAAGCAAATTAAGGCACATCAAAGAATATATAGCCTCGCGTATAAGTGGCGTATAGTTTGTTTTTAGATTACGTAATACATACACTATCATTTAGATCTGATGTATTTGATGACTGACCTAAACGTATTTTTCACGGGTGGAATCTTTAATCTTTCTTTCCTCATTATGGGTACAAAATGATTTGAGACAAATGATATATTTAGCCGTGTGTCAAGGTTCCCATCCCTTGTGTACATAACTGTAATTTCTTCAAATAAAATGGGATCCACTGGAGATATGGTGCCATTATACAGTGGTCTTATTGATTCATTTACGTCGGGAAAAACTGTTACGATTTGTCGCTGAAAAAAATTATCTCATTCCCCACCCTCTCAAGAAGAAGAAGCAATTTTCCAAAATATGTTGAAAAAACATTGACATCCAGAAATTCCGGGGGTGAACGCCGTTTCAAGCCTCGCTTCGTTTGCATTGATGCAAACCCAAGAAGTCTCACCCCCTGAACAATTGCTGACTCTGCCAATGGTTCAAATAGTGATTATAAGGTAAGCCATTTTGTGGGAATCAAATGAGATAACCTTGACTCTAAAATCTTATTCTACATGATCTTTGCATGAAATATCAATGATTGTAATATGATGCAGTAGAGGCAGTTAAATTAGACAGATTTCATGATTCCATACATGATATTAATACATAAAAATGGTTCTATTTACATCATACAGTGACAACACATTATATCATTGTACATTACACCCTATATTTTTATGGTAAATCTTATGTTTGGCTCTATAGTGATGAATCGCAATTAATTATCAAATATAAAGTAGGACTTTGTTAGAATATAAAACATATAACACAGTGAGGACATACCTGCTAAAATGTGCAACATATAAGTCTCTGTTTAATAGAAGGAAGAGTTACATTTAATAATTTTTCAATATTTGAACAGTCTATTGCCATTTGTGTCCTTGGTAGGCCACTCCAAGGGGATTAGGGTATGATGATCTCACTACCTGTAACAAATATGAAGTACAATATGAATAGAATACAGTTATAATTATGTGTACAATTATAAAGTATGTTGTGTTTGTTTTAATATTATTGATTCCCATTTTATGCATATCTACCTTTGTAATACACCCTGGCATTATTTCTCTTTGGAAGACCATTCTTCCATGCCCAGGGGCCATCTCCTTCTTCTTTTCCTAGTAGGATGGGTGATCCCAAGCTCCTAGGTTTTTGAGGGGAGACCAGAACCTCTTGTAAGATGCGTAGGTATATTCGAGCTGCCTCAAGAAGTCTTCGCCAATGATCTGCAAAGGGCGAACCTCGTCTAATGGTTGTTCAAAGACAGTCACCGACATGTTGTAAACATTACTGTCGATTCTAGGGAACTGCCTAAAATATATGAAGGAAAAATTAGTACAGTAATAGTCGATGATTCATTTGATCTAAAAACACCGGAAGGGGAAGGGTTGTACTCACTCCACTGATCCGAGAAAATCTTCTAATAGGGTAACATCACTGCCCTCCTCTACCTTGATGTGAATTGAGTCCAACTTCTTAGCAAAAGCATGTAGAGTGTGCCGCTTAGCCTGACAGAGTGGTTTTGACTTGGTCACTAGTAGGTCGTACACCTCTCTGCGGCTCAACTCCCTGTACCTCTCTCTGTACTGGTTGTAGCTATAAGAAATAATCATTGATATATAATTTGTTTATCCGAGATTATCTTAAGCGAGAAATAACGTCTAAGCAAATGGTATGTACTAACGTGAAACTGTGGATGGTCGTGTCGCACACTGCACTGATAGCCCCAAGCATAATGAGTCGAGCTAATTCCTGTTGTCTCTCTGTAGAAGCCCCATCCAGGTGCAATAACTTATACCAAGGAAAGAGTGGATGTAGTATCTCTCCCCACCGAGCTGTGGACAAGGCTGTTAGTAACTCCTTCAGTGTGTCTTCATCATCTGGAACTGGTATGGTGGAAGCGTCCAAGGGTTTACGGAAACTGTAGTTAGCTGCTCTTAGTAGACGGTTGTTACTGCCAGGCTTGGTTACTAGTTTGAGGGCTGGATATAGAACGCTTATAGGTGTACCATCGAAAAAGTTACGGATGTACGCTTCGAGTGCCAATGTTAGAATTGCGTCCTTCACCGAGTCAATACCAAAATCAACGGAATTCTCCAAGAATAATACTACTGGCTTCAGGATGGAAGTGGCCAACTTTCTGGAAACATAAAATCATTTAAAATTACAACTTGCATTCATTAAAGAAACAATGAACTTACGATTGAGATAACATTCCGGTTATTACCTCAGAGGTGCAGCGTGGAATTCTACCATACGATCGTCAAAGGTAGACGGAAGATGTTCAAAATAGTACTCGAACAAAGCCTGTACATTGTCTACACTGGGAACTGCATTTGGGTCATAAATCCCCCCCTGCTCAGAATAACTTCGACCTCACACCTGAAAGAAGTTTTGAAATGATTAACTTGCTTTGAACAGTTGTTACAAGTTTTGTTTCGGTGGTAAAAAGTTATATATTTTAAAGTAAGATTGGTCTACATACCTGGTCCTGATGCAGTATTGCTCGTCAGCAAGGAGGGTGACAGCCGATCTGGCCAACATCAGTTGCCGTCTGGCTGCCTCGACAGAACGTGCTGGACAAGCCTCTTCGGATAAAAGGCTAACGGTGGTAATTGGACATTGAGGGGCGCCGATCTTCCTGTCCTCTGGGTTGAGGCCCTGACAAGTGACTGGGTAATAACCATGGCAATGTGAAAACTCTTCTCCCCAGAGTCATTGATCTTCTCTCGCCAGGTTCAGCATTTCCAATATGTGTACGTTGTTCTTGGTTGTGAACGTCTGGAGTGTCTTTATGCCAAAAGCAGTATAAACGTTCGCCATATATCGTGAGTTTTCCAACTGTTGGTGATATCTTGAGGAAAGCCTAAGATGACATTTGGGTCATTAGCGTGAAACTCTGTGGCTAGCTGAACGCCCATAACGCCAATGCTGTCCAAATTTAGTCCATAAATAATTCTAGCTCCAGTGCTCTCTGGTGTTGCCTTGCCCCCCATTTCTCGAACTAAGAAGTAGATCTTGTCCTCTGAGTTGGCATTCTGAACTTGCAAGGAGGCCGATAGAGCATCAAAACTGGATTCAAAAAGTTTCATCTGAAATGGAAAGCATAAATTAAGACTTGTCTATTTATTAATCATAAGGCATTAACGTTTTCGCGATATTCGGTAAGTGATATGCTATTATTATTACCTGGGTCCGTGACTTCGCCGGGAGGCCCATTAGGATAGAGTAGTTGAAGGTAACAGTGGGATCATTGGTGTTGTTTTCTCGGATATGATTGATGGCAGTTATAATTCGTCCCAAAAACTGTTCATGTTGAAGTCTCAAGGTGTTAGTAATAAGACTCACAGTCCACATCCCCGTATAGCCGATGGTGAAAGTATACAGAGGTTTGAAGCCCATAACCTGGTCCATAGAAGGGTAGTTGCGAAAGAGATTGCCGAGTGGCGTAGCACGTCGATAAGATGTTAGTAAATTGACATTTCCAGTAAGCATGGATAACGGGCCTACAGCCCAAAAACCGTCAACGTTGTTTGTTGCATTGAAACTGTCAGCGTTGTTTGTTGCATTAGCCATTGTCGCTTGTGTGATTGTTGCTATAAAACTGAAAGAGAAATTTTGCATTAATTCAACAGAATGCATGAAAAGAAGCATTCATCCCCCTTTGCTGGTTCATGCAAACCAGATATTCCAGCTGATTTCTTCGGGGTTCTTCTTCGCCTATAGCGACTGTCAAATGGGTGGTTCTACAGAAATAGTGGGAATCATTAGGAATATAACAATATTAATTGCCAACTTTTGTATTCCATCAAACTTGATCTATAGTGTAACCCAAAGGATTAATACAGCATAGATCCACAGTTTTCTAAAAGTTAATTTAACTGGGCTTAGTTTTTTTTTACAGAAATGTTAACTCTCACCAGAACAAGTCCTTGAGTTCCATATTCCAGTACTGACATCTTTAAGTTAGCAAAAACTTGTCGGTATATCCACATTTCTGAGGTGTGTTGAAAAGGAAAAAGGTGTCATTGATTTTATAGCTGCATTTCTTAGATCCCAGTTCCACTCACCAATTACCAGATACAGATTTATATTTGCCATCACATTTTTATTAAGGAATGTTTCCACGTTTGAAATGTAATATTCAAAGGCATCCCAAAACTAAGTCATTTTCAGCAAACTTTATTTTGAAAGAAATGATTCTTCAAAATATTAGTTCTTGATTGTTAGTTCTCTTAAAATGTTTTGCATTTTGAAGTGACGTTAAAGATGATCCCTTGTAAATTTTCTTGGCAAATGAATGTTCTTTGTTTAAAAAAGTTGTTTAACATGATGTGGGTGACACTTTTGTGTGTCACCCTGTACTTTTTTTCCAAAACTGATCTGATCTGATTTTGTGATTATCATTGTGAAATTCCCCCTCACCAGATCCCAATTGTCTTTGACTCTAGACAATGATTTTTATTTCTTAACTATTGAAATTTAGAATCTTATATATGAAGTACAAAACAAACTTATTACCATGTTATCCAACTGACCATCTCAGTGTATGATTCACTCTTAATCTGGTCTTTATTATCTCACCAAGAGAAGTCCAGAGGGGAGAATATAGAATCTTGGATCTTTTTCCAGAATTCATCCTGCTTCACCTTTGCAATATCCAAATAAAAGTTGCCTCTTACCAATTCCCTATTTTCACTTACTCTATCAACAATTATTTCTTCTTTTCATATTTTTCTGTCAAATTGATATCATATTTGGAATCTACATGCAAAATTACATCTAGGAATGTGCTTACAAAAATTGTTAATAGGTAAAATTGGGTCCAAGTTTCTTCACATGAATTACATGGTTTTCTTCAGAACTGAAATTGGAATTCATCCGATTAGTTTCATGTTTTCTATGATCATGTGAAGAGGGGCATGGCCATAGAATTGCCTCCCAGACAGTAAATGATGTCCCAATTTTCATAATATCTTACATGCTTTAAGTATGCCTTGGATCAACTTATAGGTTTAGTTTTGCCAATTTATTGATAAAAGCAAATTATCAACAAACTCTCTAAATTGAACACATTTGGGTTAGGTGCAATTAAGGGGAATCTCCTTCAATTGGCAAGCAACCATCAGACCCACCCATCCCATCTGCCAGCTCACCTACCAAACCACTTGGGAAACTGTTCATTATCTAGGACATATAACCGAAGGGGTGATAAAAATATGTGGAAAATGTGAGAAAAGATGTCCCTCAATTCGCCCATCGGTTTGTCAGGGCAATAAATCAAATACAGGTTACAGATTTGATTCAAATCTTATAGGCTTATGCCTTAAATGTATGTAGGTATGAACAGTACTGATAACCTCATTTCAACAGGCACCTTCTGCCCTTGGCCAACGATTTTATTATGTTGCTCGCTGAAATGATGCTGTTTGGCTTGTTTCCTTTTTTACTCACCAGATTCCTCCATTGGAATGCCATTGCCCCCTTCTCTGTCAGTAATACCTCAGCTCTTTACAACTGTTTCCAGCAGGTACGGCAATAATACTAACAGGCAGTACTCATCTCTCTGTGAAATTAATACAATGACAATGTGATTAACTAGTAACAAAAATACATCAAACATATGTCGTATTATATGTGCATTGAAATATTAAGTTTTCTTTGGAAGTTTTACTTTTAGGTTCAGTCAATTCTCCATTGAACCCATCTTATAAAATGAAAAATGAATTATCTAGTAACTGTTTTGAACAGATGATATTTCCTTTGACTTGATACGCATTTCCTTGTATAATTATTTTGCTCAAAAGGTTATATAAAAATTGATCAAGTATTAAATCTTCATTCTCAATACCTGCAATATTATTTAACCTGAAAAAGCCACCTGGTGGTGAACTAAGCATTTAAGTATTGACACCCTATGGTACCTCATACACTCATACATTCAATACATATTGTGAATTATTAATTGGTTAAAATAATAGAATTGAACCACTGTACCTTTACGTCAGTTCGGACAGCCAGCTTTCTTAGCTTTACCATGGCATATTCAGTTTCATCTTCCATGAACTGGTTGAGATTCAAATTTAAGAAATTTTAAATTAAAATAAATTATTTACTATATGAGTATGATTACGGCTTTCCAAGGTCCTCACCTTGATGCATCAATAAGGCTGTTGGGGATTGATACAGGACTTTAACCTCCCCATACAGATTGTAGAAATAGGGTTGAGGTCCTCAGATGTATCTTCCTCAGTGTCAAGTGGGCCTTTCGCATACATGAATAATGACTACCCCTACTAGGGACACACGACTCGCTAAACAAGGCTATTTGGTTGATCTCTGGGGCCTTGTCCAATCTGTATACTTCAGATTCTATTAGGCTAAAAGTACCTACAGTATTACCCTTGTCTAAGCTGGTAAGGCAGAGTTGTTCCATAGTTCAGTTACCCCAGACTGATCCTTACTCTCAACCAAGACATTTACCATAACGAGATTCAGGTCCATAGATTCTTCATCAATTTCGATGATGACTCAATCTCCATCTTGGACACCTGCAATCTGCAACTCCACCCTGCAGCATGAAAATGGGTTAGATTCATCTCTTAGGTGCAATATTCACAGGTGAGTGATAACTGTGTGCATGTTCCTAGAATAGTAATTCATGCAAATTTTAAAAAGTGCTTTTTTAAACTGCTTCTTACTTTGCTTGCTATTTAAACTTGTACATTTGGACTTATAATTTAGAAGTCTTCATTGAGAAAGATTTTTGTATCATCACATGAATTGTTCATTGGAGAGTTTCATTTCAATATCTCATTTTTGATTGCTATCTTAAAGATGAGCATGTCAACACCCACTGGAATTGAACCAGTTCCATCTACTTTCATAGATTATGCTACCATTACACTAGAGAGTTGGAGACATCATACATCAAAATGTAACACAATCAAAATTGTAAAAGACAACTGTGAAATATACTGTAAAGTCTAAACCAACAAGCAACTATCAAGCAAAGTGACTTACTTACAACTAAGACTTACTCCGCCAGGCACCATGTTGCTCCTGTTATCCTTCAGAAAAGAGGTTGGAATTTTCAATGCTTTAGCAACACACCCTGCCTTGTGTTAAAGCTGGAAGCTGGAAATTCCAAATCCAGACTTTGCTGCATTGATGCTTTTTGAGCTTAGTTCTTCCTCCACATCACATGGTAGAGCTGATTACCTGCCTCATCTTGCTCCAATTTCAATCTTGCCACATTTGTGATCATGTAAGGAAGTTAAATGAATGAAATTCTGAGAGGCAGTGGATCTGACAGATTGGCAATTCCCAATCAATTCTAGGGCCATTGAGTGACATTCTGAAGAAAAAAATAATTCAAGGTGAATAAAACATCATCTGTAACACCATTGCTACAACAATTGTTTCTTTAATAATTTCAAATTTATTATTAAGAGCTGGTATTTTTCCTTCACAAGGTTTTGATTGCCCACATCAAGCTCATTGCTCATTCATTGCTGATCCTTTAGCAAGGCCATTTATTTTTGAAACACCCGAATGTTAAACTAACCAGTATTCAAAATCATAAAATAAAGAAATGAATCATTTTCATCAGATTTCACATAACGTTTCCATTTACCTGATCAGGGCTGTAGAGTTGCTCTACACAGCTGAAGGCTGGTGATTAACAATCAGGTTACAAAATCACTGGGTTCCTGAATACAAATTGAAAGTTTATAAATAATGGTCTCTATTTATTATTAAGAGCTGGTGTTTTTCCTTCACAAGGTTTTGATTGCCCACATCAAGCTCAAGTACACATCAAGTACTCCCTGATATTTGGTACATGTGTAATATCATTCAATTTCCTACCAGCCTACAATATTTCATGACTATTAGAATGATTATTACAATGTTACAGCACTTTAGGGAACACATTAAATGATAAATGTCGGCAAATAAGCTTATATTATCAGTAAGGGGGGGGGGGGTGTCTGGAACCCAAAAAATAAGCGTCCCCGACATTGATCCCTAGGGAATTGCACCAGTCAATTTTTGTTTTATAATCCTCTTTGCATGCCTCCATATTGAAAATATTTGGGAGTTTTCAATTTTCAAATTCTTGTTCACTATTATAGCACAGCCAATATATAAAAACCCCATCTAATGAATATGAAAGACTCATCAACAAGGTACATGACGATGTATTTTTTGTTCAGATTTGTATTTGTCCACATGCTCTATATATAGTTAACAGTGGGAGGGGTCTTGGACTTTTAGCTGATAATATATAGCTATTATTCCAACAGTTCTATAAGCTTCTCACCTACACAAAAGGACATCTTGCTGTGCTGCCAGATGAAGAGCGGCAAGGGATTATTTGAAAGAAAATATTATTTTAAGTGTTTTAACAATCTTTATGTTTAATGTGCAGTGCGACTAATATTACAAGCAAAGGACAGGATAAGAACATGCATTTTATATTTTATTCCAGCTCGAACAATATCCCTGTTATAAAACAAACAAAAAACAGATTCGCCAGTGGAGACTGGATTATTTTGAAAAGTGACCCCCGAAACATGGCCTGTAGTTCTATTTCCCAAAATGGCAGTTGCTATTTTAATACTACAGGAGGACATACAAAAATTATTTCAATGGACATGATTGGTTATTAACCATGTCTAAGAGAATGGGGAACAGAATATAAATTAAACTTTTCCTACTCCCTGTTGGGAGAACTGCCACAATATCTTTGCCTTGGTAGAGTGCCTCTAAAGCTAATACTTGATTCCTTGTAGATTTAATGACATCATTTGTGCTGGGCCGTGCAACCGTAAATTGGTAAATTCATGCAGTCGTACTCATATGTTTCAGATGTTATACTAATAGTTGAGCAGACTCTACATTTTTATGTCATTGTGCTTTGGATTAGATGCTATAATATAAAGAGGAAATTCACAAATTTACATTTTTCTTATCTGGTTCAAGATCTTCATTCTTCTCATTTTCTGATAGTCTTCTGTATATTTAAAAGAAATGTAAATAATGGCTACTGTTATTTGGAAATAGGATGACTTGATTCTTCAATATTTGCAGTCATTATTTTCATTGAGGGTTGTGGCACAACTTATTTTGCGTTTAAGTTGGCCTTCAGTGCAGCTATTTGTTCAAGTTGCCATTTTGCTCAATAGATCTCAATTCAAAAAATTGTGCTGAAAGGCACATAGTTTTTCCATATCCCGTAGGAAGGAAGATATTTGTATCCTTCTTGTTGTAACTTTGATAAGCTATTTACAGCTGCTCATCCTTCAACACTATATCCGTCATTTTGAAGTTAGCTTTATCTGTTAAATGCATCAAAGAACTCTTTCTTACTTTGAACATCTGATATATTTGGTTACTACTGCTATACTGGTATTGAAATTGTTTCCCAAAACCGATGTTGCATCAATAGACTCTGTACGAACACTAATTTGGAACTTTATTTTATCCACTGGATGTAATTGATATATTCACTACACCACTTTTCTCTTGTCTAGTTTGACTTCCATTGCCCTTAGCAAGTTAATTTTGAAGTTAATTTTGTCACATGATTGTATTTGCTTCAACACAACAATAGGTCAGAAAAACATCTTTCCAATGTTACTTTTATTAACTTATGTATACAATGATAACATATACAATGTTTACGGGGACAAACTAATAAAAGCCATGCTCACTCTTATAATATTTTTCTTTTAAAGTTCAAACTTAAGTTTAACTTAGAGTCCAAGTTCAAATCAACTCTTAATGTAAACCAGTGCTAGACTAGGAGAAACTAGACTCTCCCACCAGGCTGCCTGGATCACAATCTTGTGATTACTTTCGCCTGTCTTTCATAGCCCTAAATAACTGCATGGCTTAGGTGTAATCATATTGGGCGAAAGGGGGTCCGATGACACTAATCCTGATGAGAGAGTCTAGTCTAAACGTTAGGTACGGACTGAATAAATGCATGTTCGTTCATTCGACAATGAATACATTTTATTTCATGAATAAACTAATATTTGTTAATGAATAGGAAAAACTGTGGCGTGTCATGGTTTCATATCTAAAAATAAACAAAGTCGAAAAAATTCGAGAGAATCATGATTATTTGTAAATATTCAACATGTTGAGCCTTATTTACGATTCAAATTAAGGTGAGAGATCATAATTATTTGTTTTTGTTAGGTATCGTTGTAAACACATTGTAGTATTGACCTAAAAAATTTTTGCGTCCAAAAAACGGAAATATTTTCAATTTTTGCTTCCTCCAAATTTTTTTTGAGTCCTTAACATGTACGGGACGCCGTTAATGCAAGCCCTGTATAGGGAGTGGAAGAATTGGATCAACAACTTTTTTACTTTGAAATTATTGTGAAATTGCAATTATTATTTAGGGTGGGGTTTAGGGTTGATTTTTTTTGTTTTCCAATTAAAATGGTCAGTGACAATTTAAGAAAATCTAGAACTGAGAAAAATATTCATAATTTATTTCTAATTATAAAAATGTTAGATTCAATGACTGCATATAATTTGTTGAGGTTATCCTTTTTGCGAGCCTCTTCCTGTGACAACCACATCTCATCAATCACAGCAGTGGATGTCTTTTTGCCACCACTGGTCATCAACAGAGATTTAAAGTCAGAGTAATATATGCTCTTGTTCTCAACTTTTTTTTCATTTCTGCTGTTTTTTCACATTAATTCATTAAGAAGTACAGTAGCTGAGCTAAGAGGCAGCAGAGCTGAGCAAAGAGCTAAAGAGCAAGAGGAACTTAGTAAAGAGCCATTGAATCTGAACCAAGCTAAATAGCCATAGAAATCAGTAACTGCCACTACCAAGCTTAAAAGAAGGGAGTTATGTTATACTGATAATTACACATTCCATTTTTACTTTTCTCTGCATCCCACGATTCTTTGTTCAGAACACGTGCAACTGCACGGAAATACATCTGCCATCTCCATAAACAGGACACCTTTTATTAAATGTTCTGGGAGATCTATACTCATACTGGTTTGAGGGCCTGTATGAAACCAAATCATCTTTTAAGTATTGATTGAAAGTTAGCCACGCTGTACTTGAAAACTTTCTTTGTTTTTGACTTATTTTTGACGGACACAATATTTTTAGAATATATATTTTCCAATAGGTGGACTTCATGGGTTTTCAATTGGATTTGCAACATTGCTTATACTTGGCTTTACTGGTACCTTTACCACATTTAATAAATTACCTCATTTTGTACTGTATTTGCAGGAACCTCTCCTCTTTCACCACTAAGAGCAGGAAATTTCTGTTTGTTTATTAACTCTATGGCTGATCTCTAATCTCTAAGGACAAGTTGGCAACATTACAGCCTATACAGACTGTGCTACAGTACACATCATGCCTAAGATCACATCGGCATGCTCCAATCGGCGAGTCGATAAGCGTGTAGTCGGCAGGCCGATCGGCACGTCGATAGGCACAGGTCGGCACGCCGATGGGCATTGCCATCGGCACAGCAAAGTACTGCCGATCGACACAGTCATCGGAACAGCATTCCCATCGGCACTATCCATCGACTTCGTCGTGAGAATTACGTGTATCAACACATTACATTGCTCATCGCCAAGACGATAATATTTCCATTTACATTTAAAATTCGTGAGACATTAACCCGGGGACATTAATCCATACAGCTTAATGTTATATATCGCTATTAACGTCCCACAGATTTAAATATTTTTTACAATCTATGTCAGGGTGGCTGAATTAAATAAACTGGCTAGATTAAACGAATGATGGGATTCTACGACTAAAAAGATGTTCATGTACATTGAAAAGTTGACAATTCATTTGTTTGAGTAAGTTTGAGTAAAAAGAATATTCATCGAGACAGATTTTGCCAAGTAGGGAGAGGGTACAATTTCGAAAGCTCAAGAGAAAGCAAGTTCAAAATATTTGTTTTTATTATTCCCCGTGTCTCGCCGGAACTGCATTCCCATCAGCACCTATCAAGACTGCCCATCGGCGTAGTCGTTGGAACTGTCAATCAAAACTAAACATTGCTTGGTACAACCCTTCTAAAAAGCCTCCCATTGGACATTATTTCAACTTGACATGATTTAGCAAATGACGAATTTCCATGATTAAAATGATCGTGTTGTATTTCGTACCTTCAACAATTATTATAATAAAGGAATTATTGAAATACAGTATGATGCCAATGATGGGCAGTCATTGAAGCCTGTGATGAAAGCCTTATCATTGTGCGAATCATATTGAAATTAATCTCATTCCCCGGGTCTCATTCAGCAAACAAGTATTAATATACGCTACGTTAAGATAATAAAAACACGAAATAATTTAGTGTTTCACAGTCTAACAGAACGACGATTTAAAATTGTTGCTTGGAGCCAACATGATCAACAAAATTTCTTAACTATTGTAAGGAATAAAATTAAGATTTAAATGTTCACCCCCCTCCGTTTAAATTCGATTCAAACAAAATCAAATGGGAATGATTATCTTACAAGGTACGCTGAGACTTAAGACAATAAAAGACGATAATTAACCTGATTGCATCCTGTGTCTTATTAGCGTCTGTTATTTATTACTGCTTGACCAGTACCAGACTGATTGCGTATTGATAATCAAACCGGTCGTGGGATGCAATGATATATCTAAATTTATCCCATGATACTACTTCCCGATGAATAACACCTTGGAATATTTTTGATTTTGAAAAAAAACGTATTGTCCCGCCAAATCCCGCTCACGAAAATGATATACTCCCATTTGAAAATTAAGAGATTTTGAGACGTAAGGAGTATGAAGCTGCCTATTAGTATTAAGCATAGTGTAATTGTAATTTCATGCTCTGACATAGCATACCAGTGTATTCCTTCAGTCATACAATATTGTAATACCTTGATGCATCAAGATATTGATAAGACAGTTAAAGTCGTAGAAACCTTAGCAATAGCGAATGTGTTTGGTCCCTCTAATTAATTTGAATATTGTTACAATATAACTGTATTGAATTTTTCTATGCTGATGTGTTTATGTTATATCTACAATAAAATTTTTATATTTCAAAATTCCATACAGTTAAGTCACCGGACATTTTGTAGACTAATAGTATAACAGACTTCTGATTTTGTTCCATACACAATTTAGATAAGGAGTGTGAACTTAAGATTTTATGAAGAGAGTTATTTATATCTATATAATTACGTTTTGAGTCGGAGGAAATTTACTCAATATCACTTTGATGTCTCGGTCACCTGGCCATAAAAGGCATTTGTTTAATATGATATTCATTTTTTACAGGTTGTTTCCATTAACGGGGTGATATAGGCATGTGAAGTGTTTGGCTATGCATGGACCTCAAGGATGACACGGGGTGGAAGAGGGGCAAGGGTTGGTGCAAGTCCCGGGGTGCAAGTCTGCACTCCCAGACTCCAGATAGGAGTGAAACGCATCATGGGATTAAATGCATTCGTTGAAGTTTACAGAAACAGTTGAATATAATTCAGAATTTAAGTGAATCCACATGATCATTTGCGTTCAACAATGCGTTTATAGAGAGGTTTCGCAAGTTTTTAGCTCAACGTGTTGTGTTCACCAGATTTATTACCCTTTGCATTCGTTCGACTTCACTTCTGAATTAAAAAAGAGCTTCATCTTCTGTAGTTTATTTCTAGGCAATGCGCGTAGGGTACAGCTTATGCTGTGGTCACACTTGCCGTGTAGGCTCACCGTTCGCCACCGTGTGGCTAATTATGGCAAGACGGTGACGATTCAGCGACAGTCGCATTTCTTTTTGAATTTATGACCAGGTTTATACCGTGCTATACCGGGTCTGCACCGGCTTTATACCGACCTAGTACCGGGCTAATGTGTTTAAATAGAAGTGGTTTACCATTGTCACCGTGTTTTCAACGGGTTTATACCTTCCTTTCACCGGGTTTTCACCGGTCGGAACGCATTGGTACCGCCAAACCGCATTGAAAACGTCATGAAACCGCTCTCTATAAATCACTCATCTTTGGGACTAGTCTGTATGTGAACATAAGTTTGGACATCTGTCTACTCTTTTCAATTTATTGTGGGTATAACATTATGGCAAAGTGACAAGGACTAGATAATATATCATGACAAAGTTTCATTTGTATTCATATTCAAGATCGTCATGATTAAAACAGCGACCGTTTCGTTTTTTACAAGTTAAAATTATACTGTAACATATTTCATGGATTTACCCCTCATTTAAATAATTTTTAAATGACGGTGTCTTTAACTAGGCAGAACTTCTGTTCTTGCACATTTTCATTTAGCAGTGCCCCGGGAGAATAGCAGAACGTTACAATACATTTCCAAGGACAGGCTGTCCTCGAAACTAAATGGAGGAACTCGTAAAGCCAGTTACGGAATGGATCCGTTTTCGTAACAAAATGGTGCAACCTCGAAGGTACGATCTATCTTTTTTAAGATTTCACGAGTTGTAGGCAAAATCTTCACGACCGTTTTGGTACAAACATGTGTCAGCATCATATGTTTATGAAAATATAATAATTTGTGAACGAATAGTTCACGAGGCGCCAAAATGATCAAAATTTTTCCTCACTATAATTATGAATACGGAACTGTTAAAAGTGCAGATGTTTAACCGTTTAGTTTACCTACTCACCACTCTCTTCATAAGTGCAATGATGACTTTTGGTTTAATTGTATTGTCCAATCCAGATCAGATGTAGGTTACCTCTAGTAATCATAAGTCTCTACTGATTAAAAAAATATTTTGAGTATACATCCAAGGATTGATCAAAAAGTTTCTTACCGTTGGCTCTAGGTTTTATAATAAGAGGAGTTGGATGCTAAAACTTTAACAAGAGACAGGGTAGTTAGTTATCTTGAAAGTCTATGAGTTTCATATAATTATAATTTATATGAAACTCATAGCTATAGAGTTTCAAGCAAACTAATTACCCTGTCTTGTGTTGAAGTTTTAGGATCCAACCCCTCTTATTATAAAATCTAGAGCCAACGGTTAGAAATTTTTTCATCTACTCTTGTATAGTAAATAAGAACTAAATAACACAAATGTCTTTGTAAAACAAATTGCTTGTCACAGAAGATATGTTTAACGTGTAATTATTGATATACAGGGTGATCAAAAAGGGAACCTCAACAAATCTTTATATTTCAGTCATCCAGTATGGGTTTAAGATCGTATTTCGCACAATTAAATCTTATTCAATATAAGTTTCATTGGTCTACTCAAAAACGGTGAACATTTCATGGTCATTTTACCAAACATGCCCGAAATGCCGGTCTTGTCTTGAAAGCAAACTTGAACGTATCGAGTGAAGTTTTCTGACAACACACTCACAAATATATTGTGTAATCTCTCTCATTTTCCTTCTACTCTATTGTTTTAGTGAAGCCACAAAGGTACAATTTTGGGAATTCAGATTGTGTTATTTTGGTATGTTTTGGCATCTGGAGCATGTTTTTTTAAAATGACCATTTGGAGCATGTTTTTTAAAATTACCATTATTAGCTTGATCATTCGAAATAGACCAATGAAAGAACAGTGAACAAAATTCATTTGTGCCAAATATGGCTTAAAACCCATATTAGAAGACTGAGTTATTAAAACTTGTTTGGGTTACCTTTTTTGTCTGACCCTGTATAACCCAAGTCTCAATTGCTCTATATCCTCGGAAAATCATGACCAGGAGTGTACATATTCATATTTTCCTGTCTTGCCATGGTACAGACCCGGCCTCGCAGTTACACCAGTGCCGGAGGAGATTGCGTTGTTTCTTGCCTTCCCGGTTGTCACGATTCGGGCCCCCTGTCTTTGTGTATCTTCAAGATTTCTAGCTCCCCTCCAATGTCCAGCTGGGTGTGCGTAATCACCATGCTGGTTGATGAGTTGGTTTTGCATTTGGGGATACCTCATGCGCATCATATTGTGTAGTACCATACAGGTCTGGACAATCAACCGAACAGTTGAAGGAGCATGGCCCATGGTCGTCAGTAACACTTGAAAACGGTTCGCCATGATCCCGAAAGCGTTTTCTACACAGCGACGTGCCCTTGACAGACGGTAGTTGTATATACGCTCTTCCACGTTCCTTCCTTTGCCACCATACGGCTTCATCATGTTTGATGTGAGGGCGAATGCATCATCTCCTATAAAGAAATACGGTACCTCCTGGTTGTCGTTTGGGAGTGGAGAGGGGTCGGGGAGATTTAGGAAACCATCAGCTATGCCCTGCTTGAGCTCTGAGGCATTATAAATTTGAGCGTCAGACGCTGCCCCCTTCCCTAAAAATACAGAACAGTTGCATTTATGAAATGAACAGCGTTCAGTTTCACCTTATTAAAAACGTGCCATGCGCTTTATAGAACATTTTGAAGTATTCTTTCTAACCATGTTTCTAGAAAAATTCAAAAACGTTGTGAGACTTTAATGTCATACTTAATCTTGACATTTCTCAAATTTTCCAGGGAATGTTGATGCTCGCTCTAGGTTTAATTTGATTCACCGATCGTCTCTCAAAATCCAAAAACACTTACGAAATATTGTCTTCAAGAAATATGTTGTTTTGTGTAAATTATGTAATGGTCGTCTAAAACAAATAATTTTATTTTTAAACTGACGAACTTGCGATGTGTAACTGAATTTCATTGAATTAAGAGACGTTGTGTTTATAAATGGTCTCTTTTTGTCATGAAACACTTACCACCAAGATCGGCCCAGATAAACTTGTAGTCAGAGTCTACCAACGCCATTAACACAACAGAGTAGAAACCCTTGTAGTTGTAGTATAGGGAACCCGACTTTGCAGGGCATTTCATTGCGACATGCTTCCCGTCCAGGGCACCTATGGTGTTTGGGAAGTTCCAGCGACTCAAGAACCCGTCAGCTATCGCTTGCCATGCAGCAGGAGTGGTCGGGGGCATCATCACCTCATCCAGGTACTCATCCACTATCGCTTGACACACTTCTCTGATGATAACGGAGATTGAGTTATGGGGTATCCTCCAGCTGTATTGAAGATCTCTTTACTTCGCACCCGATGCCAGATGACGGAGCGTCACTGATAACTTTAGGCCTGGTTCGAGAGCCTCTCGTAGCCTGGTATGTTGTTTGGTAAGGCGATGCTCAACTCTGTTCAATATTTCATCAAACATCTCCGGAGGCATCCTGAGAAAGTTTTTAAAGGCTTGTGGATCCTCCCTCCTAAGCTCTACCATCAACTGGTCATACAAGCCAAATTGTCTGCGACGTTTCACCCATTCTCTCGACCATACATTTCTACCTTTCCTTGCCCTTTCCTGCTGATGTCGACGAATGTGATTGCAAATTTCTAAGTCAATTTCATCCCGCTCTCTCTGAGTAATGGCAACCATGTACATTAAACGAACCTTTTCAGGACAATCCATGATGAAGACTGACACGACCAAAAGTGTCACATGGTCAGGAGTGAATAAATCGAAGAGGAAAAAACTGCAGAAACTGCAGAAGACGGTGACAAGCTGCGTCATTAGACGGTACGATTTCGAATTCACGGTAATAGGATGTTAGGAGGATGTTATGAAGCCGTTATAAGGCCGTCAACACGTCAATGGACTGTTACCTAGGCGTTAAGCGGCTGGTACCGTGAAAACGCCTTTAATGTAACATTTCAAACACCCGTTGGGAGCCCGTTTATTGGACGGTACCAAAGCGGTAAACTGTCGTTCGCAACCCGTCGCTGATTGAGTCAACGTCCCCCATCGTCCCATCACCGCCTTGTGAACGTGTCCTTAACGGCCGCACCGTTCTCATACCATTCGTATTCGTGCCGTTCGCAGCTGGACGTTAGTCAAACGGAAAAAGTTTTGAGCATGCTCAAAAAATTCGCCGGGTGTTTCCCTGAACGTTTTCAAACGGCAGGGAAACGGCCCACCGTGTGACCATGCCGGCCATCGCCGTCTGGCCATAATTAGCCACACGGTGGCGAACGGTGGGCCTACACGGCTAGTGTGACCGCTACTTTAATGAGCAGCTAGTTCAAACTAAAACGAGTTGAGGTTAATCCATTGTGCGAAACCTCTCTAATATCAGAAGGGTTATTCATCAAGCTAAATGACCCCTCGGGGCGATATATATGTTATGTTACAGTTACATGTTACAGTTACATGTTAATTGTTAAGACTTGAAAGTTAATAATTAAGTTTTTTGCGTTATCTTTCAGATACTTATAATTAGTACACGTTGCTCTCTGTTGGCGGTGATGACACGTTCTGCTTTCTTATCAAGAAGCTGCAGTCTAATCTTTAAATGTATTCAGTTTATTGGTTTTGCATGTTGCATACATATTGATAAGTGTTTACATTCATAATTTAAAAAAAGCTTTGTTTTGATTTATTGATTTACTAACAAGACGGGAACAAACTTTTGTAGGGGATGTTACAGGCGGGCCCGTAGCCAGCTTTTGGCAAGGGGTTAGTTCGCTTTTTAAAAAATGAGTGTCACATGTTGTCCCAAATTACTTGGAGATCACAAGACAAAGGGCATCATTTTGAAAGAACTTTTGGTTGCTCGCATTTACTCAACCCCCCCCCCCTCTTGGCTACGGGCCTGAGACTACATGTACAGATGTTTATACAACATGATTGTAGATAGAACGTCTAACGTAGATAGAGCCTAAGCTAAATACTTTGCTGTGCTTTATCAATTACGCTTCCAGTTTCGACCATTTATCTGTATTGATATTATAAGCAAATTGATGTATACTTTAGGCCTAGCGACCGCACCCCCTCCGCCATCACTAATGAAAATATAACCATGAGATGGAAGAAGAAATGAGCTTTAAAATATGCTTTTTATTGTGAAGTAAAGGTGAAGTTTCTAGCTCAATTTTGAAGGAAATTGCATTGATTTTTGTAAAATTCAAAACATATCTTAAAAAGATATTTTGGCTTGCTAATCGCACCCCCACCCCATTCTGACTGAAAACCGAATTTTTAATTTGAAAGTTGGCTACGCCCCTGTGTTTCCATTTGTACCCTTTCATTTATCTTCTGTAAACTTGTTTGAACAAATTAATACTAGTACTACAAAGATAACTTCATTTGAAACGCATGCAATTCACTCCAATTATATTTATTTGCATTAGTTAGGGAAAGGGATTTGATTATAAAATTGACGGTGGTTGCGAAGTTGTGATTTGGGAGGGGTAAACTAAGGTGTTATAAGACCCAATAATTAATATAAACAACTAAACGCCTTCCTGATTACATCCTAGCTCATCCTGTCCACCAGTCTATCTCGATCGCATTTTATCAATGAATTTATAATTCCTGATTAAACTGACTCTTGATTTTAAAATAGGAATTCTTAATCTGTTACTAGTATTTAAAAGTTGGTGTCTAGTGTATATAAATATGGATTTCTAGGTCTGCAGGCTGTCATTCCCACATGGGCTTCATTGAAACATACGACATTGCAAAGTTTATCCATTTCAAACAAGCCAGGAAAACAGATAACTAGTCTTGCATCAGGCCCATTTTTTCTCTCGGGAAATACATACATATCAGAGACATATTTCATAGCCAGAGGGCAAAAAAAATCGATAAAGGATAAAATGTCCCCCCGAATACCGTGTTGTTGCATCAAGATGGCTAGACTTCCGGTGATAGATTTTCGTACGATATTTTGTTTCCCATTTCTAGGACGAGTTGCTCAATAATCATACACATGCAGTTAGCTCATGATCTATATTTTAAAAAACTCTCATTAGTATGCATGTAGCATCATCAAGAAGCGAGAAATTCGCGGTTTTAATTCCTCACTATTGATGCAACAACACCACTCTGTTTATTATCGATGATGCAACAACACCAATGTGCTGATGCAAAAACGCCAATGTAATGTATCATTGAATATCAAGAGAAACTGTTTTATGTTCTGTTTATAGTTGTTGGTCGGGACATGAATAAAACGCGTGAGTGCGTGGTTCATGAATGAAACTTATTTTGTTTGGTTCCTTAATGTATTTGTCTTCATCAAAGTTAAAAGGATATACAAGGTAAACTAAATGCATAGGCTAAGTATTGAATCCCCGGGAGCCAACCTCATTGATATTGTATCTGAAAAATAAAGATTATTCATTTTCTAAATTAAATCCCCTTGATTTACCGTATAGTATGGAAATTGTTTACAAAGAACTAATATAACTAGACTTTGGAAATTGAACAAGTTCAATTTTAGACTCCAGATCTAGACTTTTTTTAAGCCGAGTCATCCAGAAAAAGATGGATGGATGGATGGATGAAATAGGAAGGAGGGATAGGACAGAATAGGATGTAACGATAGGAGAGAATAGCAAGGAAGGATAAGATAGGAAGGATAGGAAGGAAAGGATAGGAAGGATAGATAGATAGGAAGGAAAGGATATGAAGGATAGATAGGAAGGAACGGATAGGGATAAAAGGGATGGGATAGGAAGGATAGGATAGAATAAGAAGGAACGATAGGATAGGATAGGAAGGATGGATGGAAGGATAGATTGATTTTTCAGCATTTTCTTCGCTACTCTTGACTTTCTATCAGGATACCATCAGATCGATTTTTATCGAAATTTCAAAACGCCATAACTTCCGAACCGGAAGTCGGGTCGAAATTTGGTTTGCAGATTCTGATTCCTGAGAAAATTATATTCCTCATGCATAACTCAAACATTAAATTTGGAGAATATTTTTATTTTGACCTACTTTTTGGACACCATATCTCAAAAGTGGGTTAAAATACTTTTTGACGGCAAAAGGCTAACACTATAAGTACACTCTTGGCTACATGTAAAGTATACACAATATCGAAGAATATAATTGAAGTGTAGTGTCAGAATCACAAAAATAAGGAAAAATTTGAATTTGACCTAGATTTTGACCTAGATTTTGACCTAGATATTGACCTAGATATTTTGTGTCCAGATTTTGAAGCTAGATTGCTTTTGAGGTACCCTTCATTTTAAGGCTTTCATTAAATTAAGCTGTACTCGGTCGTATATATGTCGTATTTTACACTTCAAAAAAAAAAAAAAATTCCCATTGACTTAACATAGGGCACCAAATTTAGCGATTTTGAGTTTTCAAAACGCCATAACTTCCGATGAGTGTTGGTTAAATGATATTGCAGTTATACAATGCTATTATATAGAGGTTATTTACTGAGAGGGATTCAATATTGGTTTTATTCCGGGGGACATTATGATATTTCCCGAGGGCCCAGGGGGAATCTGGGATTACTGTACCCCTATCAATTTACCTTTTCGGGACCTAAATCCTATTACCTACCTTTTTACTCAATCGGGGAGAAAGAGTCCAAAGAGAACAATACTTCTACATAAGCGCCGTGCAAGATTTCCAATAGCTCGTCGTGTTTACCGAGAACGAAAGATGTTTGTCCACCATTTTGAACTGGTATCAGGGTCATCAAGCTATGGAACAGGGGTTTATGAAAATAGATTGGGTTACTATAGCTTGCAATGTTAAAGGCAATTGAACTATGTTATAAAATAACTTCCAGTACATTGTGATATTTAAAAGTATAAATTTTTGAAAATACATCTTCGCCCACAGGACGTGTATTTTGAATGCCTGAGAAGAACGCAAATGGGTACTGGCCAGTAGTAGCATTTAAGAATCTGTTCCTCCTGAGATTAATGGTCTTCTGAAATAATACTATTAATTGGTGTTGTTGCATCATTGCTCAAATCTAGAGGAGTGTTGTTGCATCTTCGGTTTGGTGTTGTTGCATCAATAGTGAGGAACTAAAACCGTGAACTTCTTGCTTCTAGATGATGCTATATGTATACTAATGACAGTTTCTTTAAATATAGACCGTGCGCTAACTTCACGTGTATGGTTATTGAGAAACTCGTCCTAGAAATGGGTTTAAATTGGGGAAACAACATATCGTACGAAAATCTATCACCGGAAGTCTAGCCATCTTGATGCAACAACACGGTGTTGTTGCATCACGATACCCCCCAGTGAATACGGTACCTAGGTAATTAAATCTAATATTTAATAGTTCCCACATAATAAGCATAAAACTTTCATTTACCGCTGTATCGAAATTCACGTGATCCCTTATTGAAGTTTTACTAAATATTGAGTTTGATCATTTAATGTTGTTGGATAGAATATTAGGCTGAAAAGAATCAAAATTTTAGCCCATGTCTGAGCGAATGGTATAAATTCACATAGTTCTGATTACAATGAGAATTCTAAAAAATTTCCTGTTATTTCCTTTACTCTACGTTTATAATCACGTATCATGCTTATTAACTAGATCAATACAGACACGATTTCCTTTGCCCACCATCAACATTGTTATGTAATGACGGGAAACAGTCACTGTAATCTTCTAATCAGCCGTTTGTTTTTATTGTAATTAGGAAACTAGATAATTTTGATTTCGTATTGTTTCAATGAACAAAAAGCACATTAGTTCAGCATTTCAAGGAGGGGGGGGGGGTGTAAACAATTACTGACTGTCAAGTACATGTATCTCTCACGAGGCCCTATTTCCCCAACCCTCCACTCATGCATACGCCTATCATATGTTGGATAGGGAAATATATAACATTCCAACAGATACTGTCTGGACCTCCTACCCTTTTACACCGGGTCTCTTCTTGAACCCCTCCCATATTCTAATGTTTCTCGAAACTGCTCATGTAAACTTTGTAAGGCAATGCAGGGTTTGCTACGGACGTGTATTTTGAATGCCTGAGAAGAACGCAAATGGGTACTGGCCAGTAGTAGCATTTAAGAATCTGTTCCTCCCGAGATTAATGGTCTTCTGAAATAATACTATTAATTGGTGTTGTTGCATCATTGCTCAAATCTAGAGGAGTGTTGTTGCATCTTCGGTTTGGTGTTGTTGCATCAATAGTGAGGAACTAAAACCGTGAACTTCTTGCTTCTAGATGATGCTATATGTATACTAATGACAGTTTCTTTAAATATAGACCGTGCGCTAACTTCACGTGTATGGTTATTGAGAAACTCGTCCTAGAAATGGGTTTAAATTGGGGAAACAACATATCGTACGAAAATCTATCACCGGAAGTCTAAAATATAAAACATTAAACACAGTGAGGACATACCTGCTAACATGTGCAACATATAAGTATCTGTTAAATAGAAGAAAGAGTTACATTTAATAATTTAATATTTGAACAGTCTATTGCCATTTGTGTCCTTGGTAGGCCACTCCAAGGGGAATAGGGTATGATGATCTCACTACCTGTAACAAATATGAAGTACAATATGTATAGAATACAGTTATAATTATGTGTACAATTATAAAGTATGTTGTGTTTGTTTTAATATTATTGATTCCCATTTTATGCATATCTACCTTTGTAATACACCCTGGCATTATTTCTCTTTGGAAGACCATTCTTCCATGCACAGGGGCCATCTCCTTCTTTTCCAAGTAGGATGGGTGATCCCAAGCTCCTAGGTTTTTGAGTGCGCACCGTCCTGTCTCTTGGACGTAATCCAAGATTGATGGGGGCACTACCCAGTGAATTACAACATCAGTGTCAGGAATTTCTATTTCCCTACCAATGCTATTGTTGCAACTAA
This sequence comes from Owenia fusiformis, assembly GCA_903813345.2. Lineage (NCBI taxonomy): Eukaryota > Metazoa > Annelida > Polychaeta > Sabellida > Oweniidae > Owenia > Owenia fusiformis. The sequence goes on from CAIIXF020000003.1 coordinate 901,549, forward strand.
GCAACAAGTCTTGACCCCTTCTTTGTAAAGTTCTCCTCTATCCTCTTCTCAGTTGAGAGGAGATAAATTCCAAAGCCTTAACTGTATCTTGGGGAATTAGGACAGAAACTGGTTTAGCTTTTTCCCTCTTGTTTCCATCATATCTTGAGATTTTAGAAGAAACTTTTCAGTTTCACTCAGGTCTCCCATCAATCCTCCCATCAATCCTTGATCTACACCTTTTAATCCTGTCCGCTTATTGTAATTTTCAAGCAAGATTGCTTCAAGTTCTCCAGATCGCCTTTTGTTGTAGGTTAACAGCCGAGACTGAACTAATAAGAACTATATTTCAAATACCGTCTACTACTAACTAAAGTGGTGTAGCATGCATGTATGGCTTCTGTTCAGACACAAAAATTCCACATTCTTTAGTGTGGAGACCTGTTGTTGAGCTAAATTTATCTTTTCCTGTTTTTCATATTTCATGGCATGATTAGTGTATTTTGATTTAAATGTTTTATGTACTAATAAACTCCTTGCTAGCTTGTCCTTGTGACCTTTCACCTGAAGTACACACACATTTAAAATTAGATGCTGTAATCCTTTTGCATTGTTCACTCTCCACTGTTATATTAACTTGTATTCTGGGCGCGTGTTGACTGTTCGATTTTCAATATTTCCTCCCTTGAAATGGTTGTGATATTTTCCTTCTCAAGAAATGTTATCTTATTTGCAGCCACACTTATTAACATCATAATTGATTACCAGCAGAGGGTGGCACAAGAAAAATAGGATGGATAGAAATCACAAAGTAAGTTTCCCAAAGTTGATGACCACAAGTCAATATTTTTGGATATATATTCAGCAGTCTTACATTTGGAATACATTTGGAAATCCTCTCTTCATTTCAACTCAAGTCTGTAGGAACTGTCAACAATTAATAGGGATTCATAGTGTAATACATTATGTTAAATGTTCCATCCCTGTTATGATTAAGGATTTTTTCAGAAACCAAACCCCAAAATTTAGTGCTCGTTTGTATACTTCTAACAATTCTAATTCAAAAATGACAAAGGTTTGTGACTTAATTTAAAAAATTGTTCCCATATTGCATTTTTTTGTTGAAAAGATTATGAGAAGCTAAAATACTGTTATTTGTTGGTCGCTCACTATGTACTTTACTACACTAATGAAGTCCCACTCTCCTAAGATTTGGACTCTTGTCAGTACTTTAAAAATATAATTAATGTTGAATGGCCTTCTCAAAAATGTGAAATAGTTATTTAATCCATAAATCACTCACGAGGGCTGTGATTTTCTTGGGAATTGTTTTTTGTTAAGTATTGATTTTATGTATGTGAAGTTCTTTTCCACTAATAAATTATCATAGTATTCCATATCCATATAAAATGTTAAATTAAGATTTAAAAAACCCACCATATTCTCACTTTAGAATTTTAAAACCACTAGTGATAAAGATAAGGCGTACTTACAAATGTAGTTGTACTTTACCTTTACTTCGGTATATCAACTTCTAGAATAGTATCAAATATCCAAGACTGAACAATCCATATGATCCAAACTACCGAACATCCAACAAGGAGCTAACATAACACAGTCTTCATCATATCCTGCCCTCTGGTCAACTGATGCACTCAACCTTGTACAACTCACACATAAAAGTTAACTCTACCAAAACCAGTTGAACCAATAAGAACTCTCTATTTCAAATTCCATCCACTACTGACTAAAGTGAACTGGTTTTCAGCAACAGATATTGATCTTAATTCTATTCTTTTTTATTAAAACTTTTTTTCTGTCTTCTAGTTTTTGCCTGGGTTCTAGTTCTTGTATTGTGTCTGTGTATTCCTCATCTTCAATCTGGTCTCTTTTTCGTTTTATGTAATTATCCAAGCTGGTTTGTTTTGTTTCTTCCATTTTCTAATATTCCCATTAAAATATTTTTAACAATTCAAATTCAAATTCAGCAATATTTGTTACTTGGGTCTCTGTCAATGATGAACCTGAACATTCTTCAATAGTTATAAAGGGACCAAAGTTCGCTATGGCTGGATTCTGCTGTGATTCCTCCTGATTCTGTTCTATAACAGATGGATTTTGCAATAAATCTCTAATCTTAAAAGCCAATGAGAATTGAAATTGAGTGCCCAACTAGCTATGAATATGATAAGGTAAATTCACCTACCAATCATACCAGCAATATTTGTTACTCGGGTCTCTGTCAATGATGAACCTGAACATTCTTCAACAGTTATAAAGCTACCAAAGTTTGCTATGGCTGGATTCTGCTGTGATTCCTCCTGATTCTGTTCTATAGCATCTCCCTTGGTCTCTGTTGATAACCTTTGTATTAAGGTATTAACCATCACAATAATGTTTCCATCTATAATAATAATAATATTAGAAACACATAAAACAAAACTACAAAGAGTCTGTAATATCATACATGTTCCACTTAGCTTAGCCATTGTTTTCATTCTTCAATGCATATTGTAACTTTTGGTAATGTGTGAAAATACTATTAATTAATAAACCATAGAGTATAATAGTATAATATTGCAAATGCAAAATGAAATGATAGTGTTTTTTTGTAATATCATACTACTTTATAGCCATAACTGACAAAATAATTTTCCATTTCTCATTAATATTTTTTTAACTATTGATTGTTTTGCAATTGTATATTTGTAAACATGATATTACATATTACAAACACAAGATGAAACTTTATTCATTTTAGTGTGCTTGTAATATCATATCACTTAGCTTACAGCCATTACTGACATGATAGCTCTTCCTTATTATTTCTTATTAGACTCAAGATTGAAAATCCTGAGTCTATTGCTTTTGCCAGTTTTCTTCTTATTAGACTCCAGATTGAAAATCAGTGAACGGCTACAAAACGCAAACTGTCTTTCTTAAAAACTGTTACTGAATTTTCTGTTCCCCCCATCCCCCATTCATCAATGATTAATATCATAATATGATTATGCTACAAAATCAAGTGTCAAAATCATCTCCTCCTCCCATCTCTTCTGTTCCATCTTCTCCTCTCGTCTCTTCTCTCATTCCGTTTTCCTTCTCTCTAACTCTTCAACCTTCTTCCCTCTCTTCTGTCTTCTTTCTCGTCTCTCTGTCTTTCTCCTCTATCTTTCGTCTCTCCTCTTCACTATCCTTTAAATTTGTCAGGAACAACATTTGCTTGTTTAACATTATAACATGTACCATTTCCTGCAGGTACATTAAATTCATTCAACTTCTGCATTTCCACTATCTCCCTGGCACCTAATGCTTCTTGAGAGCTGGAAGTGTCCATACTTCCCCTCAAGACTTGGGAGCTGGAAGCACCAGTGCTTCCCCCTGGAACATGGGAGCTGGGAGTTTCATTACTTCGCCCATTACATGAGAGCTGGGAGTTTCATTAATTCTCCTCACTGTCTTCGTCTCCACTATTTTCTTTTTCCGCACTCCCATTCTCCTCATTGTTTTCTTCGCCAATGTTCTCATCTTCCTCACTCCCATTCTCCCCACTGTCTTCGTCTCCACTATTTTCTTTTTCCGCACTCCCATTCTCCTCATTGTTTTCTTCGCCAATGTTCTCATCTTCCTCACTCCCATTCTCCCCACTGTCTTCGTTTCCACTATTTTCTTCTTCCTCACTCCCATTCTCCTCATTGTCTTCATCTCCACTATTCCCATCCTCCTCACTGTCATTGAAATATGTGTGTTTAGGTTTTATTGCATCTGCAAATAAATAATTTGTTCTTCAATTCAGTAGATTGAGTAAATGTCTCTTACTATCTCATCCTCTAATGGTGCTTCCACAGAGTACTCTTCTGTTTCACCTGCAGCAATGGCTTTAGCAATATCGTTCACCAGATCTATATTCATATCTTCATCATTTGATTTAGATGGCATGACCTTATCACCACTGTGCTCGGAAATCATGTCTTGATCGTCAACATCATATTCCTCAGTATTCCCAGAGTATATATGGTCAGGTGTATCCAATGCAGCAGCTTCTTCTTTTTGGTTCAGTCATGTCCATCAGAGCACACATATCTTTATCAGCATCTGTAGAGTACCTACGATCAGGTATAGCCAACGCTGCAGCTTTTGAATCAGCCGTGTCCATCAGAACAGCCCGATCTTCATCAGAGCTATCTCCTGAAAAGTAATAATAAAAAACGTAATAAACAAAATGCTCATGGGCCAACCCTGTGTTTACCTAAATTAACTGACGTTGAATTCACATTACCTTTTGTACTTGAATATGATTGCACACCTGCTCAAGACTATGAAAATTTTATTTTGTACAAGGATGATCGTTTAAACTTAACATTAAGATGACCTCATCTTCATCCAACAATCAGATTTAACAACAGTTCTCTATGTCATCTTCCTTTAAGTCAAAACAGAACTACACTATCTGTTATGTGCTAAAATTTGATAAAAAATAACCAAGTATATTATCTTGTGTACTTAATAATTAAATGGATGATGGATTACCTGGCTAGGGGAATTCGTCATAAAACTCCTGTGATAATAAATACTGCTCTGCCTCAGAGTGACTCAAGCCCTTCATAGACATGGCATGGTGAATGGCGAACTCTGGGATAAGGACTAAGGAGACATACTGTTCCCGCTGAAATAAGAGTATGAAAACCATGCTTGAATCATATTTTATATGGTAATTACAAAATACAGCCTACCATGAAGTAACTGATCCATGTTGAAACACATCTTTAGCAGTGATAAAGTTTTACTGAAACGTTAGATATGTTCTCACAAACAAATTTCCTGAACACATTTCAGATTTAGACCAAAAGCAAAGCACTTCTACACTAAAGTGATACCCTACTATTGTATACAACTATTTGAACATATGCATGAATGTTACATGTGGCAGTAAAATGAGTCAGATCTGTAGACTTTTTAGATATGGTTGACAGATAAACATAGACAATTTTAAAAATTTAATATGGCAACATATTTTGATCAAAATCTATGCAGTTCTTGTCAATAGTAATACCCTACTACTCTATCTATGTATATGACACTAAATTAAGATAATGCACTCATAAAAAATCATGAAGTCACATTATGTGATATATGATGCATACAGGGGTGACAACAATATGTTTCCTACAATGAGTGGTGAGGACATAAAAATTACTTATTTCAACTTAAGTTGATGCCTACTTTATAAAATTTGTCTAATTTTTCAGCCACCATGTTGGATAACTCATTGTGAATCTTGACACCAATCGTCTTCGCTAAAGAGTGACAAACCGATTCCAGCTCTGTGCTGCAGATTAGCTCCTGTAAAAAAGCCAAATTTTTCAGGCACTTGACATTGAATAGGACAGGGAGCATATATGCTCCTTCTTCAAAACACTGGAGTCCATTGAACTGAAATATGTATAATGGTTTAAGAGGCAAAATATTTTGATCTACATGAAAATTTTATATAATAGAAATATGAGAAGAAATAGACTGAAATAATAACTCATGTCCTCTAATAGTTTCAAAAAGTTTGTTCCGCCAACAAGTAACTCTGGAATTAGCTACATCTTCTAGGCTCTTGCGGTGACGTTCTACTGTATCATGTATTGTTGGTACAGAGCAGCCATCTAAAATAAGTGTTTTGCTTTATGAACAAGTGCAGACTCTAAGTTTGGTAAAGATACTAATGACAGGCTTTAACAAGTTCATATCCTTGCTAATTCAAAAACAGTTCAAAGTTGTAATCTTTAATAATCAAATGTGTGTTTTGATGTCCAGGGTTGTGAGAACAACAGTTTGAAGTTAAAAATATATTTCATTAGTACCAGCTTTTTGCATTGATAGAAGAATATATCCGAAAGATATTGCAAATCCAAACAACCAAAGTGTTATATACTACAGTTTTTAAAGAGCCCCATAACAGGTTTTGTAATGAAACTTTGGGTTATACCAGGACAAGTTGGCAACAAGTGCTTGAATCGTACTTCATAGTTTCCTGGACACTTATTAAGGTCAATGTAGAAAATATTCTTTTGCAATGAGCTTGCAAGCCGGTCATTAGAGTCATAACAGCATTATATGTCAATCTTTTATCATTATTAAACTTCACCAGGGGTGGGGGTAGCTTTGTTGCATTTGCTATGCTTGAATAAACCCATGTCCCTCAAAATGTACTTTGATTTTATACCCTTGTGCTATAACAGTCTTAAGAGTTGTTCCAGTAAATGCTGACAAAAATATAACAAAATATACACATAAATTGTACATATATTTATGCTACTGACAATGTCATATTTTAATAAGTATTATCTATTCTTTTGATTTGAACTTTAAGTTTTATGAAAATTCCTTTGAGGTTTTGAAATGTTGCCATTTTAGTGGTGTCTTGTTGGCTTTAGCTATATGAATTATGTATTTAACAATCAAATCAAATAAGATCTAAGCAAGCGTCAAAATTGTTAATGGATAAGGTCAGAGGCTTCCTGTCTCTCATGAATTTGTTTGTTGCTATGTTATCAATCAAGTGTGTTTCATACCTGCAAGCCTTTATTTTGTGTTCAATGGATATCTCTTATCAGCTCCCAATGTGAGACTCTGGTGCAAAACACGCAAATGCCTATATTGGTCCATATTTTGAAGCACATTGGACAAGATGTAACCCAACATTATGGGCATTCATGGTCATTGAAGCTTCACCTAAAAAGGTTTTGAACACAAATTTAGTAAATATTCAAAAGGGTCTATCTAAATGCTTTGAAAGAGGGAGAATAAATACCAGGTTAGTGTAATCTATTTTTATTTCAATAATATATTTTTTGGGGCGATGTTCTTTTTTTTCTTCTGGCAGCATGCATTGTCTTGACGTCAATGTCTGTTTTTGATTTGAATATTTTACACATTTTGTAGCTGATGGAGCATTTCTCTGCATATGAAAATCTATGATACAATTGTAAATGTTCTAGATACTATTTTTTCAATAAACTGCGTGTATTGATCATGATGGAATGAAAAAAGATTGTTGCCTTATAATAAAAAGCTGGATGCCACAAAAGAAGTTGATCTTCTTCATAACTATTAAAGTTGTTTACTAAGGGAGTCTTATTTATATACCCGACGCCAAATGCATCATCCTTCACTGTGTCAATCACATATGTCTAAAGATACAAACATGTTCCGATGTTAGAATTATAGAGTATATATGGTATAGGATATTGAGAAACATCATTTTCCTCTCTAAAGTAGAGGTATTTTGTTTACTTTTAGTTTACTAAGCCCGGTTTGTTGCATTTGCGAATACAAGCTTACACTAACTTAGGCTGTACTTCCCGCGGTGCGTTTGCTCACGCAGCGATTAATGAGCCCTATCATGAAAAAGATCACGGGCAAGGCTCATGAGGTACTGCCCGAGCAAATTGCACCACGGGCAGTTCAAAAATGCACCCATTTTATGAAAGTGCACATGAAACGTGTAAACTTATGGTCCCCTAATGCCTATTTTCACAACACTGGCCTATATTTGCCTGATTGAGAATGAATGAAGGTGTGATAGAAAATCTCCCGGTTAAGGTCTCATGGTACTTAACAGGAAATGACAAAATAGGAAGTGACAAAACCATGCTGGATTTTGAACATCTTTGAACCAAGATAAATGATACAACCTTTGGAAAATTAATATCATTCCTAGATAAAAAAAAAAATTATTGAAAAGTGATCTATTTTCCTTTTTATGACTGCCATTTTTGTTTCAGACAATTTTATAAAAGTTCAAAGATTTTATCAGTTTGAGCGATATATTGGGCACATGTTCTGAAAACAACAAAAGATTCTGTTCAGTTACCTTTTCTAAGCTGCTGCTTTTAGCTATTTTTCAGTCATATTTTCAGAGGGCTGAAAATGTTATTTCATCCTGTTTAGGGTCATTCTGATCATGTACATTGTGATTGTAGTCATGTAATGTATTTCAAAACCATGAGACTGATGGCAATTACCACAACTCATCGTTAATAACTTTGTCCCTGCATATTATTCTAGCTTTATCTGTAATCAGGTAAGGTTCGGAAAGTGGCATATTACACTTATTACATGTTGCTTCAGATGGAACAAATTCATTTCGCCCGTCAAGCTCATCATACGTGTTCCACAGCTTAGAGTGCTATGGTATTTTCCTCTTGTTCATATATATATAATTCACCATGTTCTCTAATATTTCACCTGATGGTGGATATATTAACTTGTGTGCATATAGCGTTCGCCAACGTTCCTACTTTCATCAATCACATCTTCTATAGAAAATGGCTCCTCTGTACGATAATCTTCCTGTGGTGATTCCATATCTTAATTAATGAAAATTCCTGTTTACATGTGAAATGTATGTTTCTGGGAAAAATCCCCAACCATTTTTAAAGCACTAGCCATCTTGAAATTTTTTTGTTGCATAAAATTATTCACCAATAAACATATTTTCACTATCTAAATAAATCCCCTTCAATTTCAGTATAATATTGGCTAACTTTGAAGAAATCAGGAAATTATCGCCAAATTCCACATAGGCAGCCATTTTGAATTTTCTGAAACTCAAATCGAAAAAATGATACAAATGTTTGCAATCTACTCTTAATTGATATAACCATAGAACAAGACGCAGGGTGAACAGAATCGCACCCTTGAATAGAATACAGTTTTTGGGATGGAACATCCAAAATGGACAGTGGCCACCCTAACATTTACCCAGACCGCCTAAAAACTAATCAGTTCTAAACTTTCATCCATAGAAACATCTCTAAAATCTTTAAATGAATCCATGAAACCTGTAAACAAGCCAGAATGCCAAATAACTTATCAGTTCTAGGCTTTCATAGGTAGAAACATCCCTGAAAATTTCAATTGAATCCCTCAAACGGTTTGGCTGGAAACCTGTAGACAAGCATTGGCAGACAAGCATTGGCAGACAAGCATTGGCAGACAAGCATTGGCAGACAAGATTGTAGGACGTAAAATCCAAAATGGCTGCCTTAACGTTTACCCAGAATGCCCAAAAACTAATCAATTCTAAACTTTCATAGGTAGAAACAAACCTGAAAATTTCAAATGAATCCCTTAAACGGTTTAGCTGAAAACCTGTAGACAAGTCTTGACAGACAAGATTCTAGGACGTAAAATCGAAAATGGCCACCTTAACATTTACCCAGAATGCTGAAAAACTAATCAATTCTAAACTTTCATAGGTAGAAACAAACCTGAAAATTTCAAATGAATCCCTTAAACGGTTAAGCTGAAAACCTGTAGACAAGTCTTGACAGACAAGATTCTAGGACGTAAAATCGAAAATGGCCACCTTAACATTAAAAAAACTAATCAGTTCTAAACTTTCATCCATAGAAACATATCTAAAATCTTTAAATGAATCCATGAAACCTGTAAACAAGCCTCAAGAGACATGTTTTAAGGACGGAAAATCCAAAATGGCTGCCTTAACATTTACTCAGACTGCCGAAAAACTAATCAGTTAGATAGGCTTTCATATGTACTAGAAACATCCCTGAAAATTCTAGATGAATTCATAAAACACTTTGGCTGAAAACCTGTAGGCTAACTTGACAGACAAGATTCTAGGACGTAAAATCGAAAATGGCCACCTTAACATTTACCCAGAATGCTGAAAAACTAATCAGTTCTAAATCTTCATAGGTAGACCCATCCCTGAAAATTTCAAATGAATCTGTCAAACTGTTTGGCTGGAAACCTGTAGACAAGCCTTGACAGACAAGATTTTAGGACGTAAAATCCAAAATGACCACTTTAACATTTACCCAGAACGCCCAAAAACTAATCAGTTCTAGGCTTTCATAGGTAGAAACATACCTGAAAATTTCAAATGAATCCCTCAAACGGTTTGGCTGGAAACCTGTAGTCAAGCCTTAACAGACAAGATTTTAGGATGAAAAATCAAAAATGGCCGCCTTAGCAAACCGAATAAAACATCTTTTGATGGATAGTGGCCATCTTGAAAATTTCTTTTTGAACATTCTTTTTGAAATATGCAGTATAAACTATTTCTCAATTCATATTATTAGTTGAATCAAAATTAGCGTATCAAGATCTACTTTGGTCATATCTCAAAGCTTCAAGATACCATACATGATCGCATTTATGAGGTCAAATGAATAAGATCATTGTTTATGGCATTGGTCATCGAATGATACATGCCAAGTAAGCATAACATATGAAATCTAAGAGAAAAAAAAGAAAGAATGCTTGTGGTCATCATCAAATCTTTGCTGTCTGCCATTAACCATTTTATTCAACTCAAGAGCTTTTAGAAGTGAATTAAACACTCAGGAGTGAATGCAGGAGTGTTTTGGTTGTACACTGTGTACTTATATTTTGAACTTCTCCTGAAATTGACAACCTTCGTCGCTTCCTGGGCGAGTTTGCTTCATATATAGAAACCATGGGGGCTTCATAAAAGTTTGTTTTCAACTCATCATTCACTTCGAAGGGGCTGCTCTTGAAAATCTGTAAAACATAGACATTATCACATTATGAATCAATAGTATAAAAAAAAGAGTGTGGACATTTCACTTCCAGCAAAATATTACCTGTGTAGGAAAGGGCCAGCACGAAAACAGAGGCATTTATTTCTTGTAAGATCTGGATATCAAAGCTTCACATTTTGAAACCTTAAACTATTCAAGGTTTTGTGAAAATTACTCATTTTCAGAGTCCGAGTCAGAATGACATAAGAATCACTGTAAGGAGATATAAAGAACCTGTATTTTTGTTTTGTTAAAGAAAACATGGAATGAAGTCCTGTGCTAAGGGCCCTTGTGAAAAGGGCGTAGATAATTCAGTAAGCTTTCAAATTTGTTGTGGCATTTGTGCTGTGCCATGCAGTCGTACTAATATCTTTCAGATGTTATACTAATAGTTGAGCAGACTCTACATTTTTATGTCATTGTGTTTTGGATTAGATGCTATAATATTAAGAACTTCATGAATTTACATTGTTCTTATCTGGTTCAATATCTTCATTCTTCTCATTTTCAGATAGTCTTCTGTATATTTAAAAGAAATGTAAATAATGACTTCTGTTATTTGGAAATGAGATGACTTGATTCTTCAATATTTGCAGGGGCCCTAATTATTATTTTCGTTGGCTTTCAGTGCAGCTATTTGTTCAAGTTGCCATTTTAGTAAGCTTTCAAATTTGTTGTGGCATTTGTGCTGTGCCGTGCAACCGTAAATTGGTAAATTCATGCAGTCGTACTAATATCTTTCAGATGTTATACTAATAGTTGAGCAGACTCTACATTTTTATGTCATTGTGTTTTGGATTAGATGCTTTAATATTAAGAACTTCATAAATTTACATTGTTCTAATCTGGTTCAAGATCTTCATTCTTCTCATTTTCAGATAGTCTTCTGTATATTTAAAAGAAATGTAAATCATGACTTCTGTTATTTGGAAATGAGATGACTTGATTCTTCAATATTTGCAGGGGCCCTAATTATTATTTTCGTTGGCTTTCAGTGCAGTTATTTGTTCAAGTTGCCATTTTGCTCAATAGTGGTGTGAAGGAAATCGAGATATCACATGTAGATGTATGAGTGTATCACTCACAGGTGTCTGTTTTTTACTAATTTATGGTCAAATTCCGAGCCTCCTGACCAATTCTTCAAAGATGTCATAGAATTCTTCTTGACTCATCTCTGAGGTCAGTTTAACACATGGCATGAGTATTCTTAAATGCATGCCCTCTTAAGTCCCATTTGGATTCAGCAAAGAAGTAGAAATCATTTGGTGTTAGGTTGGGTGAATATGGTGGATGTTTATCTCCATTTGCTCTTAGGCCAATGTCAATCATCAGTGTTTCAACACTGTTGTTCCAATTCATATTTCAAAATGTCTTCAATGTCTAATAATTGAACAACTAATATTATTGGAATTATAATCTAAACATAGAAAATGTTATTAATTTGCACAAATTATTTATATTACTAGACTATATTTATGGCCTAACAAAAACTAAAGTAATATACATACTTTAGTGCCTGCAGTTCTCCAGGTCTACGCTTGTTGTATGTTAGAAGTCTACTCAGTGCCACAACAGCCCCCAACAGAAGTTCTTGTAACTTGTGTCTTCAAAGTCAAACGAAACCATGGTATATTTCAGGAAATCCGCAACCATTGTGATGTAATTTGGTATTGGTAACGGCTTACACTTTTCAAAACGATTCACGTCAAGTGTTATCTTCCCTAGTTTGTTTGACCATTCCCTTTCAACAAGGAACAGAAAGTCTTTTGTCTCTCTACGTTCTTTTTTTGTCCAAATTTTCTTTAATTACACAGGCCAACTTAATTCCTGCTATTTTCTTGAAATGGTGTCCCAACTTTATGATGTTAGATGGGGCTTTCATGCTGTCGCCTTCGTCCTTTCCACTAATTTTAAGAGTGATTTTTATTATACTCTCAAAAAACTCAGGTTTGATAAAGACCCAAAGAGTCTGAGAGTCCAGCATTTCAGGTTGCATACACTGTAAGTATTGTGTCTTGACTTAAAATCTAAATATTTAGGGCATGCCCTGCCATATCTAATAAGCTGGGATACATAGACCCCTATAGACTGGGATAAGCTGGGATACACAGACCCTAATTACCTATAGAAACAGTTTTCTCCTGGTCTTTCCTTTATTCTGATAATGTCTGCATTTTGATAGCTCATGTTCAGCTTTCTCACAATAGGAAAGAAGAGGGCTAGAGGCTGGATTGCCAGTCACAACCTCCCAAATCCTGGCAATCCATGATGGTCCGATGTTCTTCCGAAGGCCCGCTGCTATACAGTGAGCATACCAGGAAAATCTCTCGAGTCCTTTAAATGAATCATTGAAGATAAAAGCAATTGAAAGCTTACCATATCCAATTGACAATGTTACAAGCCTGCCAGCTTACATATCCAAGATTTCTCTTCTTGGTAGTGAAGTTTCTCTCTCACTCAAAGAAACAATGAGTGAATCTACTTTTGATTCTGTATCCATGCCTGCCCATGAGCTGGAGCTGGAGATGATATAATGTCAAGGGACTGAATCATTATCCATTTAGTCATTTAAAGGGACACTGCTTGTAAGTTAGTTCTCACTCAAAGAAGCTGCTAATGTAATTTGGACAAAATTCATTAAACTTTCAGTATAGAAAAACTGAACTTACTGCACATGTTTCACATCCAGTCCATTGACTTCAACTTCTAGTTGTACTTGAATGTCCTTTACCTCTTGTGGATTCTTGTAGTTATATAAGACATCATTTATTTCCAAATACCTATAAATGAAAAATATTTTTTCTCATTAAGAGTTATTAAGAGTTATGAGATATAATACAGGATGTTCCATTAATCATTTGTTTTAGTTGTTTGCAAATGTCTACGGTTCCTACGATAGCAAACTCCCGCTTCATTGCGTATAATGTAGGAACGTGGTGTTAAATCATGCTCTTTAACTATGGTGCAAGGTGAACTCCAGTGTTTATTGTCATCAAGTTTCACCTGCACATGATCATATGGTTTCAATGGTGCAAGTGGCTTTGCACCATAGCGCAAATCATGGTAACATTTGTATTTGGCCTTTACATTGGCGTCATGCTCAAATACTTTATTCATATCTGAGTCTAGAAGCATGCCTTCAGGTTGAATTCAGGCTGAATTTTGTTCCCCTTTTTCTTGAAGATGTATGTCTCTTCATCTGTTCTCATCTTTTCTCTCATATGACCATTTTGTCTTCTTATAATGCTGCTCCCGATGAACCATGAAGTAGATAGAATTTTTAATGGAGCAGTGATTTGTTATTATTACACTATTCGCCAAATGAATAGGCGCAGTGCATGGCAAAATATGTAACATGGAACGGAAACCTTTTGGTTTATATTTATTGATCTTTTTTTTTTCAAAAACAGAAGTTGCTAACTTGAAATATAATAAATTGCTTTATAATATTGTTTTCTAACATAATGTGGATATAACTTGTATCATTCTCATTTAAATTTTTTTTCTTTGTATGTGTAAAGTACACAACATCTTTAGTATGAGTACATTTTTGGCACCACTCATCTGCCTCTTTAAACCCTACAAATTGATGCAGGTCTTCATGTTGTCCTGGAGGAGGATAGTGAGCTCTGATGCAGAGCACAGCACATGAAGGCAGGACCATTCTCACTTGGGGACCCAAGACACCCCAAGCAGCTTGCAGAATAAATAGTCACGCCCAGTGATCGTGAAAATGGGACGGAGGGGGGAGCAAGCAATTTCTGGTAGAAAAATGAACAAATCTGCAAAAATTATTTTTTCAAGAAAAGGTTTATGATTTAATTGCTAAACGAATAGGCGCATGGTATGGTAAAATATGTCACGTTACGAATATTTTTTAGCCGATTCTCTTCTTAGGTTTAAAATCTATTAAAAAAGGCGCAACGCCACCAACGTGCAAAAGTCAATGTTTTTGCTTTAAATCGAGCATCAACGGTCTACACAACCTGCAATAAATATTTGTAAGTGACATTATCATCATCATAAAATTAATATCCTTAATGACTTTACAAAATACGTTTCCATACGCTGTATAAAAAATAATCGAAAATAATTAAAATGGGACGGAGGGGGGGGGGGGAGGGGACGGAGTTCTCTACTCCGACGCTTGCCCTCTTTGGTTTGCATCTTTTCTTTACGTTTTCTATTCTCCTCATTAATCCTTTCTCCCAGCTTTGATTAGTAATAACCACGGGAAATACCGACGGCACTATTTACCTGAAAAATATGAGCAAGTGTTGAGTAATAAATAGTAAAGTAGTTTCAAGGATTTCATTACAATATCTGAATGGTAGAAAAGCTCAGCTAATTATATAAAATTACTGATAATATTACAAAAGGATTCAAGTATCAGATTATTGCAATATAAAATTCTTGTGTTGGAATCTGCAATTACATTACGTTGTTACAGGAACAACACATTTGTATAACTAGAGATACGTGACACGTAGGAATTAAATGATTCATAACATATAACATACAAAACCTCTAAAATTAATAAACACATTTATTTTGATATAAAATTTGATTCAACCAATAGTGCTTCTTGACAGGTTCAGTGTCAACCTCCTTAATGTTGCAATTTTCAATGTATATTGAAAATGTATAATGAAAATGTATAATTATCAATACGAGGGTTGTCCAAAAAGTCTTGAAATTTTTGCTCTCATTTCATCAATTTTTATTCTTTTGACATCATATTTCACATGGATGATCTTTGAACATTTGTTATTCACTTTGTAAAGTTTGAAGGAATTACACTGCATGGTTTTATTTTTATGAACATTGCAAGAGTATGAGTTTTGCCCCATCGGGGCACTTTTAAGGAGGCTAAAATAAAGAAAAAAAAATTATCCAAAATTTTGAATTTAGGAGCACATCCTATGCATCAAATGGTTTATTCATTTTTGAGGTTACATAATAATCAACATTATTATTTTATTAAAGGAGCACATACTTAATGAATATTTATGCACATAGTCCCATTACATTCATAATTTTTCAAAATATTCTCCGTGGTGAAGGACACATTTCTGGTGTCTTTTCACCCAGTCTAGGTAGGCTCCAGTGAAATCCTCTTGGGACAGTTTCATGAAGTGTGCTTTGACCGCATTCTTCAGATCATCAAAATCATCAAACCGTGTTCCCCTCATAGTGTCCTTTAAACCTTTGAAGAGATAGAAGTCACTAGGGGCATTGTCAGGCGAGTAAGGTGCATGCTTGAGAACCTCGAAGCCAAGGGTCGCAAGAAGTTCCTGAACCTTCTGTGAGGCGTGTGCAGGTGCATTGTCCTGGTGGAATATTACACCCTCAGACAGCTTGCTGCTTCTCTTCTTTTGAAGGGCTCTCATTAAATCCCTTCTCAGCACCTGGAGATATAATATTATAAAAGGTTTACACAAAATTTAATACAAATTGTCTTGTTCGACTTCCATGGGTGATGGTGTTCTGAGTAAGTTAGCTAGCTAAAAATAAATGTACATGTTAATTAAAAATTAAAAACTCATGAAATAAAGGTGAAAGTTTTGCATTTATTGCAGATAATACGGTAACTGTGAGGCTGTTTTTTGTTTAGTGCTGACAAGGATTTAAGCGTTTGTGTCCAAAATGGCAGACAAGATGTAGGTATCATGTAGAATTTTTGTAACCGCATCTGTAATATAGGAATATCCTATGGTTTTGAAAAAATATCATTTATATCCATGAGTGGATATTGATATCTTCATGAGTGGATATTGATATCTTCATGAGTGAGCGCAGCGAATGAGTGAAGATATTTGTATCGATGAGTGGATATAATAGATATTTTTGAAAAACCATAGGATTGTCCGTTTATCCCATGGGAAATCATTATCAGCGAAAAAAGTTGAAAAATAAAATTTGAGAAAAAATGTCAAAAAATAATTGAAAAAATTGTGAAAAAAAGTTGAAATAAAAATTTGAAATTTTGAAATTTGTTTTAAATATTTTTGAAAATAATTAAAAAATGTAAAAATAATTTTTTTTTAAAAAATTCGAAACTATCGATAGTTTAAAAGTGATATTCGATGGTTTGTGAATGTTTTGCTAAAATATGATATCTTGATCAACATATCAAATATATCTTCATATGATATTCGATCTATATCCTTGCAACCATGGGATAAAATACAATACTCTAAAGTTATCCCTGAAAATTTAAAAGTGATATCCGTACCAGTTTAGGAGAAAACTACTGGACATACAGAAAGAAATGTATGTGGCCCAGACTGAAACACCCTGCCAAAGCCACATTGCAGGAATAGACAGATTGCATGTTTATTTCTCGATTTCCTGTTTTTGTGAATTCTGTGTTGAAGTGGTTCCCTAAGCCTACTAAGATGGAAATGAACAACCATTCCCTATGGCCAAGTTTGCAGGAAATTTTGCTGAGCTTTCTCAGGCAGGGCCAGACAATAATAGTATAAATAAAAAATGAACAGTTTTTTTTAAAAAGTGTTTTCTTTTAGAAATATGCCTGAATATGAAATATTCACAAAAGCAGCCCTGTAATTTTTGGAAAAATGTGCACTTCTTAGGGGTCGGGCCAAAATATCGATGTCCCGACAAAAAATGTAATTATTTCACTAGGGGGAGGGGGTCAAACACTGATTTCATTAGGTGATGCACATCAGTTTTGGTTTTCCCCAATTTTCAACATTTTCAACACAACTAGACTTAGAAAGGTACAAATATGTTCAATACTGTTGTATTTCATTAATTGATCTCTTGTTATCCATTTATACTTATTGTATCTATGACTGTAAATCTACTCGAGTCATATTGTAATTGCTGGTCTCCATTATCAATACAAATGAAATAAACACTGGCCAGTCACATGTGTTAGCCTTAGATTCAGGTTCACAATAGTGTCTAAAAGACATGTTATACATTTATGTTATGGTTTTCTTAACTGCTTCACCACATATTATTGTTATAATCATAATTAGTTAGCGACAGCATTCTTCCATGAGTCCAGTTCTTTTGAAAATTGTCCAAGTTTCCTTCCATAGGCTACTGGATTTCTCATGAAGTGATCATGTTCAAGACTAGGAAAGGATGGGTGGTGGCGCCCAGGGATGAAGTTGAAAAGGTTATCCTTGGAGTAATTTGACACAAAAGTTGTCACATCCTTGACATAGTTTACTCTTCTTGAAACTGCTCTTGATTCCTGGCACACTCACATTTTGAAAGTTATCATTCAGTAGAGCATCGTAATGTCTAGGTTGTCCCAGGGCATCTTGCTGATAAAGGAGTGTTATTGGACTTTCGGTAAAGCATGGTGGTAGTTTTGAATGTAATGTATATATGTCAGCAAATATGCTAAAGTGATTATCTCCAACATTCCTACATAAGCATCAGGCTGAGTGACACTGATGATTTGTTTAACATTTCCAAATACTGGCACATTCATTTTTTATAAAATTAGGACTACTGTCTTTTTCTTTTTTTAATACTTTATTGCCAAAAAACATATTTAAACACATGGAATGCAATTATAAAAAGGAAGAAAAAATTTTAATGAAGTGATTCATACACACTGAATATTTCTACATTTGGAATACAGGGTGTTCAAAAAAAAACGCAACCCAAAGAAATAGCTATATCTTGAAAAATAATTATTCAATTATGTTTATTTTTCAGGAAAGAAAGAAGAGACTGTGTATGTATAGCTCCAGTAGTTGGTTAGTTGTAAAAAATGATGCATCGGACTCCTGCTCGAAAGACAGTTATACAAGGAAAATACGAAAAACCAAGTAAGGGCTGACTGCAACCGCTAAAAACTAAATAACTTCTTAGTGTTTTGGCTCTTCAAATTTGGCACAAATCATCTTCATTCACTGTATGGTAAATCTCTAAAGTGAAATTAAAATCACTTATGGGGCTTTACAGTTATGGCCAAAATGCTTTCAAATCTCAGTCAAACGCCCTGGTTCAGGCAGACTTCAGAAGGCATTTTGACCATAACTGTAAAGTCCCTGAAGTGATTTTAATTAAACTCCACAAACTCACCACACATTGAATGAGGATAATGTGTGCCAAAACACATGGTTAGAAAGTTGTGAGGTTTTATTGCTGTGGCAGTCGCCTCTGACTGCGTTTTTCGTATTTTCCTAGAACAACTGTCTTTTGGGCAGGTGTCCAATGCATCATGTTTTACAACTTATGAACAACAGGAGCTATACATACACAATATCTTCTTTCTTTTCCTGAAAAAATGAACATAATTGAATTAGTATTTTCCAAGATATAGTGATTTTCCATTCACGTTTTTCGTATTTTCCATGTACTACTGCCTTTTGAGCAGGTGTACAATACATCATGTTTTGCTCTAACTAACAACAGGAGCTATACATACACAGTCTCTTCTTTCTTTCCTGAAAATATGAACAAAATTGGATAAGAATTTTTAATGGTGAAATCCCCAACTGTTGTACTTTCATTGCCTTTGTAAGGTAGCCCTTCACTTGTACAGATGGCCCTTGGTGTTTTTAGTTGAAATAAAACTTGAACAGGGAAATGTTCCGTCCCCATGAGCATCATTTAGCATAAGTACCCTTGAACAACATAATTTTGAAAATCATTGTAGTAGCTGTTCGAGCTGTCAATATTCTACATTCAAGTAGAAATAATCTCGATTTACGTCATTATAAATTAAAAATTCTACATGTAAAATTACATCTAGAAATATGGTTTTGAAAAGAGTTTATTAACTTTGAAAATTTAATTTTCTTTGAAAATGGGACTTCTAGGTTGGGGAGTTTCCCCATAGCCCACATGTTGTAAAATCACAAAAATGGAAATATCTTTTTTTTATGTTGGGCAGATAATATTTTCTTTTACTGGACATATTTTAATTTGTATAACTATCAGATACATAACTGCATAAGGGTAATATGAAAAGTGAACCACTAAAACTGATGAATATTAAAGTTTAAGGCAATTTTGTAATACCCTGCCATGTTATTTCCCCCGAATCAGCCACCTGGTGGCGAAACTGGTAACTACCTACTCGCATCTGAGTAATTCGGATAAACTTTAATTTTTATGGAATGGTAGGCAAAGACCCTAGTATGCCTATTATCGGATTATGTTTTTGTTCGAAATGAACTGTTCGAACCCTGTAAACCATACATTTTTATTATTCATATGCTTCAATAAGGTCATATATTCAGTTATATTGGTATTATACAATACATTTACATCACAAATATGATTACAAATTACTTTTAGTTATATTGTTGCACCATAAAATATATTTATTTTACAAAGAAAATACATTTAGAAATACAATTCAATCATTTACAAATGAAACTATGTTATTGTACATGCTGTCGTATTACTGTAGATTGGGTTAATTTGGCGCTACTTAATTTGGCGATTTTGCCATTTTTGGCATATTGGCGGCTATTTGATTTGGCGGATATGCAAAAAAACATATGCGCTGTTTGCGAATCACCATGTAAATGGGCATGTTTGGCTTTGTTCATTTTTTCATTTGAGGACCACTGGCGATATTCACCAAGTTTGTACATTTTTGTGAGATCATCCTTTACATTTTGCACCTCGATCGATGCTGCTACTATACCACACTTTTCCTTTCTATTTTTCCCTGAGTATTATAATGAGTGACTGACCAGTTCTAAGCCAATTTATATAATATGTCATGATATGACATCTAAAGAGTCGATAAAAGATATATGAGAGACATATTTTTCATATTTTTGGAAAAAACTAAACCGAAAGTGACCTAAATACACTGGATGAAATATCCGAGATAATTCCCGGGGATTCATTCTAAATTTTGGCGAAGATTTATATTGGCGAATTTTTCAATTTCACCAAATTAAAGCGGGCGCCAAATTAACCCAATCTACAGTATACAATTGTTCTTGTAAAAAATCATGCAGAGAGATATTGAAAGACGTTTTACAATTTAACATATAAATCATGTTAGTGTACATGCTCTCAAAGTTGTATTATACAGTTATACAATTGTTATTGCAAAAAATTATGCAGAGATATTCAATTGCTTTTTACAATTTAAAATACAAATCATTCAAAAATGAAACTATGTTATTGCACATGCTGTCAAAGTTGTATTATACAATTGTTCTTCTGAAAAATTATGCAGAGAGATATTGAAAGACGTTTTACAGTTTAACATATAAATCATGTTAGTGTACATGCTCTCAAAGTTGTATTATACAGTTATACAATTGTTATTGCAAAAAATTATGCAGAGATATTCAATTGCTTTTTTACCCTTTGTATTCGTTTGACTTCACTTCTTAAAAGAGAGCTTCGTCTTCACTCTTTCAAACTAAAATAAACTTGTGAACTCACCGCGCCAATCAGTGTTCGTCGGCCGAATTTGACCGACGTTCTTTATATGGTCATTCCTTCTGACGTCATCGTTGAGCCCGGAATTGACCAATGACAAGCGCATGTTTAATTAGAACGCATTTGGCGTATGTTTCTTCAAGCTCGCTGATTGGTGGAAGGTCAGCGCGTTGGTCAAAAGTGATTTACCCAAACTGTCACCGATACCCGTCGTGGGGGCAGGGCTACTAAACTGTAATATTGTATCTACTAGGCAGAGTGTAGTTTAACTAGACTCTGCACGCAGGGTATTGCTTTTTACAATTTAAAATACAAATCATTCAAAAATGAAACTATGTTATTGTACATGCTCTCAAAGTTGTATTATGCAATTGTTATTGCAAAAAATTATGCAGAGATATTCAAAGACTTTTTCCAATTTAACATATAAATCATTCAAAAATGAAACTATGTTATTGTTATGCACATGCTGTGAAAGTTGTATTATACAATTGTTATTGTAAAAAATCATGCAGAGATATTCAAAGACTCTACAATTTAACATATTATTCATTCAACATGTTCAATATGAAACTATGTTACTGTGTGACTTGTATTATACATTATTGTTATTGTGAAAAATGTACAATTTAACAAATTAGGCTAGTCATTCAAAAATGATACTATTTTACTGTAGGAGTTGTATTAATCCAGTGTTATACAATTGTTAATGAAAAAATCAGAGATTTTCAAAGATTTCTACAAATGCAATTTTACAAAATTAGACATTTACAAATGAAACTCTGCCACTGTCATCACAAGTGTTATTTAAAAAATCATGCAGATTTTTTCAGAGTTTTTGCCAAGGGGCATCCCTCCAGGCCTGCCCATGGACCTACCTCCAACATCTGTCTTTTATTATCTACAAATAAGAAGTGAACATGATATCATTGCTATACAGATTATTATTGAACATTGTGTTAGGCTTCTCTACTTATATACTCGTACTTATTTGTAAAATAAAAGTGGTAACTGGTAACTTATAAAAGTGGTAACTGATGATTAGGATTTCATGCATCCAAACATATTTTGCTAATTTCAGGAAGCTATATCTATAAGTTACCTCGCACTCCTCTATTCTGTGCTTGGCTTTCTCAAAAGCTTCCTCCATTTCAACTGCTTGGCATAGTTGGTCTGTTGTTTTCCTGCCATCTTTCATTTCACTCCACCTAAAATGGAGGTGTATTTTGTAGTGTACTATTAGGTTAAAATATTTTATTTTATAGTGCCATATGACTGCTGTATCAATATATTCAATAAATATATTTCATTTAAATTGATTTAAATATTTGTTGTTGTTTTATTAGGCTATCAATGTCACCAAAAGGTGGTTACATATTCTTTTAGTCTAGTTAGGCGAATGGTGTTTGAGGGTTTCTTTTAAGTTATCATTTACTTCAATTTGGCCTCATAGTTTATCCATAAAATAATCATGCATAACTGCTCTAGGCTATCAGGCTGGTTTTGCCTTGCAAGTTGGAATAAAATCACCATATTTAGTAAGCTTACAGACAACATTGCAACATACAGGCCCGTAGTCAGAATTTGGGATGTGTATTCACTGAAAAATTCCTGGGGAGATTCACTTTTGACAATTTTTCGCCAAACCCCCACCCCCATCTTTGCAAAACCTAACAATGTGAAACTGCTTACATCTAGTATACTAAGCCATATTGCTTCATCTTTTGAAAAGCTTAGAAAAAATTGAAACAGACCTATGCACTGTCATGCTTCCATGCTTCTTAAGTAACTTGGAAGCAACCCCACAGCTTTGCCCCTGTTCTTCAGTTGTTTTATGATATTGTTCAATGTAAATGTTTTGCCTGTGCCTGCTTGGCCACATACAACTGTATTGTGGGCTTTTACAGCCAAATCAACGACCATTTCCTGAGTATCATCCATATTTGCAGAATGGCAACACTTAGCAGACGATTATTTGTAACTTCCACTATTTCAATTTCATAATCATTTATGGATGTCAGGCAAAAAAGAGTTGACCAATGAAAACGAAGATAGTTATTCACACGGGATAGTCGGCCATTTTCCAAAACTTTTACTTTCAAAATATTATTTTCATGCACCTTTCTGAGTATAGCAGTCGTTATAGGCTGTCCTTCGTTAAAAATAATATACGAGAATAAACCTAAGGAAACAAAGAACTCTAGGAACTACCAATTTTTAACAGTGGACGTGTCTTGGGGAAGAAATCGACTCTGGAGCTAATAATTTGGAGGTGAAAATTGCCGGTAATTGCATTTGAATCACTTCTTTACATATTCTTCAGATTTCTCAGCAACTAGTGGATGGATTGGTACCATTTTGGGTAACTTTGCTCTGTAGTGTTGTTTGAATCAGCATGTCGATTATTGAAAGGATATCTTATGTTTTTACTGGATATATCTAACAATCATTTTCTACAAATTTCAGGAAGCATCAAAATCGACCTCCCTTTTCTCTTAATAAGCAGTACACACTCATCGGAGGGCTTGCCCGATGCCCCTGTATACAAATATATTATCATACAGCATTTTGTTACAAAAAATCAGCGAAAAATTATATCCATTTTTTTTATTTTCAGCCATTTTAGTTAACATTGATTTGTCCATCTGATTCGCGAAATCCACTTTTCTGTCAACATCAGTGGCACGTTTTAAAACCTCTGTCGATAGGATTCCTGTTTTAAGTTATTTCTGTTCAACATCAATACAGAAAACTCCCCTATGGCTCCTGGTTCAAAAGCTGGCCTATTTTCAAAATGGCTGCCATTTTTGTCTCGCGAAATTCACTTTTGACTTTTGTGTCCTACATTGAAAATAATCCATGTCAATGTAAAGAGTAGATGTATGAAATAATTTTGTTACGAAAAATCAGCAAAAATGATATCCATTTTTTTTATTTTCAGCCATTTTAGTTAACATTGATTTGTCCATCTGTCTCGCAAAATCCACTTTTGGACCATTTGCCTTAAACCCTCTGTCGATAGGATTCCTGTTTTAAGTTAATTTTGTTCAACATCATTACAAAAAACTCTCCTATGACTCTTGGTTCAAAAGCTCGCCTATTTTCAAAATGGTTGCCATTCTTGTTTCGCAAAATTCACTTTTGGCCCATTTCCTAGCTTTACAAATAATTTCAGCTGTCCTGCATTGTAAAAAGCCATTTCACTGTAAAGAGTAGTTGTATGAAGTAATTTTGTTACAAAAAATTGGCAAAATATTATATCCGTTTTTTTATTTTCAGCCATTTTAGTTAACATTGATTTGTCCATCTGTCTCTCAGTCAGTCCAAAATAGTGGCAAGTTTTAAAACCTCTTTCTGTCAACACTTGGCTCTTTTTAAATCCTCTGTAGATAGGATTCCCGATTTAAAATATTTTTGTTCAACATCAATAAAGAATAAAGAAAAAAAACCTGTGACTCCTGCTTCAAAATCTGGCCTATTTTCAAAATGGCCTCCATTTTTGTCTCAGGAAATTCACTTTTGGCCCATTTCCTAGCTTTACAAATAAGTTCAGGTGTCCTGCATTGTAAAAAGCCATGTCTTTGTAAAAAGTAGTTGTATGAAATAATTTTGTCACAAAAAATCTAAAAAAATTATATCCGTTTTTTTATTTTCACTTTTGAGCAACACCATGTGACCCCAGTACCCACTGTACTATTTTTTGTGGGATAACAGTGTCACTGGTAAAGGTGACCAATGGGTCAACTCTGATCTTTTTTCATTGCCAATTTATTATACCATTCCTACATCCTTCAGCACCTCAAGTGGTAAAACTTGAAATTTCAAAATTAATGGCTTGTACTTTTCAGCAAACCCCAGAAGGGATTTCTAAATAATTTCTAAGTCTAAGGATCTGTGACAGTCCATAAAAGAGACTTTTTCCTATTCTAGTTCAAAATATTGGATGATTATATTCTAATTACCCAGGTAACCAATACTCATGCCTATATCTGCCAGCAATTTGCCGATTAAATAACAAACATCTAGCAAACAATAGTCATTAAGTAAGACTCATGAAAAAATAATCATCCTTCCAGTCCAGACAAGTACTATTTACGAAGGCATGTACATGCATTGGTACATACAGGGGTGTAAGGTACTTTATTTGATATTTTTAGACTCATCCATTTTTTCACACTGATGGACAGGCTCTAAGCCTCTCTGTTTGTGAGCAGGGACATCTGAAAGACACATGCATAATTTTTATTTTTATAAATGAATAGCATATAAACAAAAAGGAGATTTCAAACAAACCGAAAAATCCTATCTAGTCCTGTTACAAAGAAACAACCTTCCATCACTGCTTTAAACATTCATCAATCCACATATTTTTTTTTATAAAAACCAAACATAGTAAAATAAAATTATACATACCACGGCTAAAAATACAGGGAATTGGGAAACAGTACACAATATTTACACTCAATCTGTAAAAGAGAAACAGACATTTGTAAATCTCATTTTGGACCTGATGTAATAGCAAAATTATTTTGTGATTTCGAGGATTAAATTTTTAGCACAATTTCTCCAGTTACCTGCACTTTTGGTTGCTGCGGTGACCATAATATCAACCAATCAAATGGTAGAACTAATATCCTTACATAAATCAATTTAGAAATGTTCAAGGTACATGTTAAGAAAATTTTATTTGAAGTTTATTGAAATTATTGGATATTATGATAAAACAAATTTGAGCAATTTGGTTTGAAACATTTTACATGTCATAAAAAGTATTCATATTAGACAGGTCAATATGACTTTTCATTGTTCAGATTGGGTATGTTCACACTTCAAGGTTTTTTATCACGGGAGGCAATGGGAAGAAAAGTGGGACCGAAGGAAGTGTTCAAATTGGATGGAATTTGGATTACCCCAACCAGGTGTTCGGATATACAGCAACATACAGGTCTATGAAGTCTTAATTGCAAAACAATGTAAATATTCTTAAATAAGTTACCATCTCTGGAAAGCTGCGCCCAATGTTTGTCACCTCGTAGCCTTGAATAATACTTCGCAGGTGCTCCCAATCATCATTTTCTAACCTGCCTACTAGCATATACCTCAACGTTCTGATCTGTTTGTAAACCAGGTGAAGTTTGGATATAGAACAAAAGGCAAACATTAATTCCTTGATAGATGGCCTGTGATCACAAAAATAAAAATAGGTTTCAATCAAGACATTATTTTGACTTTATTATGTACCATTTTGATGTAGATATACATGTAGGCTATAATCAATATGAGTAAGACTATATATTTTAGTGTTACTCTAGTTCAGCTGGTTTCCATGTGACATAGCCTTGCCCAAGTCTGTCTCTTTTACTTATCTTTATTTCTATTATGACCGCCTTGTACCAAAGAGAAAGCCACATGCTTTACCGACAATTTTGTTGATGTCGGTAAAATTTGACTAATCAACGACTGCCCTGTAGCGTTAGCTCATTATTATGCATGGTCAAAAACAAGTACACTTTTCACCGGTACTTTTCACGAACAAATCTTGCACGAATCTGAGCATGAATTCATCATGAAAATACAAATATTTTATCAGATAAATATCAATGAGAGTTTAGTGGATGCCGGGGCATCGATCGGATAACCAAAGGTGAGAAGATTTCAACAATAAATGTTGAAACGATCGCTGAACATTTAGGCTGAGATTCAATCACCGATCGATCGATGACAACATGACCCGCTACATTGGACTAGGTCTTCGTGCATTTTCATCGCGAAATAAGTTTTAAATCAACATTGAATTGCATGATTTAATTTATATTAATGACTCTTACCTTCCAGTGTACATTTAATTACATACTACAGAGGCGTAGCGTGGGTATTTTGTGAGAGTACGCCACGAGTGAATGAGTTCGAGCGGTGTTTGGGGGGGGGGTTCTCCTCCAAGAAAATTTTAAAATGAGATTGCATTTGAAGCGTCCTGGGTCGGTTTGAAATACGAAATTCCGACTTAATCTGGACCAATTAAATGTAAATTATTAGTCATTTTTTTATCCAATATTTTATGATTACATGAACCCGTTTTAAAATAATGGCAAGGCGAAATAGGTGCTTCTTGGAAATAAAACTCGTTGGCGTCATTTTATTGTTTATAACTGTATACTCATTGTTTATAAGTATAAACTACGTTATAAGTAACTGTGAAACTGTCATATTAAACATGTATCACGTTTATTATAATTTAAGGTTCACACGCCTGTTTTTGGAGTTGGGGAATTTTTCAATGACTTTCGACATTCATATCTTTGGAACAGTCTCTGTGAATATGAAGTAACGCCAAGGCACTCAACCGGTCCTCGTCCATTGTCGATCTGAGATAAGTTTTAAGCCGTATGCTAACGAACGTAAAGAAGCTCGCAGCCGTACAAAAATATATGTATTTCAGAGAGAAAATTTAGATTATTACAACACAATTAAAAAACAAACAACACAGGATTAGAACAAATCATTTTCATATATGATTGTTACTGTTACTATTATCTTACTATTTAAGATCTATCCAGTATTTTTAAAGTGCGGTGCAATTCATTATAAAAAATCATTATTCTCTCAAATTTGAGAGTACGCAATGGCGTTTTTTGCGTTTATGACGCTACGCCATTGTACTATATTGTAACTCTAAAGAAAAACTCGATCAGATCATTGAATTTCAAGTCGTAGATTGGAAGTTTGTTTTGTTTATGCAGCTCAACCTAATAACGTTTTGATTGGTCATTCAGCCTGAAGTCACACGTCGTGTCCACGCATTATCTGTCAATCAATAAGGTTTCGCGATACCCCTGATAGCGTAGGAAATCTCGAAACCGTTGAATATTTCAGCATAATAACAGCGGAGATGAGTTGGATTGTACAAGGCGGTAATAATTCAAGATCAGATAAGTAAAAAAATACGACTTGGGCAAGGCTACATGTGACAGTAAAATCATCAAAATGCCTGAACTCTAATAATTTAAAGCATTTTGACAATTAATTTTAGTCTGACCAATGTTGAACAATCTTGACTTCATTCTGTTTGACCATTGGGCAGACGCAGAACCCGTTTTAAAATAATGGCAAGGCGAAATAGGTGCTTCTTGGAAATAAAACTCGTTGGCGTCATTTTATTGTTTATAACTGTATACTCATTGTTTATAAGTATAAACTACGTTATAAGTAACTGTGAAACTGTCATATTAAACATGTATCACGTTTATTATAATTTAAGGTTCACACGCCTGTTTTTGGAGTTGGGGAATTTTTCAATGACTTTCGACATTCATATCTTTGGAACAGTCTCTGTGAATATGAAGTAACGCCAAGGCACTCAACCGGTCCTCGTCCATTGTCGATCTGAGATAAGTTTTAAGCCGTACGCTAATGAACGTAAAGAAGCTCGCAGCCGTACAAAAATATATGTATTTCAGAGAGAAAATTTAGATTATTACAACACAATTAAAAAACAAACAACACAGGATTAGAACAAATCATTTTCATATATGATTGTTACTGTTACTATTATCTTACTATTTAAGATCTATCCAGTATTTTTAAAGTGCGGTGCAATTCATTATAAAAAATCATTATTCTCTCAAATTTGAGAGTACGCAATGGCGTTTTTTGCGTATATGACGCTACGCCATTGTACTATATTGTAACTCTAAAGAAAAACTCGATCAGATCATTGAATTTCAAGTCGTAGATTGGAAGTTTGTTTTGTTTATGCAGCTCAACCTAATAACGTTTTGATTGGTCATTCAGCCTGAAGTCACACGTCGTGTCCACGCATTATCTGTCAATCAATAAGGTTTCGCGATACCCCTGATAGCGTAGGAAATCTCGAAACCGTTGAATATTTCAGCATAATAACAGCGGAGATGAGTTGGATTGTACAAGGCGGTAATAATTCAAGATCAGATAAGTAAAAAAATACGACTTGGGCAAGGCTACATGTGACAGTAAAATCATCAAAATGCCTGAACTCTAATAATTTAAAGCATTTTGACAATTAATTTTAGTCTGACCAATGTTGAACAATCTTGACTTCATTCTGTTTGACCATTGGGCAGACGCATGCCTGTTTTCCAAACATGCTCCCCATGCTAGATAACTTGCATCCACTGAAAACTGTTTCTGAATGGAGCGTAACTGTATTGGCACTTTGTTCCATACATCCACGTAGCTGAGCTACCATTGTAATTCCTTTCGACCCCAATTTGACAGTCAACAGTTGATCCCACAAACTTCAGTAGGAGAGACGCTTGATCTATCAGTAGGAGCGACGCTTGACCCTTCAGTAGGAGCGACGCTTGGTCCTCCAGTAGGAGCGACGGTTGGTCCTCCAGTAGAAGCGACGGTTGGTCCTTCAGTAGGAGCGACGGTTGGTCCGCCAGTAGAAGCGACGGTTGGTCCTTCAGTAGGAGCGACGGTTGGTCTTTCAGTAGGAGCGACGGTTGGTCCTTCAGTAGGAGCGACGGTTGTTCCTTCAGTAGGAGAGACGGTTGGTCCTTCAGTAGGAGTAACGGTTGGTCCTCCAGTTGGAGCAACTGTGGGCTCTTCAGTCGGAGCAATGGTGGATCCTTCAGTTGGAGCGACGACGAGCCCTTCAGTCATAGGAAGGGTTGGTCCTTCAGTAAGAGCGATGGTTGTTCCTTCAGTGGGAAGGACTGTAGGCCCTTTAGTCAGAGCAACAGTTGGTCCTTTAGTCATAGCAATTGTGGGTCTTGAGTCAATGATAGCCCAGTTCTTCTGGCATGTAAAATAAAAGACTGTCAGAAATTAAGACATAACGGTCTTCTTCTTCCATTGCGTCAGTGTAATCATCAGTAGTAAACCAGTGCGCTTGAAAGTCAATCGAGTGTCTTTTGAGGGTGCTACGCCTTGTTTAACTCTTGTCACAGTACAGGCAAGGGTACCTTACAGGGTCTATATTCTCCATGTATGTAGCTACTTCGGGTTATTTTCTCTTTGTTGTTTTTGTCCTAGCCATTTGACATGAATGTGAATTGAAGTGTCTTATTTTTATTTTTTTATTTATTTATTATATTTTCCATAGGTGTAGTCAGATTGGCAAACACATGGCAGACCACCAGTGGCTTGTCAGAATTGGTTTGGTTTCGACCCAATCCTTAATCCTGTTGTTTAGGTTTTTGCTTTACAGTTATACCACTGATGCAGAGTTGCCACACTGTCGCAATGCCGTCTTGAGAGAACTTTCCAATGGAGCTTGAAGCCTCCTTCATGCATTCGTTAACCTCTTTCCTCTCATCAATGGTTGTGTTGATGTTTCCATTGTTCATAGGAATGATCTCTAAACGAGGTGCCTCTCTCAATCTGAAATGACATTTTACCAAACTGTCCTTTATAACTTACACAAGTATATACACAAATTCATTCTGAGCACAACATTTTGGTTTCAATTTTATAATCTCTATACAGGACCATGGTGATGAAGAGTCAGAATCAATCAACAAAAAACCTAAACCGGAAAACTGTGCTCAATGTGAAAATTAAAAGCGAGGCTATTTTTCTGATATTTCTTACATCTAATGGCTAATCTTTTTTTTGTCCCTTCAAATTAAACAGGAAAAAAAGAAAAAAAAATCAAATTCTTAAATACATTTAAAAAATATGATACTTCATGGATGTTAAAGTAATTTCTACTTTATATGTCATACTTGTTGCCATTGATGCTTTTTTCAACGATAATGATTATTTGTTTTCTGTTAGGATACTTGACTCTCAGCAGGGGGTTTATTATGATAACATTGCAATTTTGTCACTATCTATAGACTGATAGATCTAATGCTCCCTTTAACTAAAACAATCCTATATTTAGATTGTAATGGATCCATTCAGAACAAAAATCATATGTACAATTTGAAATTTAGTAAATATAAATGACTAATTTCAATCAATTTTTAAATCAACATCCTCCAACTCAAAATCATCACTGAAGTCCAGTCATTTCCTCACTTGCTGACCCACTGGTCTATCAACACTTGGCTCAAGTGCAGATTTCCAAGCATAGATCTGAACAAAAATATTATAATCACAAAAATATTGGCAAAAATTGGCAGGTGTCACTTACATTGATGATTAGAAATGGAAAAGAATTATGTTACTGTTCAACAGTGAAATTTTCTCCTCCAGGAGATGACTTCTAAATGGACATGCAAGTGTAAATTTAATTGAATCATTTGGGCCCTCCTCCTCTTCACTCAAATTTCCTGTCGAAATTATCCACTGTAACATTCCTGAATCCAGTACAATTTTGCTGGATGAACAGGTTGAGATTCTCCAGTTATGCTTCATTCCTTGCAACACAAGAATTGTGCTGTTTATCATGAGAGACACATTATTGTAGTTTGAGCTTGATTTCTGAAAGAATTAATATCACAAATGATAGCCTAAAGTAAATCTTGACAGGAAAATCTCTCATTTTAGTGTCACTCTTTGGAAAACATCCCTTTAGATAATTGTTTTCTCACTTAACATGCTGTCACAAGCTTGCCGCAATGCTTGTCATCATCAACATAGTTTTCTATCCCCAAGCTTGGTATACATAGTTGTTTCAAACTGTTTAGTGTATAAGTTATTAGTTCTTTTATCGCTTCATTTCTAAATTGAAGATCCATTCTGAACAATAACTGACCATCAGCAATTACTGTAGTGAACTGCCATTTAAGAGTCCTTAAAACCATTACATACATCCAAAATTAAAATCATATACTTACTAGCTGTCGTAAAGTGCACCATCTACAGTAGATAATATTTCGCGTGTTTCTTCATCCTAAAACAAGAAACAAAACAAAGGCATTAACATTACAAAATGACACCTAAAAAAATCTCAAATCTAAAGTCAGATATGAGCTTCTGAGACCTTGTAGATGATTCAGAACTGAAGTCAGTCTAAACGGTATTTATTACAAAATGTAAAAAATAATTTTGTGTGGGATGCAGCCCATTTAATAAATTTACTAATTGGTATTATTATTCAAATGCTCACCTGTGCCAAACCCTCTTCATATTCAGCATCCTGCTCTGCCCTTATTCTTCAGTCCCTCTCCTTTTGTTGTCTTTTTTTATCTGTTTTCATATTAGAATATTGTAATATATACAATAACCATCAATATCAATTGGCTAATTAACGAGGTTTTACAAAATTAGTTGCAATTTAATAGATAAATATATAATAAAATAATCCAAAATAAAGGTAGAGAAATTATTCCTACATGTTTCTTTATTTAAAAAACTACAGGGAATAAAAGATAGTAAATATGATGTCATGGGGAAATATTACCATTACTATAGTATTTTATACAAACAATAATGGTATCATACAAATGAAAGACCATAGTAGCTATAACCATGGTAAAGTGTTAACAATGTTTATATTATGAATAAAAGTCTAAGCATTCAATGAAGGTTTAAAAACTTCTGACTTCATTTGTAACCTTTCGTTTACATCCTTATTTTCATTTTATAGAAGGGTTAAACATTAAACTGTCCTCTTCCACACTCATCAAGGTGGACAGTAACAAGTAACATCCATAATTCAGGATTTTTTATTTGCTGTCTATGGATGTTCATTTGTATTCAGAGTAAATCAGCATTTTGCACTATGTAAATCTTTCCGTATCAATTGCAGTGTTTACATTTAAATATAGCTTGAGAGTCTAAAATACATTTTTTTGTAATTGAGTGTTTATATCACAAAAGCTTGTTGAAAAAGTGAGTTTAACCTGTCTGTCTGGGCACTCTGACTAAGAAGACTATATCTTGTGAAGCTGTCTTGAATCTTATTTCTTTCTGTTACTCTATTTCTCTTGTAGACCATATATCCTAAGGGTAATTTCTTTACCAATTTATCATAAGTAGCCTTCCTCTGTTCAGAGTGGTGTTTGAGTTTTTGAGAGGTCAGTTTATGACTGTAGGTCAATTTTGATTGATGAGCTTTCAGCTATGATGAATCAACTTCTGAAATTCCTTGTAATACATCCACTGGTAATTTTGCAGGTCTACCAAACATTAACATGTAAGGTGAAATGCCTGGACTCTGATGTGGTGTTACATTGTAGTAGTAGAACTCTTTGATGTATTCTAACCATTTTGTTCTTGATTTAATGACCTCAATAAAAGATTCAACATATGGGTAAATCTCTCACATTGCCCATTTCCAGATGAATGGTATGGTATAGTATTTGATTTTGAGATACAATAGATCTTACACAAAGCAGCAACTATTTTGCCCTGATAGTTTCTACCTTTATCTAAATGAATCCTTGTAGGAATTCCATACACATGGCCAATTAACATGGCCAAGCAACACTTACCCATGCTTTAAAATCCTTTCCTTGTCTGCTTGATATGTGTTTGGTGAACTGTAAAGGAAATAAAGTAAAACAATTTCTATAAATACAGTACTCTCAGTAATTTTGCAAGGTACTATATTTCACATTATTCGCAAGAGATTTATTACTGCAGAATTTGAATAGTTCTAATTCTTGAAATATAATGTGTAATAGTCTAAGAATTCACAGAGGGTAGTGTTTCTTACATTCAGGCTCATCTCAGTAGATGTTTTAGAAAAAAACTTAAGTCAGTCTAAACAGTATTTGTTAAGTTATTGGAAGTTGTGAAAATTCGTTACAGATGCTGGACGACAACCATCAACCACCACCCACCTGATACCGTCACAAAATAACGGAGATTATAACAATGTGTCATCACTTTTTTGTGGTGACATGAGTATGATAGCCTCAAACATTAGTGGGAGCACAATATGACTTCTTGTTGTAAATTATTTATACTGTAGAATGTGACATGTTCTGACTATCACCCTTATCCTTTTCAGATTTTTTAATAATGGATTAAAACACACAAGACCAAATTTCTGGGGATCCTTTCTAAATGTTGGCAAAGATGTAAATCTTTTTATATTACGTTTGATGGGTGCCAAATTAACCAATCCTATAGTAATTAAAAAATCTGCTCACGGTCTTAAGGGAACTGTTGAAGGTTGTAGTGACTGCTTCCATCATTTCTGTGTTATTGACTCTTTTGATAATGGCCTTGGCCAGCTGCTTTATGAGGCCTAGAGACAGCATATGAAGTGTTCCATAAGGTACCAAACTAAAATTTAAAAATAGTTCCATGACAATTAAACGTGGCGGCCATTTTGTTGCTCAATAGATATTGAGCCAAAATCTGTAGACTTTCTCGTTATTCTTTAAACTAAGCTATCTACTTTTACAATTTAATCCTTAAATGGTTTCATGGTAAGTTAAGAGGGGGGCAAATCTGTAGTTGATCTCCAGTCTTGGAAATTTATGGCGTTTCTTAAAATTGAATAAGGCATCATTTAGCGAAACTATTGTGACTCTAACTTGGAGGAAACTAAGAGCTGCTTTAAGATACTGAGACATCATAACACCATTCTCAACAGCGTATCTGAAAGTAAATCACCGACCGTCAGTACTGTATTACTCCGCCATTTGCATAACAAAAATAATGTGTGTAGGTTTTACATTTGAAAACGAAAAGAAATGACGAACTAACCTTGCAATTTTGGCACGCTTTTCAGGTGAGTACGACTGGTATGGACCTCTCTTACGTTTTCTTGTACTACTACTCTTTGAATCTAAAACCTTTGACACTTCTATATTGGCCATTTTCGTGGCCAAATCGTGAGCTTTTGGAAGTGATGATCCGGAAGTGCACCATTTTTGCAAGTCAAACATCTTACTCTCTTTATGGCGGTAACTGGTCTAAGATCCGAGTATGCAAACGTTGACAAAGAGCAATAACAAACTCACTCAAACTACATGTAGTTTATTTCTTTATTGTTAACCTGCTCGTTGTAACTAAGCCAATTATTTTAGGACTAATTATGACAAGGTCGATTTAATTTTTTGCAAAGGTAGTTCCCGTGTAAATAAAAACACCGCTTAATCCTAACATACACAATGCGCATACATACAATATTGCACTCGCGTACTTAAAGGTGTCTACAGTACACTCTGAAGGGGTTCGTCTGCCCCTCCATTACCTTGGTTAATTGCCAACATATACATGTCTTTTTCTGTGCAACAAGAATGGTCTTTTGGTGACAGAGATGTATATGTAGATGTACATTGAATGCTATTGTAGAAGTTAATTACTTTTGTGTGTGGGGGAATCACACATTTTCTACTGTATTTTATAACTTGGAGTCCAGCAAGTGTTTTGGCTCTTCCAACTGCAACAGCCAATAAGCCAGGTTGGTTCATATCACTACAGCCAATAATAAGGTATGGAATTGTCATAGATTTGGATTTATGTACAGTTGTGGCAAATCCAGGCTTAAGGGGTATCTGCTTGCGCTCTGCAATATCCCTATACTTCTTTGGATTGTACACTGGAAAATATGTATTTGTTATTATTATAATATAACAATGTTACATTAGACTCTTGATGCATTTTTTCAAATAGAGCTTTGTCAGCATATAAGCATGACTGAAAAATAATTATCGGAAAAATAATAGATCAGATTTACATTGACAATGCTCCACTTGATTTTGAGACCTTTTAAAAATGAGCATTCTGTTTTAATAAAGGTTGCCAAATAAAGGAGGGTTAACACTTTTAGGTATAGAAATATTTTAAAATAAGCATAATATGTAGAGTGTGCACTTAAAGTACATGTAGTTCTAAAGTTCTGATATACCGCATCAGATTTGATTAAGGCACTAAACCACTTTGAAACTTTGAATGTAAACTAACTCTCAAACTCACTACCTTATGGTTATGATGCGATTGCCTATCTTCTATTTAAACCTGAATAGACTCTTCATCATTAGTGTCAGTTTCTATCAAACTCACTATCATTATGGTCTCGGATGGATGATATGTCTATATTAAAAACAGTATTTTTGCAAACATCATACATAAGAATGAGAGGTTCAAAACATCAGTGTACAAACAAAAATCTAACAGTGCATTAAAGAAAGGAAAAGTTTTAATTATGTCCCCATTTTATACTGATGGAATTAAGAGCTTGTTTTATCTGCAATTATATTAAAACAAGAGGCATTGTCTTGGGGAGCCCTTGAAGATTCAACTACATCATGTGATGGTTAACATGACATATCTTAAAGATTTTTTAAACTAAAATCTAACATTTGTAACATTCAAATTTACCAAGAGTTGAAAATTATTCCATACTGAATTGACTGGTAGTAACCCTATTGCCATGCCCTTTCTGACTTGAAACCTGAAGTCATCTTCATCCCTGTAGGCTGCCGCGTAATTCAAGGTGCACGCTTGGAGGGGCCTCCACAAACTTTGGCAAAAGTAAAAATAACAGGCCTTCATGTTAGTGTCAAATTCAGATTCAATGGCCGTCTTCAGAGCGAGTTCAAAATCAACTATAAAAGTTTCAGGATCTGAGATCTCCTGACCAAATTCGCGTCTATATTTCCACTTAAGATGCCTAAATATGGCTCTGTATGTTTATTACATACATGGAATGACATGTAGATGTACTTGCCAAGTAACTTGGCTTAGATTCTAGGCTACCATTTTTAGAAATATCCTGATCAAAATTAGACATGAGTTGAAAGAGAGGTGAGTTCCATCAATGTTTTTGAGAGTGATGTATGCTTTCTAAAAAACTGTTTCTGTTTAGCTGATTTAAATCCATACTTTAACTTTGAAACAAAAATAGTAGTTACTGACGAGGACTTTGAGCGTCCGTCCTTTCTTATGATTTTGGTACTGACGTGTCTACACAGCGGAGTAAAGTTGCAGTCACGGGGAGATTTAGTTCCACGGGGGAGTGCTCGTGCTCATCTGTTTGTGTTCCACTAGAGACTTCTTGCGATCACTTTCAGAACTGTAGTATACAGCATTTGACCAATCATTTTGCAGTTTCTTATGCTTGCTTAGATGCTATTGGTCTATCATAATTCCGAATAGTCAGTACCTCGCGTTCGAGTTGCATGTATCGTTGAGCTCGTCTTTTCCAAAGTGGGAAACTGGTTTGTGATCACAACTTGGGCTAATTTATTTTTCAATTTCCATATTGGATTACTTATGGTTTAATGCTCAACAATGTGATCAGTACAACGGGCTTTATGTTCGAACATTCCGTCATAACCGTGTTAACTCTAATCATTAATAATGCTATTCAGAGTTGTTTTTTCAGTTTTGGTGTAATTCTATGAACATGGGTATGAATTGAGCTCCTAAGACAAACAAATAGACCTACGGTATCTACCAAAGATGTTGAAATAAATATGAAAAGGTGAATTTG
This sequence comes from Owenia fusiformis, assembly GCA_903813345.2. Taxonomy (NCBI): domain Eukaryota; kingdom Metazoa; phylum Annelida; class Polychaeta; order Sabellida; family Oweniidae; genus Owenia; species Owenia fusiformis. The sequence continues at coordinate 938,815 of CAIIXF020000003.1, forward strand.
AATGAACAAAAGGAAAGTCATAGAAATGAAAAAAGGAACAATCGCCGCCGCGGTGGGAATAAACCTTTATATGTGATACACTATGAGTTGTACAATTTTTGCTGATTTCTTGGCTTTAGCACGAGCCCTCACATAATCATCTGGGTAATTGATTGATCTCAAGATTTTTGGCGAGGCCAGCTTCCCACTGGAAAATAAGAACAAAAGTGGTTGTCTTTCTATATTCGATTATTGGGACTCTTCAGTGACCTTTATCATATTTCTACTGTTTGGGTCAGCGCCATTTACAAAGCAGAATGCACTAAGGAGAATGTGATCTATTTGAGGTGAACAGAAATTCCTCCTCGTACCATTGGGTCAGGGGTCCTCTAATGTCTCTAAAATGCTTCGTTTTAGCAGCCTCTTTTGTAACTGTTATTTCAACAATTAATGTTGATCTATATTAAAAATTGTGTCCATGTAATGTTATAATAAACGTTCCTACCGGATCCTGGCACTTTAAATTGTTAATTGACAATACTAAGATTACTATTATCTGTCACTTCGCTCTATACTATCTACATTTACATTGGAGATGTGATTTTCGTCTGCAACAAGATTGGACCCCTTGTGAAATTGTTATTATGATCTATGAACTGCACACTAGTCTTGCAGATTTCAAGTCCCAGATCCACATCTGTCTTCATCTGAAATCTCATGATACCTGATGGTACCACCTCTTAAATCTTAAATAGAATATGTATCATAATCACAATTACAATAATAAATTTAGCACCTTCCCTATCAAAACAATATGTCTTTCTGCAAGTTTATCTTTCAAAAGTTGTAATGGAACTTAGCAAGAAAAAGCACTCTAAGTGCATACCAGCCAAGAAAAACAAACAGGCTCAGCAGGGCTTTCCCTGATTGATTGCATCAAATTCTTTATTTCTATAAGACTTCCCACTTCCCCCGAACAGTTATCTATGAACTGCACAATAGTCTTGCAGATTTCAAATCCCAGATCCACATCTGTCTTCATCTGAAATCTCATGATACCTGATGGTACCACCTCTTAAATCTTAAATAGAATATGTATCATAATCACAATTACAATAATAAATTTAGCACCTTCCCTATCAAAACAATATGTCTTTCTGCAAGTTTATCTTTCAAAAGTTGTAATGGAACTTAGCAAGAAAAAGCACACTCTAAGTGCATACCAGCCAAGAAAAACAAACAGGCTCAGCAGGGCTTTCCCTGATTGATTGCATCAAATTCTTTATTTCTATAAGACTTCCCACTTCCCCCGAACAGTTATCTATGAACTGCACAATAGTCTTGCAGATTTCAAGTCCCAGATCCACATCTGTCTTCATCTGAAATCTCATGATACCTGATGGTACCACATCTTCAGTAAACTGTTGCCATATATCTTCACAGGTATTTGCAAGTACTTATCAATTGCCTACAATGAAATAGAATACAATATCAGAATCAAACAAGGTATTATGATCTCTGAAACTTAGTGAGTACATCTTTAACTTCAGGGTACAATGTTTTGAACATAACAACTTTATTGTCATAATCTTCTGAACATCCAATCATATCTTTGTAAAAGTAAAACTAATCTCAACTTTATATATTTAGAACAGAATAATAAATCACTTGTACAACTTTCCAACTGATCGTTATTCGTTGAGTATATAGGGGTGATTTTGCATCTGTAAAGGACATTTCAATGGACTTGGAAAAGTGTTTCATCTACCGGAAACTGCCCAGTAATGAGGATCTGAAAGCAATCAATGAGTTTGACATTTCTGAAAAAAAATTGTTCAAGCATAATTCTACAGTATTAATCGTAACATTATTTTTATTTGGAGTAGTATTTTAGTGATACTGATTTAGTAGGGCAGGGTAATCCCATTGATTAATGATACCATCCCCACACAGATAATTCTGCATTCTGCGGGGGTGGTAAGGGTAAAACATCTTGTAAAAGTCATCTTAATAGAAACACTTCTAACACTTCTAATTTATATCCCTGCTAGTCCTTGACTGGTTGTAACTAGAAACTTTTATAATACATAATATTTATATAATTTGATTTTATTTGGGTATAATTTGAACGGTTATATTGGGTGTTGATGGGGGAGGCAGAAAATCACTTTGGTTGGCTGTTGTTGGAGAAAGCTGTGCAATGGTATCTGGTATGTTTACATTTACGCCAGAAGTTGATATAGTAGTCCTACTTTTACTGTCCTTGATTCTTAGACCAGAGGTTGGAATGGGTTCTTTAGTATTGATATGAGCTTGATATGCTCCTGAAGTGGAAAAATACGTATTATTCCTGTTCTTTAATATAACTACGTGTTCAAAATTAGGGAAATCTTTGCAATAATCCCTTATGTTGTCGATTATTGTCTTGCGTCTCCTTTGTTGACTTCTAAGATCGGCTTTCTTTACCTGTTCCTGGGTCCTCCCCTCTTTTGGCTTAGTAATCCCTACTTGCCCTCTTCTTTTTCTTCTTCCAGGTGCTGAAAAGTTGAAACAGTAATCTATATACATGTTTGATCAAAGTCTTAAACTATAATGCACAGCCTACAAAGAAATAGTGAATCTAAATTAACACCATGAAGAACAATTCAAGATTTACTTTTATAACAGTGCTACTACTCAAATAGATTGTATTTATGAAGCAAGAAAGTAGCAGTTGGTGAAGAATACTTACATTGTTTTGGGTTCAAAGTTTCTGTGCTTTCTGTGTTACATGTATTCATAGATCTTCACATTTTCTCATGTCATCCTTTTTATTGGTAACTCCCTTTCAGGATATTGGACCCAAATAGCCTCTTGAATAGCAATGAAATTCTGGTTTGTGTGTACCTCGAGTGTCCGTTGAACTATGTTTGATATGTGTGATTATATGAGTTAAATGATAAAAATAATATGTTCTGCGTCTCTGTGCTGGAAGAAAATCGAATTGATTTATGATATTATTCCATACATACAGCTAGGCACAAAATTAATGTAGACTGACATAAAGACTGAAATGAATGCATAAAATATATGAAGTAACATACCTTGTACTGGGAAGAGGTGATGCTGGTGCTGGCCTACCTCTCAGGGGGGTCTACTGTCTACTATGGGTGGGGTTCGCGGCAACATATCGGGGCTGGAAAGCAATGCACAAAAGATTAAGTAGATATTTCGACACCAGTCACATACCTTGACTCCAACGAGCATGGTGGTAGGCGTCGGCCAATCTCGGTGGGGGACGTGGCCTTGCTGTCAACCTCCTAACCCTAGGAGGGCTGCAAGAGCATTTTTTTTTTTTATTAATGATTTTATTTCACTTATTGAAAACAATATAAACAATTACATATAAAAGCATACCAATCGCCATGTGGCATTACAGGTTGCTTTAAGTAAATTAAACATAGTTTTCATGTGGCTTTAGATATCACAAAACAGAAAGTAAGTAAAATATTGTAAATAAAATAGATAAACAATATAAGTTTTTATTTTATTTTATTTGGGTCCAGGAGGTTGAGAGATGCTATATGAGTCAAAGTTTTAACTTTAAATTCTAGTTGGGTGTATATAACACGTTCCAACAAAGTCAGTTACTATGTCAATGAGGGTATTTTGAGAATCTCGACAGAGGGTGTTTTCAAAAATAAGATATTCTAATTGGTCATTTTGATTTGTACATGTATTTGTATCATAAAGTAGGTTATTTTGTCTCAGTGCAGCCATCATATCAATTCTTTCATTTATATGGCGTGGGCAAGATAGGAGAAAGTGTTTTGTACTTTCAGGGGATCCACAAGGACATTTGTTATCATTAACTCCTGTAAAATTGTGAGAGAAAAAATGATCTTTTAACATGAAATCAACCCTTAGTCTATTGATGATTTTCTCCTTATTCCTTGAAAGTTTGAGCTTGGTTGTTGGGATAAAATTCATATTAGGAAGTATTAATGAACGAACAGCATTTTTGAAACTAGAAATGGTTGGTAAATCTCTTACAGGTTGGCTTAGGTTGTTCCATTTCTTTATAAGGTTTAGGACTGGTGCATTGAGAAATCTAGTTGTAACTTGAGTGGGTAATTTAAATGGTAAAGAGTGTCTTGTTGTCCTAGTGGCGGGGTTTTTATATATATCAAAAATATCAGAAATGTATTTAGCTACCATTTTTCTATTTATTTTGAACATTATTCGAAGATCTTTTTCTTTTCTTCTTTCACTCAGGGTCTTCCAGTTTAGGCACTGGAAAACTTTGGATGTGTTAGACCCATGGAGGACTCCAGCACATATAACACCTGCTTGATAGTGTAGTTTATCAAGTTTAGCTAGCAAAGCTAACGAGGCTGACCCATAAATTGCACTGCAATAGTCAAAGTTTGACGCTACATAGGAGTTATACATTGTTTCGAGGTGATTTGATTTAACACTGTTTGATAAGTACTTTAGTGGATTGAGCAATTTTTGAACTTTTTGGGAAAGATAATTGATGTGGTCTTCAAAGGTCAAATTTTCATCTAAAATAAATCCCAGATGTTTATGGGAGGTTTTACATGGAATAACTACCCCGTCAAAATAGAGCGGTGTTTTTTGAAGATTTTTGATCCGGTTTGAATGGAATATCACTTGTGCACTTTTGGACGGTTTAAATTTTAGAAACCATTTCTTTGACCATGAGCTAATTGTATTTAGATCATTTTGAATTTGCCCAACTTGGTCGTTAGATGGGTGAAAAAATGAATATAAAGATGTATCGTCAGCATAGATATAGGTTTCTGAGTCTAGATTGTCAGGAAGATCATTTATATAGATTAGGAACATAAGGGGGCCTATTACAGATCCCTGAGGAACACCAGAGTTTATGAAGTCGTCATTAGAGAATTTTGACTTGTGATCATCGATTGAAACGCAAACTTTTCTATTTCTCAAGTAAGAATTACAAAGATCAGCTGTTTTACCATTTATTCCATAGGATTTCATTTTGTGAATCAGAAGTGAGTGCGGGACGGTATCAAACGCAGCCGAAATATCAAGATACACTGAGTTAATACAATTTCCTAGTTCCATTTGTTTATAAATATAATCCGTAATTGCTAAAAGTTGAAGTTCAGTGTTATGGCCAGGAAGGAACCCTGACTGAAACTTGTATAACAGGTCATTTTCAGAAAGGTGTTTCATTATTCTAGCATGCACTACTTTTTCAAAAATTTGGGAAAATGTGCTTAATAAAGTGATTGGCCTATAGTTTTCAACATAAGACCGATCAGATTTCTTGTAAATAGGAATAATATTTCCTAATTTCCAACAGTCAGGAAATTCAGCTTTTTGAAAAATAAAATTGAAAAGTGATGAAAGTTGGTTTGACAGAGTGGTTGATGCCATTTTCACCATTCTGTTATTGATTCCATCTAGCCCACAAGCTTTGTCACGTTCAAGAGACTGAATGATTTTATTAATTTCATCAGGTGTTGTTGAAATGTTTTTCAATGTTCATGCTGCAAGAGCATGAACACAGATTTGTTTTCTTCTCATATTTCCCTTTTCCAAGACCGAAATGCAAACTAATAGTCACAATCATAAATAATTCAGGCAAGAAATTTATACATTTTTTATTATCCTATTAAGAACTTAAACTATCTGGATTTTTTTGAGATGATACTATTCTTTCGTGCCTAACTTCTTGTTTGTCTTCTGTGTTGCATATAACATACATAAGCACCCTAAAAGGCAAATTGTTCCCTTGGGTTTCTCAGCTCTCCTACAAGTCATTTTTCAATTCTTCAAATGTTCTGACAAAGCCGGCTCAAAGTGGATCAAGCAACAAAAGGTTCCTCTGATGATTCTCTTAAATATTTGAAATATATAAATCACTTAATAAATTGAACTGAAATGCAAAATCATTGTAAAAATAGCAAAATTTTCGAGATACTTTGGAAAAATCAAAGTTTGTGACTACTTTTTATTTTTCAAAATTAATTTCAGTTAATAAACTAGCATAAGTGCCAAAATGAAAAAAAACTGTTGTAGTATTCTCACATCCTCTTCAGCATTGTGTCCCCTGGATGTTTCTGCAGGAAGTTTGAGAGCTGCTAGTTCTGGTTTGTTTGATGTCAACCCTGGCCACACCTTCCTGAAGACCTGTTAAAGTATTCCCCCATTCCATTAAGTTTTTTGATTTTGTCGATGAAATACAGGCTAGACTGCATTTTCTGCAATTAATAAGATAAATACATTTTCCAATCAAAATGTACATGAGCCCTTAGAAAAAGTGACCTAGTCAATAAAAGTTGTTACCTCAAGAATTGAGATTCTAGTAATTGATTGTTCGATTTCATGGTCACTATGTATGATGATAGTATGATGATAATTTTAAACATTTTATTTTATTCTAATCATGAACAAGTTATTCCATATTTCTTCAAACACACCACAAAATCTACTAGAGCGCATTTCCTGGAGTGCTTTTACAACACCTACCAAATCATTTGAGGTGCTCCAACCTAGGTTCCTTTTGGATAAAAGTATTTTAGGGCTAAATTAGGAGAATATGGGGTACTTTAGAAAAAGTTATTGTAAGGAGGAAGATATTATAGCGAAAAATAGCATCTTACATCGATCGTTATATTAAATTCCATGATAATAACATCTAGACTTTCACAGGCCAAAAAATATTGAAGACGAATGAGTAAAAAATAAATTCTCCGATCGTGACTGTTTTTGGCTGTTTTGGGATAAATTTGACAGATTATGAAAAACTTCCTTACCTTAATACCTTCAGTCATATTGATGTGTTCATATACCATTCATATTTATGAAATATGTAGCGATAAGTGGCTAAAAGTAAGTTTTTACCATGTAAATATTTGTTCAAAGTTTTCGCAATATTAGATTTTGATTAAATTTATGAACGATTACCCCATCATCAGTCTAGAAAAAACGAGCTCAACCAAACCTTGATGAAACATAAACATGTATTGAAACTAATAAACAATTAAGATTTAATTAATAAACACAATTTTTTAGATTTATAGCCCATCCCTTAGCCTTGCCCAAGTCGGTTTTTTACTTATCTGATCTTGAATTATTACCGCCTTGTACAATCCAATACACCTGCGCTGATATTATGCAGAGTTATTCAAAGGTTTCGAGATTTCCATAATACCTACGCTATCAGGGGTATCGCGAAACCTTATTGATTAACAGGTATACGCGTGGACACGACGTGTGACTTCAGGCTGATTGACCAATCAAAACGTTATCAGGTTAACCTGCATAAGCAAAGCAATCTTCCCAATTTGAAATTCAATGAACTGATCGATCGTTTCTTTAGAGTTACAATATATTATGTAATTAATTAAATGTACATATGGAATGTACCGTAAGAGTCATTAATATAAATTAAATCATGCAATAGATTTAAAACTGATTTCGCGATGAAAATGCAAGACCGAGTCCAATGTAGTGGGTCATGTAGTCGATCAGTGATTGAATCTCAGCCTACATGTTCATTTGAATTCAGCGATTGTTTCAACGTTTATTGTTGAAATCTTCTCACCTCTGGTTACCGATCGATGCTCCGGCATCCACTAAACTCTGATTGATATTTATCTGATAAAATATTTGTATTTTCATGATGAATCCATGCAAGATTTGTTCGTACTTGTTTTTGACCGTGCGTAATAATGAGCTAATGCTACAGGGCCGTCGTTGATTGGTCAAATTTTACCGACATAAACATTGAGTCGGTAAAGCACGTGGCTTTCTCTTTGGTACAAGGCGGTCATAATAGAAATCAAGATAGTAAAAGAGACCGACTATGGCAAGGCTACCCATCCCTAGTCTACTCAATGACTTTCGCAATTCCCATGGTACTCCAAGCCCTCTGGATCCTATCTTTCTGGTCACTAAGTTCAGTGTAAGATCGTACCAAGCATTTAGCATGACGATTTTTAAGATTAGAGAGCCACAGATCAATGTTGATTTCATTCACTTGTTTACCCTCAGACATTGATCTTTTGATGCCTCCCCTAATGCAGGGCATGGCTTGACCACAGAAACACCTGCTTGAAGGGAGGCTGATTCTTCCTCTGTTTCCCCTAGATCAAGAGCATCCATCAGTGATACAAATGGATTATATTGTCATTATTTGGGGAAGAAGAAGATGAGGTGGCCATAGGTAATGTGGGATGAGTTTCATCTTTGTCGTCAAGCACTATGTTACTGAGGTATTGAATAGTAATATGCACTCTCTGGAACTTGACTGGGATCTAGAGGGAAGATCCCATTCTTAATGAAACCAATTTCCGTGTTACTTTCGGTCATAGAGTTATGCCATCATAAATATTGTAGAATGGATACGTTTTTTAATTTTATTATTTCAAATGTTACCCCTTGAACAGGGTTCAAATATATAATGGCGTATACGATTACCCCAAAATTTAATGATATAAAGCTGTATAAGGGCTGATGATGACGGATTTGATAGTGTTGTGATACTACTATGCTTTTGCGTTGCTTTTGTCAAGTTTAGTTTCCTATCAGACATTTGTCTGTTGATGCCCCCCCCCCCCCTTAGTAGCTATGTAAAAACTATTTAAAATTGTTCTTGCAGATACCAGGATGACAGGTGCCCTACGCTTATTATTCCACAGAACTATAAAAAACAAGATTTTGCAGCTATTAAATTTTGCAGATTTCACAAATTAAAATATCATTATTCTCTGAATCCTCTTGCTTGCAACCTGCAACTCTGACTTCGCAGGTTTCTCCGGTGAGGTAAATGGTAGACATCTGGTCTTGTGCAGACACTTACACCTATTCTTGATGACACCATTACATTGCTCAATGGTTACTCTAGTGCACTCATGCCTCCTATTGAAACGTACATCTTCTCTCGATAATGGATTAGTAATTGGGGTCATAAGACTTTCTGTCAGGGCATACCTGCTATCTCCAAGAACATATCTGAAAGAACAGAGAATAGTTTGTAATTGAAGCTGTATGTCAAAATGTACATATTTTTGTCATTTTAGAAAAGTACTCCCTGATATTTGGTATATGTGTTACATCATTCAATTTCCTACCAGCCTAAAATATTTCATTACCATTGGATTGATTGTTACAATGTAACAGCACTTTAGGGAACACGTTAAAAGATACATGTCGATAAATAAATTCTCATATAATAATGGTGCAACACCTCAGCTTTCACATGTTCTATCAAAGGTTTAGTCATATTGTAAAACTAGAAAAAAATCTACAGATAAATTCTCGTTACTTTCTAGACATTTCTTTTTTGACATTGTAATTTTGCACAAATTCTTACCAAACACAAACTACTTTTAGTTTTCTAGGGTGATATAAATGACCACCTCTGCACTAAGGTTTCAATACACCTTTGGAAAGCTGAGAGGTTTCCCATCAACAATTTCTGATAAAACTGACATGACTACATTATATTCATCTCTTTTAAATGTAACATTGAGATGAGATATGTTTAGACCTTCCCTACTTTTCGTATCAGCAATTGAAGAAGAAATGACTTTACCCTTGCCCATTCTTGAAAAAGTATAAGGTACAAATTACCTTTGACATCTTCTCGCCATGTTTCAAACTGAATGAGAATAAAGATATTGAATAATCTTGTCGGAATTCTGGCCGACCTAGAAACCACCACTTTACTTTATTGTCCATCATCTAATCTTAAAGATATTATGACATTTTTAAGTGAAATCCCTATTAGATCTAGTAAACATATAATGTAGATTTTTCCTGATATCACAGATAAGTTTATCACCAAGTATCAGATGCACACCAAATAGCAGTATTTAATGTATAGGTTATATGTAACCATAGTTATTATTATTTCATCCTATTGTATCTGAAGAGACCGTTTGAGAAATATATGTAAAATATTAAAAATACACAAATTACCTCCTTGGAAGTCTATCAGTCTATATTCATATCTAAATTGGTATGGAATGTTTGTTCTGCAGCAAGTAACAGAAAGTTATGTAGTGGATAAAGGAAAGTCTCTTTAGTGATTACCAGAAAGTTTCTAATGACTGCAACCTATGGAACTACTGTTAAGAAAACAAATACTGTATATGTCATAATAGACTCCCAACGACTCCCAATTCTTGAGAGCAATAATCCCCATGTAAAGCCCACTTATATATTCATCATTTTACTGAATAATAATGAGACAGTAATTCATCTTTATTCTTCAAATATTTAATAAAAAAAATTAATCATCAATATTCATGATATTTCTCAACTTTGAAAAGAAGAATGTTCTGGAATATTCTTACATGTCTTTTTCCTTATTATTCTTGAGAGCAATCCCCATGCCTACTTATTCATCATTTTAATGAATAATGAGAGAGTTAGTAATTCATCTTTATTCTTCAAATATTTAGTCATCAATATTCATGATATTTCTCAACTTTGAAAAGAAGAATATTCTTGAATAACCTTATGCTTGAGACCACTTTCAACAGATTTATTCATCATTAAAACGAAACAGAAAAATAATCTTCAGCTCAGCATGTAATGTTAACTTTATTATAGTATACCATGGTCATTTAACATGTAATTTCATGGTCACTTAACAAGTAATATACAGTATTTCATGGTCAAATACAATCAAACAACATTTTAATTTCACTGTTCCTGAATATTACTCATTGTGAACCAACAAAAATTGAGAATTATCAAGCATTATATGTCATTTTTGTATTCTTCATGTGTAGAATAGTCAGTCATTAAGTGTTCATGAATATTCATTTATTTGTTTTGAACAACAAATGAAACACCAAGTGATGCCAAAGCAAAGCTACAGAACATAACATGGTTTGCAATGGTGCTACTTTCTTTTGGCAATAAAGAAGTATAAGGTATAATAACCATGGTATCATGGTTAACGTTTAAACATGGTTTGACTGCTGAGCTTGAAAAAAGTTCTTTCAGTTTATTTGTTATGGCACAAAATATCACTGGTATATTTGTTATGTCACTAAATATCACTGGTATATCTGATATGTCACTACATATCACTGGTATATCTGTTATGTCACAAAATATCACTGGTATATTTGTTATGTCACTAAATATCACTGGTATATCTGATATGTCACTGCATATCACTGGTATAGCTGTTATGTCACAAAATATCACTGGTACGTATATTTGTTATGTCACTAAATATTACTGGTTTATCTTTAATATACATACATATATATATAGGATAGGAAGAAAAATAAACTAACTTGTATTGGAAGAGTATGAGCAGTGCTTCGAAGGTTGGTTGGTTCGAAATGACTCACTAAAAAACTTTCGGTGGTGATTACTGGATGTCAACTACCCAAACGTGAAACGAAACCACTAATTAAATTAGAAATATACGAAATGACTGGAAGTGGTCAGTTTAACAAGCTAATTAATTCACATACACAATTGAGAGACCAAGTAGGAATAAAAATAATTGCCAAAATATGTGTTTAACTAGCTAGCTCAACTATAAACGGGGAAATTGCTGTTAAAGTGCTGAAAACCTCCAAATACTGGGACCATATAATTGAGAAAAAAAATTGTTACACTTAATGAGATTTCATGAATTTAATTTTTTTTTTTTTTAATCTTTTATCTGCGGCCAAGGTTAGAAATTAACAGGCTAGTGTGCTCAAGATTACTTTTACAATTAATTCACAATGAGAAAATATGACAAAGAACATAATCTGTAATCCATTTTTTAATGTTTCTCTTGAAGCACCTCTGTCCACTCGTATTCTGATAGCTCTGCTTTTGCCTTTGAATCTCCTTTTGCCTTTGAATCTCCTACTCTTATAATAGTTTCTAAGTGGGATGATGAATAAAAGCAGGTAACTGCAGCATTTTCCTCAACTTCCAGGTTTGTGGTAGTCTCACTTTTCCATTGACCAACCTGAAAAAATATGATACAAATAAGAATTGAAGATACCCAAAGCCTAACTCATTTTAAAAATTAAAATAAAAAAGCTTCAATATAAGACTGATCCCCTGAAACAATTGTGTTACTTTTATATATGAATGCTTATTATTTACTATAAATTCAAGTATCATGTCTTATCATGTCTTATATACACATTCTTCTTGTTCCTTCCCATTGATAATGATATATACGGCAGCATGGACTTTGATAACATCGATGCCTCTTTTTGACTTGGGGTCCTGTTTGACCGAGGACGTCACCAGAGCCAGGGCTGCCTCAATCCCCTTTTCCTGAGCCACTCTCAAGACCCAAGCCCTGGACTCTGGTGTCACATGCTGGAGTGCTCTCATCAACTGGAATAAAAAAGAAGCAACATATGCAAATGCACTTCACATACAAATCCATGCAAATTAAAAACTAAGTACATTATGTTAAATTTTGAAGAAAATTGGCGCATATTTAACAAAATAACTGCACCAGTCCTGTTAGTTTTAGAACACCCTGTATACATACAATCACTTTGAAAAACACATGCGATGCTCATACATACATACAGCATCAAACATGAACCTAATGTTAGGACTAGTGTGGTTCTGGCAAAAGAGTGAAAATCCTTCAGGAGTGGGACTAACAACCTCTTCAGATCGGGTGTAAACCACAGGTAGCTCCTTAATAGTTCCAGTAATGAAGACGAGGAGTGCCTGCAAGGCTTTGTGGTTATCTTTGCATTTTTATCGTACCTAACAAGAGGTACGATATTGTAGTCAGCTTGACGGGCGGCAGGCGGGCGGCGTCTCACTTTTCAGCTTGTCTACAGGTTTCCAGCCAAACCATTTGACAGATTCATCTGAAATTTTCAGGAATGTTTCTACGTATCAAAGTTAAGAACTAATTAGTTTTTGGGCATTCTGGGTAGATTTTAAGGTGGCCATTTTGGATTTTCCGTCCTAAAATCTTCACTTTCAAGACTTGTCTACAGGTTTCCAGCCAAACCATTCAACGGATTCATCTGAAATTTTCAGGGATGTTTCTACGTATCAAAGTTAACAACTGATTAGTTTTTGGGCATTCTGGGTTAATTTTAAAGTGGCAATTTTGGATTTTTTTTAAATACAAAAGTGCTGCCTCATTGCGATATCCTAGCTTCTGGGCAATTGAGATTAAATTAGGCAATTATTGCAATGCTTGTATAAGGGTTACACTCTGAACTTGGACTGAATTGACATACATAACTGATCAAATTTGGGAAACACCAGACAGAGGGATGGATGGACGGACATTGTCCATTGTTGTAGAAGTTTAGATTTAAAGAATAGAAATATTGCAAAACAAAATCAATTTGTTATTTTAACATAAAAACAACTACTTTCCAATATATACATGCATTTTGTGTCTTGGTATTTGACTAGCCTGGAGTGACCACCTGTTTATTATCCATTTTGTCATCCATCTTTTAAGACTTCACATCCAGGACATGGAGAGTATCCTTTGAAAATCTCTCGAATGAGGGGTATTCACAACCAGGACTGATATCAAACATCTTTGCCTTCTCAACTATGTCAGTTAAGAGCAAGGCAAAGTCCTATTCTTTTTTGGCTTTTAAGACTTCACATCCAGGACATGGAGAGTATCCTTTGAAAATCTCTCGAATGAGGGGTATTCACAACCAGGACTGATATCAAACATCTTTGCCTTCTCAACTATGTCAGTTAAGAGCAAGGCAAAGTCCTATTCTTTTTTGGCTTTTATGATGTCTTAAAGGTATGGTTACACCTAATTCACAGTTGGGATCATTAATTTCCATAAGGGTCCTATGCACTTCTCTCTGAGCTGTTTTCTCATTCATTCTTCAATACTAGGTTACAGTTGTCAATGTAAGAATCATGAGCTTTATGCTTTCCCTTCACACCTGGTGTGTAAAGAGAAAAGCTGAGAGAACGGACGGTAAATAATGTAAAATCACGACATCATGACCATTCCAAATGTTTACCTCGTTTGGAAATAACTGTTATTGTATTCCTGGAGTAAGGGCCATCACAAGACAAGATAAGTCTTAAGATAATTCAACACCAGAGATAATATGAAAGAAAGAATGATTGTCCAAACCAATCAAGCTTCATTTCTTCCATTTGTCTGTTTAGGTCTCTCATTTCACTTCTACTAACTTCATAGTCATCATTTTTTGCGTTAAAACTCGCTAAATGAACCATATATTACCATTTATAAAGAATATTTGCCTGAAAGTTTGAATAAGCTTCTTTCTCAACTGCTTGTGCGACAACATCTTGCCAGATTGGCTCCGTGGCTGTTGTGACATGGGTTATCTCATGTAACAAAAAAACATTTAGGTATGCTTTCCTGGATGCCACGAGAGTCTCAAATTAAGCCAGTTCTTTTTCATGGAGGCTGTTACATATAATGTTACACCAGTCATCTACAATGACATGATCATGTTCTAATGGCATGTATGGCTCTTCAAAATCATATTCGTTATTATTCAGTGGTATAAAATTAGTGTGATTGATATCTGTGGTATTGATGGAAGAACCCACACAGCAGGTATGATCAGGTTCAATGCAGCTTTCGCAAATGTTGTTGTAAAATTCTGTTGTTTTGCTATCCTGTTTCACAATTTTTGTAGCATCAAAGTTCTTTAGTAGCAGTCCGTGAACAGATGTTGGCCTTTCTGACCACAAACTATTTCCACTTTCACTCATTTTATTTGTCATTTCAAACATACCTGTAAGTATGTGTGTTTTAAAATTTAAAAGGCGGCATTAAAAACGTAGTGCCAAGTGATATTGATCCTAGGGCCTACATGATCATGATAATCAGATAATGTTAAGTTTAAAAGATTCAATTAAATGACCTCAAACAACTTAAGTTTATTAATTAACACTCCTAAAAGAATTAAGCTTAGTAGTCTATGCATATCATAGTACCTTTGTATTCTACAGCGTATGATACACGTAACAAGTCTGAACATATATAACATTATTCCAGAGATGTGAAGTACAGGCAGTCTAACTACATTTTGATGATGAGGGTGTTTGGAAATAGACATATTCAATACGGTATTCCCATAAGATAATAACTAGTCTAATCTGCATTAAAAAAGTAGCTTACCTCTTGAATGAAGAACTTTAGATATCTTAAATATACTCTTTGAATTATCTTATTAAAACTGGTTGCAAATTTGCAAAAAACTGAAGATTTGCGAAATTATTTTCTCACTTTTACTAATCGTGTCTAAATTACCAACTTAACTTGACAGTGAACTGAAATGACTCTACACACCTACCATCTATCGACTGTTATATATTCTAAAAAGTGTACAAGTCAAACTTTAATATGACACTCGGGATTTGACAGCAATCATGAAACTGTTCACCCTACAAATTCCAAAACTTCTGTGAAGAAAAAACTTACCCGTGATCTTGCCTGCATCCATATCCTTAATGAGTTCCTTCTTGGAAAATCCCTCCTCAGAGTCAATTTTGTCCAATCCCTGTACCCTCATGACCAGTTTGTACATATCAGTTATACTAAAAAATATACTGCCTTAAGTCTAGGAAACTTAAAATAATGACTTGTCCATTTTGATGAAACTATTTGAAACAGAAAAATCTTTTGGTCAAGGATAATAATTTGTCGCCCGCCAGTGTGCAAGAAAAGTACAAAAGTCCTGCAAAAAAGAAAAAAGGGTGTATGGGAGAAAAATTAAGAGAAGAGGCATCATTTGTAGCAAGTAATAAAAATACAGCGTCCTTTCCACATAAAATACGTTTAGCAACATCAGTTTTAAAAAAAGTTTGCCTCCTCTCCTGGATATGATTTTTTAGCACAGTTATTCTTATGATATCTGGGAGGCAGTTTTCTCTAGTTGGGCTGAGGGAGAGAAGTGAACAGCAATGTTATACACCGGATGGCTATTGTTTTGCCCTCTTTTAATAGTAGATGAGTTGATTATAATTTAGCATTGATTGAATAATCCACTCTTCATTTCATTATCTTCTTTTTTGAAGATAATATTTGTTAATTGATGGTGCTATTGAATAATTTAATACATAATCCTACCTTGCAGCATTTTCTTAGTCACAGCCTCTTGCATACTTGATTGAGCTGTTGGTGTTGATGATAGTGTCAAATTATTGACCTTTGTTCCTTCTAATCATTTTTTTACATTGTAGGACACTATCGAGAGTTCTGCCATTTTGCCTGCTCCTCTCAATGAAAATGGAATTGTCTCTCGAAATATCTTTACTAACAGCCTCCCACTTGCTAGTGTCGTTCCAGGGATTTCTTGCAAGGTTGATAGTTCCATTCTTTTTATTATTTACTTGCTTATTTCATTTTTACTCCCAAAACATTTAGTTCTTAAATTGCTTCATTAATCATCTCTGAGATCATGTCTTCAGCCTATAATATAGGAGGATATAAATTTGAAAGTATTTGAAATGGATCTACATTACACTTAGACGCACCCAATCAAATCTAATTTTTCCAAAATTTCTTAGATGGACGACCAGCCAAAACTCACGGCTCGCTTGGCCCGCTTCTTTTGCCATTCACTTATCAGGAAATATGAAATTTGTTGCTTTAAGCCATGAGGAAGTATTAAATCTCAACAAATAACCAAGGACGTGAATTAGTGATTGCCTCTTCTCTCCACAAAAGTTTAGCTTTGCTTATACCCTGAATGCATATTGAATGAATTCTTCACGTACTCGTTGAGCATTTCCATTTTGAGGAAGCTGAATATTCATGTCATCATTGTCGGTACATCATCTATGATGGGGATGCCTCCTCTGACTACAATTTTGTGCACCACAACACTTGCAAATATGGCTTCGCAGGATTTGAATTTAAAGGTGTAATTCTTCAAAAAGCTTACCATAGTATAGAGTCACAAAAGTAGACTGTCTAAATTATAATGTATTTACCAATTTAGGCTAAAAATTATTCTATTAATAAGCTTTGGCATTGTCTTTAAGTTCATGTGCCTCTGCCAGAGCATTATTTGAGGTCTTTTAAATTTCACGAGGAATGTCTCGTACGTGAGGTAAATAAAACAATAAATCCCGGGCATCCAATGTGTGATCGTGAAATGTTTGGAATATGGTTACACAATAAAATGAAAAAGGCTTCATTTTTTTATCATAGAATGTGGAGCATGTTTTGGATTATGGCAGGCCCTCTAGCCTTTGCAGTGCCTTTGTTTGGAGTTTTTTGAACTAGAAGAAATAGAAGGCCCACAACATGATTACATGTTCCTCCAAGTCTTCACTCGCTACATTTTTTTGACATTCACTGATTCCATCTATATTGTTGATGGTTTGTAATAGATATTTTTAAGCTTAATGCTTAAACTCTGCCAGTTTCACCAGAGATTTTCACATTGACGTTTTAAATTGTTTTCATTTTCTGTGGGTAGGTTGACTTGAGTAGAAATAGAACTTAAAAGTATTTTCAGATGAAGAAAAGAATCAACTGCTCAAAGAAGTGTCAAGTTCAGCCATTCGCCTTTTTTTCTTAAGTTTGAACTTTTTTTTTTCGAGATCATTTTCACCCTCACATTTGATGTGACTGACCCCCGGCATTTATCCACATGAATTACTTTTCGTTATGGCATCCCCATGGAATATGAAGAATATTTGGCACTGAAACTTTTTGTATAGTTGAAGATGTTAATCATTGTCTTCCAACCTCACAGGCCATCTAACCGTAGGTAGTCCTGGAAGAACTGCCCACACAAAATATGCCATCTTAAATTATGCCATCACAATACTAAACAGTAATTGTGGTCATAAAAAGGAAAGGGAATTGCTTTTCAAATCAGTTTTTCTCAATTTTTCTATTTCTACGAAAGAATTCAAACTTTCAAAGTTCCTATTATTTCAAGCAATATATTGGGCACATTTTCTGAAACAATCAAAAGATACTCTATTCATTGACTATTTAACTAATTACAGCCTATACAGACTGTGCTATACGAAAACAAGCGGTGTGGATATCATTTGTGCAATTTGCAGAAATCAACAATCATTTTTGACTTTGAATTTGTGATATTTCATTAACTAAGACATGTTAAGTACTCAATTATTGTCAAACATTTGTACGTTTCTTGCGGCCTCTGTCGATTGAACTGAGTAAGTACTATCGGAATCAAAGAATAGCAATAAGTGCATGATGAAGTTGAAGTGTTGAAGGAATTCCCGCTGATTCTCAAATTAAGATAGTAATATGGATAGTAAAATTGCAGAGTGCACATTGGTATACTACATTTTTCTTTCATTTTTTTTGTTGGCCATGGTCTGCCCAAACACCTTTGGAAGTAGAATCTAGAATTGTATTTTAATTCTTGTCAATGCACAATTGTTCTCCACTCATGGCACTACAGTTGAAAACTCTCTTATTTCCACTTGCTCATAATGATATTCGGATCTTTAGTTATGGCTGCATCTGCAGCATTCTTAATAATACCACCAGCTGCATCCTGTGGACCTTTGGCATGAGACGTCTCAAAAAAGTTTCTTGTGAATCATTTGTATCTGAGTTCAGCAATAAGCCTTGCATTGAAAATGAGGTAAAATTACCAATTTATCATTGATGTTTACCAAAAGTATACGTACGATAAGAGAAATATTACTTAGATTGTATATATATTAAACACTGGGTCTTCTAATTAACCTGGTGTTTCAAATTATAATTTTATTTGATTTTGTAGGTGTTGAATCAGACATTTTGGATGATTTCATTTGGTTATTGTCAATCACTGAAGCTGTCATAAATTCATCACTTTCTACAATTATGTGTTTATTTATTGATTTCACTTCATTTGGTATTATTCATTAAAATCCACATGGTAAATTCTAAACAATACATTAACTAAATTTCTCTTGTTCTAATTCAGATATTGAAAGACATGCTTATGTCTTCTCTCTTTATATTGATAACACAATTGTTGAGACTTTTAATGCTCTTATTGTAATTAGGTGTTCTAATCTGAATTGTTGTGTACTGCTTCTCTCTTCTCTATTTCAAATATCATTCTTCATGTCTGAAAATTATTATCAATTAGTATGTGTTCTTTTTGGTTAATAGTTGGGATGTCTACCCATAATCATTACATTGTCTATCATTGCAGTTATCGTTGTGTCTAATACATTCCTCAAGGTAGGTATCATAGCTTGTATAATCTGTAAATTAAGGTGTTTCCAGCCTCGTCGGTGTAACACAATAATATTTTCCCTGCCTTGGAACATAGCTTGATTTTTTAATAATGCCTTTCAGTGTATCCTTTTTAGTGTGGTTCCATTTTTGGATTTGGTTTCATATTTAGTAGATACAAGGCCAGCATGATGTTCCCAATTTGTGTTTCTAAATAAAAAATAAGATTCTTAGGGCACTATTAGAGGTTGCTTGTTTGGCATCAGCCCTACTAGTTACACTGTCCTGTTGAGCAACTCTGCAATTTACCTTGTGATCAATTACAGCGCTGCTAGCTGGTCCATCATCTGACAACGAGGTACGCGAGCATGTTGCTATAGAAAACTCTCTGTTCCCAGGCATTAATGTGGTGCCCATCCCAGCTCTTCATCCCAAGCAATATTCACTTGCTTCAATTTTCACTTGCTTGCGAGTCACGTGGGATGAGCTTGCGGGTAAGTGGGATGAGTTTCATCTTGGTCGTCAAGCGCTACGTTACTGAATTACTGAAATTCTAGCCAA
>CAIIXF020000003.1:958542-1117120 GCA_903813345.2 Owenia fusiformis
CACACCCTTACACACTTTTTTATGTTTGTCAATACTGGTCACCATTTTCAACAGGCTGTCTTTTCTTTCGTCTGGGTGTCCCTTTGTAGGGCAGACTTCCTTTGAATTTCTCATCGGACTACCCTCCATCTTTGTTGGTTGATCTGAAAAAGAATTAAGAGACTCCCTTTCCCATTTTCAATCACAAACCCGTTTGCCCCCCCCCCCTACTTAATTTTCCACCCTTAGTAAGTCTAGGTCTCATTGGACAATCTACGACTACATTTCATGGCTAATTATTATTAGATTTTTTGGTCACATTTGCTGCAACCTGGCGCCCTGCCGATTGAGTATTCCGTTCAAAACATTTGTGAATAGGATACTCTCAATCGGCCAGGCGCCGGCCGATGAATCACAGCAAATGTGACCCAGGCATTATTGAAACAAGTCTTACTTCACAATTTCTATAGAGTCATCTGAAGGACTGTCATCACCATCCACAGTACTGCTGTATATACTGCTTTATATGCAATCAGAGAGAATCAGATGGAACTATTATTAAGAATCAGTAACATAGTGCATTTAAAATATAATAAATCTCATACGTTGTTCTAAAATGATCTCAACTTTTCAATGAAATATTATTTTTGATGGATTTTTAAGAATTTTGGGCTTTATAAAAATATTTATTCACATGCCATGTCAAATGACAGCACGTTTTTTTCTATTATCAACAGGTGGGTCCAAATATTGAGCTTGAAAAAAGTTCTTTCAGTTTATATGTTATGTCACAAAATATCACTGGTATATTTGTTATGTCACTAAATATCACTGGTATATCTGATATCTCCTTTCGCCTTTGAATCTCCTACTCTTATAATAGTTTCTAAAAAAAGCAGGTAACTGCAGCATTTTCCTCAACTTCCAGGTTTGTGGTAGTCTCACTTTTCCATTGACGAACCTGAAAAAATATGATACAAATAAGAATTGAAGATACCCAAAGCCTAACTTATTTTAAAAATTAAAATAAAAAAGCTTCAATATAAGACTGATCCCCTGAAACAATTGTGTTACTTTTATATATGAATGCTTATTATTTACTATAAATTCAAGTAGCATGTCTTATCATGTCTTATATACACATTCTTCTTGTTCCTTCCCATTGGTAATGATAGATACGGCAGCATGGACTTCGATATCATCGATGCCTCTTTTTGACTTGGTGTCCTGTTTGACCGAGGACGTCACCAGAGCCAGGGCTGCCTCAATTCCCTTTTCCTGAGCCACTCTCAAGACCCAAGCCCTGGACTCTGTTGTCACACGCTGGAGTGCTCTTATCAACTGAAATAAAAAAGAAGCAAACATATGCAAATGCACTTCACATTCAAATCCATGCAAATTAAAAACTAAGTACATTATGTTAAATTTTGAAGAGATAATAATTAATAAAATAATAAAATAATTAACAAAATAACTGCACCAGTCCTGTTAGTTTTAGATCACCCTGTATACATACAATATGAAAAACACATGCGATGCTCATGGACTTTGCATGGTAATCGCATGCATGCAAGCACTATGCAGTGTACATGCAGCCTGTCGGTATAAAATTCTCCCATAGATTAATATCCATGAAAGTCCATTCAATTTGCATGGTTATCAATGATTGAATAAAAATTCCTGCTCCATTATACACCAGCTATATGTGAAATGTAAGGGGACCTGTTTCAAACATGAAATGTAATGTTAACTTAATGGTAGAAATGGCATTACATTTCTAAACATCAAAAGTCTTTAATATGGTTCCCAAGTGTTTTTATCTTAAACATCACTGGCACGTAGTGATCCTGATATCAATAAATGTCCAAGAAAGCCGAAACCATCTTCAAATTTGCCAAAGATTATAGTGCTTACCTACTTTTTTTTAAACAGAGTGCTAGGTAATAGTAATAGATGTACATATTTAAGTATTACAAAAATACCTGAAAATATAGTGGCAGGTTCTTGCCTTGTTTGTCATTGTGGGAGCAACCTAGAAACAGGTATATAAACAAGAAATTGGCAATTAATTTGCCAAAGATTATAGTACTTACCTACTTTTTTTAAACAGAGTGCTAGGTAATAGTAATAGATGTACATATTTAAGTATTACAAAAATACCTGAAAATATAGTGGCAGGTTCTTGCCTTGTTTGTCATTGCGGGAGCAACCTAGAAACAGGTATATAAACAAGAAATTGACAATTACACAATCTTATGCAAATACAGAGTTTCAAATAATACTACAGCTTTAAAAACGTGAATATATTTTGCTTAGTGTGACTAAATAACATTGCTGTTTGGCAGGATGTGTATTTCTAATTTTACATCTGAATGCATGACTATATTTGTACTCAGTGTATTCAAAATGCTTTCTGTATTCCTAATGATTCATAATTTAATCAAATAGATCTTCAGAAATTTCAGTAATTTCTTCAAATAAAGGTTACAATACCAACAGATAAAGAAACAAATGCCCAATTAATGCTCTATTAATTCATGTTTATTATTCTGCTTCCTGAAACCCTACAAACTGAAACAGTTTCTCAAATGCCTCTGGTCGAGGATAGTGCTAACCTTTGGCCCAAGAATCTCCCATGCTGCCAGAGCAAGTTGCCTATAGACAATGGCCTCATCTTCCTTGAAGATTCACCTTTGAAGTCCATTCATAAACCTTTAGCGTGCTGCCGGCGGACTCGTCCGCCGAGACTAAAATGTCTCTCACAACTGCCGGCGGACCCGTACGCCCGATTTCAAACTTTTAATAACTTTACTTTTTCGCGCCATTCGTATTGTCCAATTAGATTGCCCGATTTATTCAGTGCCTAACATGACTTCCTGTTGACCTAGAAATGGCGATATTTCGAAAAATAATTCTCAATTCATCAATTTAAACAGTGTTTTAGTCGTTTTTAGTGAACGGATCGTACAAAATGGTGGACAAATACGATCACAACGAAAATGTGGAGGAAATAGATTACGATTTCGAGCTCTTTAGGCTCTTGGAAGCCGATAACGGTCATCGAAAATAGAAACTAGAATATTTTCTGAATTGAAAAATTGAACATTCGATCGCTGCAAATTCAGATTTGGATTCTGACCAGACGAAGAGGCGGAGCGGCTGATTCCGGAGGAGTATTCATGGTATATTTATGCCCAGTCGTGTTAATGTACGAAAAAATTCATGAGAACATTTTTTTCATGAGCCAGGCCACTGTATCTTCCCTTTGTGAAAATTTTATCCAGATTCATTCAGTAGTTATTGAGATATTAATTATTTAGTCCAGGTATATCATTTTTTGCACTCTTTGAAAAATAAGCCAGTTGCGTGGGATATATTTGCTGAAATAAGGCAGCATGGTAAAGGTTAATAAGCGTCAGTCTGTTGATGCATAGCCCGTGGAACCCAGGGTTCAAAGTGATACATCTGTGAAAACCTCCCCGAGGAGCATTGCTTGATGATTTAGGCCCATCACCTCAGGGATGCTGTTACAGCATACATTCTCCTCTGGATGGTCCATAGGTTGGCAATTCCCAGATGTGCACTTGGAAGGAAATTGTAAATATTTCCCAAGTTTGAAAAATTCAGTTGCAAAATATATAGGTAATTTTTTGTATCTTCTGATCGTAAACTATGATTACCATTCATGAATATTAAAGGACCAAGAAATCGAAACAGGTTGTTACACAAAACCAATGACCCCTATTTTTCATTTCATTATAGATTTATTCAATTCAAAAAGTATACAGTAGTTACAGTAGTCGCTGCCTAGCGCACTTTGTGTTATAGGCTAGCATTTCATGTATGTGATATGTAATACATATTTTAAAACTAACTTGGACAAATACAACTGTAGGGGAAACAGGAGATCATGAAAATTCCTAACTGGTAAGAGGCATAACTGTCCATCTCATATCAAGATAATGACAAAGTAAAACAAATCAATTTTTTAACCACCCTGTATTTCAGGGGAAATGTATGTTTACATCATCATTCTAATCCAGTCATCAAAGCTAGTATGTATTGTATCATAAATTAGCTGTTGATACGGGCTTTCTATTTTAGGCAAAATTCAATATAAACAAAAAGGAAAAATCGCTTGTGTCATAACCTTGATAATTCTTCATAATACACTAAGTACAGGGTTCTGCTTGTTCAAAAATTCACACATCCATTCGTTTTTCTATTGTTTATTGCAAGGGAATTTCACTAAAATCAGCCAAAATATATCCAGAAATAAGTAATCCATGTAGTAAATATTACATCTTTTATAATTTATAATTTCCATATTTGTAAAAAAAACTCCAAGCTATTGATACTGAGCAGTCAATTGAAGTCATTGGCACACAAAAACAGGAAAATTCAAACATTAATTTATTGACCAAGTTTGCAGGATCACCCTGTATTTGAGAAGATGACCCCTTCTTCAAAAGACTTGTAGGATCATTTGTCCATTTAAACCCATTTCTCGGATATATTTTGGATCATTATTTAAAAGTTGAATGAACAGTATCAATTTTCAATGAAATACTAACAATTACTTCTAAGGCAATCAAGGCACAAGAGATTATAACAATTTTCCTTCTAAAATCTATTCCATTTAAGACAGATATGGTCATTTAAATATGTTCAAGATTTCTTAACTCAGAACTGAGGAAAAAATCATTATTCTGAATATCTACTCATTATGACACCTCAAAGAAGTAAACACATGCATAAATTATTTTGTCTGGCATTCATCTTGGTAATGGTAGACTTTTATAATCATTTACAGGTACTGACAGTTTGTCATGATGATTTTTTCATTTGTCTAATACATTGTACATGTTTCATTCTTGCCTCTTATAGACAGACAGACAGACAGAAACAATAGACTCACCTCCAATTCAGTGCTTCCATCTTTCGATATGCATTGCCTCAAAGCTTCTTTATCCTCCACCTAAAATCATTTTTTAAGAAATTAAAAGAAATCATTTTTAAATAATTAAAAAAATAATTTATTATATATCACCTACCACCTGTACCGCCATGTGTTTACCAAAGGTTTTGGGGCCTGAACTGTGTTCACAGTTCTTTGGACGAAAAATATTCCCAAACTTGCACACATTGTTATGTAATATTATATATATGTTACGTAATATTATTAATATATTTTAATAAATTTAATAACAGGCAAAACAGTTGTTTTGTTTGTCTTGTGCAACAAAGCTTTGGTAAACACATGCGTGTGATAAACATAAATATTAATCTAATTGAAGATTAGATTCTTTATGTTTACATCTAAGCAAGTACACATCAATGTCAATTTTTAGGGGAGGAGTTTGGATGAGGTTTGGTTAGTCCCAATTATTAAAATATATTAATAATATTACGTAACATATATATAATATTACATAACAATGTGTGCAAGTTTGGGAATATTTTTCGAGGGGGAGGAGGTCGGGGAATGGGTGGACTTTGTTATAAATATATATTTATTTAGTCACTGTATGCACGTTCTTTAAATATGAAAATATGAAATATAATAATCTAAAACCATCTGACTGCAGACTTTATTTAATACATGTCTACTCTTTAAATGATAGCTTGCAAGTGTTTAGCATGGTACATATCTTGGGACTAACCAAACCTCATCCAAACTCCTCCCCTAAAAATGATTGACATTGATGTGTACTTGCTTAGATGTAAACATAAAGAATCTAATCTTCAATTAGATTAATATTTATGTTTATCACACGCATGTGTTTACCAAAGCTTTGTTGCACAAGACAAACAAAACAACTGTTTTGCCTGTTATTAAATTTATTAAAATATATTAATAATATTACGTAACATATATATAATATTACATAACAATGTGTGCAAGTTTGGGAATATTTTTCGTCCAAAGAACTGTGAACACAGTTCAGGCCCCAAAACCTTTGGTAAACACATGGCGGTACAGGTGGTAGGTGAATGAGGCATATAATATATGACTAGATAGCACATGAAAGGAACAGATTAGATGTGGTCAATTTGTTCAGAACTTGCCATTCATATTTTGACATGCTTTACATAATGAGGACTTCCCTATGAAGTAGGGGCACTTAATGTTCACTTAAATAGACCAGACATGAAGAAAATAATGTGGAGATGGACCTAAATTAGTTGTTGACAAAGTGTGACCAATCTTTCAATGAACTTTAAATTGGCTGTCATACATGGCATTTCAACAGATCACTGCCACTTTATAATCCCTCGTGTGAGGCATGTACCCTACAATATAATAAGAACTACAGTACTAACTAATAGTAAATATAAAAAATATATACACATTTATACATTTTAACACAGGACAACACAATGCATAGTTATACAGGAGGTAGCACAAGCTACACCTAGTAAATATAAGTCCTTACATGTTTACATTTTTTCTCTGCTACCTTGCACAAATGCAAATGTAGCAAGATTAAGCAATGGATAAGTCACAACTGACAGCACCTAATATGATTCACCATATTTAACATAATGTTAGAAGCCAATATTAATCTTATTTGAAAGCAAGTGATGCAGAAATGCAAACATATCTTTCAAACATAATTGTCTATGTGGTATACAATATACACACACCTGTAAGGAACTCAGCGTTTTAATTTATGATGAGATATTCTTATGTATTTATTCATGGCAGCTTGAGATGACCACCTTCCCCACCTTTGGATTGTGTCTAAATCTACATTGTTGGAAATAGCATTGTTCATCCCCCCAATTCGGAAGCTATGAGTATTATAACTACTAGAATCAAACCCTGCGGCTTCTAATGACTCACTCATAACTTTGTGAACTCTGCTTCTGGTAATTTCACTGTGGTCTTCATTTCTGAATAATGGCCCATTACTAGTTCCCCTTTGCGATAAGTAACATTCCAAAGTGTGGACAGGGCAAACATCCTTCTGATTAGAAGATTGAATTTCCAGGGTAATTGGCTTTGTGGTTTTCTTGTGTTTAAAGTTGTGCAAAGTTAATGATATAGATGTTTTCCCCAATTTGACATTTTCAGAAGTGATGACGTTTGGATTCTTGCCTGGTGCACCTGTTACTTCGCCAACTCTTAGTAAAGCATGAAATGATAGTGAAAACAATGCACTGAATAAATCTTGATCATATTTGCACTCAGTGACACTTGGTAGAACACGCAACATTTCAGATAAAGTATTTATTGTAATAGCCATGCGCGTCTGCTGGGGTGGATTTATTGCCAAGGCACCTCTGATTAGTTTCCTTACCATAAAGCTATTTGCGGGGTCTGTTTTATTCAAAATTTTGTGTAGAAAAGACAGCCCTGAAACAATGGTTGCAATTGATGAACCTGCATAATTCTTTAACGACAAATCAGCAATAAAATTTGATAGATTTTGTACAGATATTGGAAACATTTGACCAGTGTATTCATTTTTTAGATGAAATGCTGAATATTTATCCCATGCTCTTGCATAACTCTCTCTTGTTTTGGTAGCTATAGAAGATGACAGTAGGTCAACTATTCTATTTCGCAACAAATTGGAACTGGCGTTTCTGGGCGAGAGTCCAACCAGGGTGCTATTTCTTTGATGTTCCCCTGAAACGATCGAGATATTTTGTCAGCAATTAAATTTTGTTTACTTGGTATGTACTCGGCCTTAAACCATATGTTATGATTCATACAGTCCAATACAATTTGTCTCAATAGTTGCATAGTTATTTTATTTTTGGATGTTTTATTAGTTAGGGATGCACATATCACTTGATTATCGCACATAAACAATATCTTGTGGTTTTTAAGAAGTTTACCCCATGTAGCGATTGCTAGAGCAATAGGATAGATCTCTTTACTGGATATGTCATAGTTTTGATTACTGTCATTCCAAGGAACAAAGAACCATTTTGAGCCCAACACTGCTGCTGCCCCATGAGTCCCACTTGCATCAGTATACAAACGGATCACTTCTGACGACATCCAATCTTTGTGCATAAACACTGATACACCATTCCACTTGTGCAGGAATAAATACCAAGTATTCAAATCGCTTCTTGCGGATTTAGTCAGTTTTATTCTTGAATTTGATTTGTGGGTTCTAGAATGATCGCTGCTAAGTAAATCATAAAGCCTACGGGTGAATGCACGACCACTGGGTATTACTCTTGAGGCAAAATTCAATGAACCAAGCAAGGATTCCAATTGTTTAGCAGAAATAAACTTACTCCTTTTGAAATGCCCTACATCCTTGACCAACTGAGTTAACTTGTCCTGAGGAAGTCTTGCCTGTTGTTTATTACTGTCAATCTCAATGCCATAGACAGTCAAAACTTCTGTTGGATTATATGTCTTCTCAATTTTTATTGGGATATTTAGCCTTGACGACACCGTCAAGAAAGTGTTTAAACTCTCCTGACATTCCGTAGTATTTGCCTTACCAACAAAAACAAAATCATCCAACAGATGAGACTGTTTAGTGACCCCTGCTGCCGAAGTTATATGTTTGGATATTATCTGCAACATCTTAGAAATCATTGAAGTAATTAATGAGATATTGGAAATAGTATGCATAATGGAACATGCAACCTGCAAGCTCCCCCAAATCCGTTGCATTTAAAATCATGTAGTTCGCTGACATATTATATCATGCAGCCTCCAAATATAAAACGATATCGATACAAGAGAGAGAGTTATTCAAAGTAGCCAACAATGAATATAATAATATAATTTGCTAACATAGTATACATGCCGCCTCCTAATAACCCAATATACGAATATAGATAGAGTAGTTAGCCACCAATAAATTAATGGAATTCGCTGACATATTATTGCATGCAGCCTCCAAAGATATCAAAATAAAAATAACGAGCGTAAGCCGCCAGAATTAAAATATGGAATTCGCTAACATATTATACATGCCGCCTCCATATAACATATTGTACAAATAAATAGAGAGTAATTAGCCACGAATCGAATAATAGAATTCGCTGACATCATATTATTGCATGCAGCCTCCATAAATGCAAAAAACAAACTCCAGCGTAAGACGCCAGGACTTAAATCATGGAATTCGCTAACATAGTATATCATGCCGCCTCCATAAAAAATCCATATACGAATATAGAGATAAGGTAACAATTAAAAATGGAATTCGCTGACATATTATTACATGCAGCCTCCAAATATATCGAACTATATAACACGCGAGCGTAAGCCGCCTGAAATAAATATGGAATTCGCTGACATATTATTGCATGCAGCCTCCATACTACAAATCTTGTGCGAAAGCCGCCAGAAATGAATATGGAATTTGCTAACATATTATACATGCCGCCTCCATATAACACAATGTATCTAACCAAATATTATAGAGAGAGTAATTAGCAACCAATTGAATAATGGAATTCGCTGACATATTTTTGCATGCAGCCTCCCTACTATAAATCATTTGCGTAAACCGTCCGAAATAAAATATGGAAATCGCTAACATATTATACATGCCGCCTCCATAAGCATAATACTTATACGTATAGAATGATGAGCCGCCAATTAATTTACGAAATTGACTGAAATGTTATAACAAACAACCTCCATAGCGAGCCATCGATCACCTTTAAAGCTTACCAAACAATCCTGGAAACTGAAACCCAGATTCGTTCTATGCTCAAATTTCGAGGAGTATTTCTGAAGTTGACTTACTATAGGGAGTGACAAAAAATCAGAACCTCGACTGTCATCGATTACAACACACCATAATATATAGTTCTAAATAACTAGAATTTGCTCACCCTTAGGATGTACTGGTAATAGTGCGTAGTGCCGATGCCCGTCTCGTAGACAACGCTGCCGTAGGTTCACTATATCGATCGATTCTGTCAAATCTTAGTATGGTCCTATTCGGGTAAAATGTTCTGGTATGCCTAATCGGTAAACAGTTTTTGAATATTTTCGAACAATGTCCTAACTAGTCACAATCGGTTGCAATAATTGTTCAATAATTTTCGAACAATGCAGTATATAAATAACTCCTGTATTCTTCAATGTCAAGTAATGACCAGAGAAAGAAACGTATAATAAATACTAATGTTCTTTCACATAAATTTAATATACCAAGTAAATTAAGTCTGTAGGTATATAAACTTCTATAATCCACTGTAAATTGGATAATCAGATATTTTATAGTATAATAAGATACATGTAGATTCTCCAAATCCAGAGAAATGAATACAGAAATAGTGAAGTGTTGGACCTAAACCACATGCGGATTAAGTCTTTGTGATTGGTCAACTCTGGCCAGCCCCCTTGTCAGCTAAGAAATGAATTATCATTATAGACCACTCTGTTCTGCAACACAAAATAACTAATCTCATGATTAGCTTTTATTTATTAATTGGAAATGATACAAAATGTCTCAAATGTAAATGTACCACAACTCAAAGTAAGCTATGGACAATTCCTGGATTATCAACTCTACTTGGCACTATTTACTCTGATGAAAAAACTTCATTTTACAAAGTATTGTCCAAACAAACATTAAGTGAGTGATTACTATAGCTCATCATGCAGTGTTCTCCCTAAAACTTTTAATAAGGGCTACCACCACTTGAACTATTTACAGCACCAAGACTTTACCAAAAATTACACCAATACCTCCACTCAACGAAATATAAAACTAGAAAACAGCAACTCCAGGGGGTAAAAAAATCCCACCGAACAAAACATGTTTCGATAAATAGCGGTCATCTTAATAATTTCTTCTTGAACAGAGCTCCTTTGCCCCTAGGTATCAATCAGCATATAAAATTTGCCACATTTTAAAAGAGAAACCATCTCAATTGTCATGTAGGATTTTGAACTAGAGCTGAAAAACAGATTTTTTTTGTGATAAAATTTTTTTTAAGAATTTTGGACTTACATAACTGTTAACTTATATTAATGTACCCCTCAACACTGACCCTTCGTTTTTTTGGGGCTCCCAGCTGCCTCTCCTAGCGTTACCACCTCAGCTTTAAAGAAACTATCTAGTCTTTCTTTTGCTACTGGAAATTTTGCACTTTGAAAGACCTGAAACAAGATACAGTAAACATATAATTAAAACACAAAGAAATAAAATATAAAACAAGACATTAACATGACCAACACAGTCCATTAGATTCTTACTAAAGGTTCATCAAATGCAGGTATATGTTGTAAAAGAGCAATTGGAATTTTCTGGACAGGTTTCCCTACCATTTGACTTGTAGGACAAGACCTATGGCTACAATACTCCTAAAGGACCTGCCATGGGAGAATCATGAGCCAAACTCAAGATTTCTTTATGATATGATTTTGGGACAACGATTTATTGTACAATTGCCCAATCATCTTCAGGGGAAACTTCAGGAGGTTTCCATTTCCAACTTAATTATGTCATTCTTTTTGTAGTAACTAACTGAGACCTTATCTCCTTCCTCAGTAGTAAGGCATCTTTTATGAAGATCAGTGAGGAAATGATCTTGCTCTTGTTCATAAATCAACATGTGTTTAGAATGAAGATCATTTTTAAAAGAATCACTATCACTTGTTCAATTGATTGAGCATGGATTGACTGGAGAAGCTTTGCAATCCATGTTGGTGTGTGTAAGAGACCAGAGAGGTGGCCACATGAGGCATGTGTTGTAAAGAGCTGTAATTTTTGACTCCATAAGCATATTATCATCAACTTTTCACAACAAAATTCAATCACATTGAATGAACTAAATAATTTTGAAATTTTAAGGCAAAATATGCAAGATTGGCTAAGTTAATCAACTTTCCTTTGTTTATGTTTTTTGGATACCCTGTACATGAAAAAGTTAAGTAAATTGAGGCCACAGGAAAGGGGGTCTTATAGCAAATGTTTTCAATATTTTGATTTTTTACTATCAACAAAAGTTATAAAAAGTGCCACTACTATTGACAAACAGACAGACAAACTGATTGAGCTACATGTTATAATATCCAGAAAGCTTACCTAGTTCTTCGAAAATGTACATTTTTTGGACCAAGGAACTCAATACCAACTATAGAAACATCATTTATTGAGTGCCCTTTGCTAAAATGATTGGGGACTACCTCATCTTTGTTATGACGTATTTGCGACAGATTATTACTAAATCTAGTATATAGAGATGTCCCTGTTTCACCCACATATTTAATTTCTTTACATTTTTTACATTTTATACCATATACAACATTCTCTGTTTTACAATTAATATGACCCCTAGTACTATATACAGATCCACATTTCCCCATAAAACTATCAGATTCATTAACATACTTACAAAGGTATTTCTGATTAATTCACATTCATTTTAAATGAAGAGTTAACAGACAATTACCTTAGCCTGTTTGTGAAGATAGATGGTTCCAACACAAACATCTGGTGCAATGGCTCTAACATCAGCGTTTTGTCACAAACTTATCTTTTTTCATCTTGTGTATAAACTTCTCATCCATGGAACACCTAGCCAAACGGGATCCATCTCTTACAATGATATCGCACCAGTAATACTGTTTACCTAATACTGGAGTATTAAGTACCAGTGCATCCAACTCCATCACCTGCAAACATATAAACAACTAGAAAACAGCAACTTCACAAAGTAGCAAATCCCAACAAACAGAATCAGAATACATAAAAATTTCCATGAATGTGAAAGATATCATTATATGATATTTGCAATTAACTCTAAAATACCTCCAAGATTATGTTTTGTACGAATCTCAAGGTGTAGGTATCTCAAGATTTCCCAAAATTCCCAATTTAGAGCCATTTTCACATGTCAGATATTATATTTATTAAAAACTTCCCTTAAACTTGAATATTCATCAAATCTAATGGATCAACTTTCATATTACCCTCATGTATTTGATAATTATATACATATCAGAATATGTCCAGTAAAACAAAGTATTATCTGTGCAATGAAACAAAGGATATTTCATGTTTTGTGATTTTATAGCATGGGGTCTATGGGGAATCTCCCCTAGGTAGTCAATACTGTAAATACAAGATTACCAAGTCTTCTCGCTACTTTATGAATTTCAGGCACAACCTGACAACCTTGACAACCTTGAGATTTGTTAACAGTATATGCAAACACGGGTTTCACAGGTATTTGTACACGTGTGCATAATATGGTGTCTTGTTTAGGATCATATACAGTAAATAAATTGGAAAGAATACAATATAGAGGTTCTTGTGCAAGGCCGTCCATTCTGAGCTTTGATAATTCTTCTTGATCGAGTCAAAGATGAACTTGGTGATTATTTAAAGCCAAAACCAAAGCCTTCTTAAAGCCTGCTTAAAAGACCGCACATGCCCTTTAAAAATATGCATACTCTAGAGGCTAGAACAAATTGAACATGAATAAATTTCAAAATGGCACCTACACGTGCCTCACTTGAACAAACACTTATAGTGCCCTGTACAATGTTGATTGTGATAACACTTCTCTCCTTATTAAGCTTCGGTGATTACATTTGAAATTAACTATATTAAGATAGCATTTATTGTTGCAAATGTGGGAGACATGCTTTCTCTTTTCGCATGCTCGACAACAATGAACAAAAAGCACCCAGTGGCACGGTTATTAAATGTTCTGTATGCAGCATTTGTCAATGCAGCTGTAAAGAGAGCTTTTCATCTTTTTGATGTTAAGGAATTCCATTTAGCCATATTGCTTTTCTGTTTGTGCAAGAGATTAAGCGAGATTAATTACTAATTTACTGCATGAGCACGGACGTTTTGAGGTTGTAAGTTCATCTTCTTTATGTTGTTTCCATAGGTTTTGAATTCTTCCTTGCATAGTTGTATATGACTTCCTCTGGTATCTACTGAGTTTCAAGTCACGCACTAACTGGCGCTGTACATTTACCATCTGCGCTTCCCTAAAGGGGATCATAATTAGCATATACATGCTCATGTTTCCCTGTCCTGCTTTTGAATTCAGCCTTCTATGCCATCCCCCCAAAATCGTTATTTGTTCTATTTAGCCATATTGCTTTTCTGTTTGTGCAAGAGATTAAGCGAGATTAATTACTAATTTACTGCATGAGCACGGACGTTTTGAGGTTGTAAGTTCATCTTCTTTATGTTGTTTCCATAGGTTTTGAATTCTTCCTTGCATAGTTGTATATGACTTCCTCTGGTATCTACTGAGTTTCAAGTCACGCACTAACTGGCGCTGTACATTTACCATCTGCGCTTCCCTAAAGGGGATCATAATTAGCATATACATGCTCATGTTTCCCTGTCCTGCTTTTGAATTCAGCCTTCTATGCCATCCCCCCAAAATCGTTATTTGTTCTAATCGGCTGATCAAAGATACTCCATGAATATCAACCCCATATGTATGATTCTATCCAGTTTGTTCAAATGTACTCAACCACAGGGAGGAGTTGAGGACTGGCCTTCTCCGCTAGTTTGCTGAATACATCTTTGATATGGTCTGATGGTATAAACAGTAAGTTCCTTCTTCATGTAATTCTGCACACTGCTTCCGTCTCCATGGTAAGAAAGCATGACGCTGACATTACCTTGTATGGTAGCTAATCCATAGGTCTGCGTTATATTTTGATGACCACCAGAATCCTGAATATATTTTAGTACACATGCTTCTTGGGTAGAAGTGTTTACAACACTGAGAGGTGTCTTGCCTGAAAATTGTTTTGCTACAAAAACCTCTCTTTTTTTTTTTGAAACATTTTGATAAATAAAAATTGATATTCAGAAATACACAAAATGTTCAGAGAAGCTTATTCTTTTTTGTTGTTGTTGTTTGGTTTGTATAAATTTACATGAATACATATGTAAAATAAATAATATTGATGTAATAAATTTTATGCATACTTACTTAAATTAGCAGAGAGATCGATGGAAACGATGTGGATTTTCTACAGTATACCGAAAGTTGATGTATCATCACTTTGTAAAATATGGCGGATATTAGCTTACGGAGTTTTATTAAATTTTGGGACAGATTTATCAACAATGGGGCATAAAAAAATTTTTTTTAGATGCTTAATGCTTTGTTCACACATGTTCCTGGGCCTATGCGCATGATAATCATGAATCAGGATAATGATGATTGGAACTGGGACTGAGCTAGATTTAGACTAAGTATGCCTTGGACATGTGATCAGTGCAGGATTCACAGGGCAGATAACTTAGCAAACTTGCTGAAACACATAAGTAGGGAACATTGCTACCAAAGTGCATCAGTACGATTACATTGCATCTTTCCAGATTGCAACGGAAAATATGTTGCATATAGCAAATGGAACTCCTACTACGTACATTATCGCAAATGTCATGTACACTACTTAGATGCCACTGACCCACCATTTGAAAATCAGGGTAAGTAGTTGTTTAGGTGAAATTGAACTTCTCATAAAAGTTTCCAAGATGGCCGAAGGAAGATTGAATCCCAGAATGTAATCTTGTTATTTTTTTTAATCTCCAAATAACTTGTTCAGTCCAGAAATGTGCCTGCATATATTTCTAAGGCTGTAAGGAGAATGGTGAATACTCTTGTCTTGATTTTGAATTTTGTGTTCCCGACATGATTGTGCGATACCCATATATGAAAGAATAAATAAATTCAGAGGAATGTATATCCTGACTTTCAAACAAAAAAATTGATTTGGATTGTAGTCTCGAACTTTGAGAAACTTAGATAGCACAGTTGTGTGACCTGGTTTGATGACCTTTTACCTTGTAGGTTTTACTTATTCAGAGCTTAGTAAGGTCTTTTGTGATTAAGCTGACCAAAATTTACATCCAAAAATTAATTTGAAAAATCAACTCAAATCCTAAAACTAATGTCAGATTTGAGCTTCTGGGAACTTGTAGATGATTTTCAAACAAACTTTGGTCAAATTGAAGCAATTTGAAAAATAACTTATTTTTTACGTCAAATATCTCATAAACGGTGAAAATTTTATGCTGACATAGATTGAGCAATTTGTAGGGAAAGCTTCAATCTAGTATTGATGTTATTCATTGCAAGAAATGATCAAGTATAAGGCAAACTTTGAGAAACTTGCCAATCAGAAAACCTACGATTGACTTTAAACATGAGAAAGTTTCCTGAAAATGATTAAGTCCTACTTTTTGTCAAATCTAATAGAGTAAACACCAAAAACTGTAATTCCAAGAGCTTTGAAATCTTCAGAGGACATATGTTGCATATACAGCAACTACTACATGGTATTTGAAAGTTCTCCTTCATCAAAGTGTCTAGTGTTTACAGAAAATTTGACTTTTTGACTTCAAAATCAGCAATTTCTCGGAAACCGGGCAAACTCGGGACATGGGAATTTTCAATGTTTTATGAAGTTATAATAGTGGACTTACTTGAAATGAATACAATTCTTGCTGGAATGCCTTTAAATCCTTTGTGCGTCACCTCAGTGCCTACGTTGAACAAAGCTTCCCCTTTTGTTGAAGGAACAAGCTGTGAAGTTGCAGTAACAAGAGTTTCCTGTGTTTGGAAGAAGTGAATAACACTATTCTTCTTGTTTACTGAAAAAGAAATATCATCAGTGTGTTTATGGAGGCATCGGATCAATTCCCCTTTGTTCTTGTCAGAGCTTATGAACTTTTTCCAAGGTGGTACCTGTAGGTTATCCGCAATTTTATAGGTTTTATTGCCCTGTCCACTTCTTATAAATTGCTCCATTGACTTGGCAGAATGTTCTACATCATACCTGTCAGCAACATCAATGATGGTGCTGGCATTGAATAATCCTGCTGCGTGCTGTAAGGAATGTCTGTAACGTTCTGCAATGGCAATGAAAAACAAAACTTTTGGATTCCATAGGTTACGAGGTTCTAGTCAAAGTTACTTCAACTTGGCTAAGTATTTTGACAGCAATGTCACCTCTGACCAGGACAAGTCCTTGAGTTCCATATACCAGAACTGACATCTTAAAGTTAGCAAAAACTTGTTTTCTTTTCAACTCACCGCAGAAATTTGGATATAAAAAGAGGTGCGATCAATTTTATAGTAAATAAAATTTATAAAATAAAATAAAACACGTCTCTTGCATGTCCGTAGTTCAAAAGACTCAATGGTTTAGGTTTTTCAGACTAGTGCTTTACATCTTCTTGTTTCTTCTTGTCTTATTTTAAAGCAACATATGTGTTCGGTTGTGCAGCCTTAAAAGGAACTTATGCACCTGAATATAAAATATTTAACATTTATAATTGGACCTGGTTTTAGACTTGCAATGTATGGAACATTTCCCTGACATTGATAACTGTCCCCAAAATTTGGAAGAAGGTAACATACTTTGATTATTCTTGACCCCATGTCTCTCTTTCCTTGATGTAGATCCTGCTTCAAGATTTTCATTTGTTTACCAAGCCCTATAACACGTTCAATGTGGATCCTCTTGGAAGCGACTCGTCTGTCATGAATAACTTCACTTGGCTCAAGCTGGCTTTTACCTTTCGGCATGGTGGGTGTGTTGATCTGAACCCTTTTTGCTGCAAACAAGTCTTGAACCATTATTCCTCTGTCCGCCATGACTGAGTCCCCCCTTTCTAACATTGTTGGGTCTCCACCTTGACCTTTGAGTTTGATCTTCAAAATTTTGACTTCACTTGTCATTTTTGGTCAATCTTTAATAGTTTTTATTAATGAGTTGGATGCAAGTTTTCATAGAATCACCACTGTGGTTGTTTTCATATCAGGAGCACTATTCACATGCAAACCCAAAACATAAAGTCATAATTTAATTTATTTACATAGACCCAAAAGAGATTTGCTAAGACTCTTGAAGAGGGCTTAAAGAGTCCTCTCATATAGCATTTGACACTTCTGTTATTAAGTTTATTGTCCTACCTGTATCATTTGATCCATCAGTTGACAGTGTGAATGGTCGTGCCTTCATATCCTTGGCAAGGTCATTCTTAAGCCACGGTGCAATTGCTCCATTTATCATCGATGCAGTTTTGGTCTTCCCACATCTGTATTTCTGGGCAATTTTTGAATCGGGAAAACATTCCTTTATCGAATCTCTCAAATGATCTGCGAAACTCAATGGGATATTATGTGAAATCATCAGTGCAGTCATTTTAATTTCAGCAGTCCTGGCCTGAAAAGTATTTTGAGCTGATTTATGACATTTGCCTATATACAAGGAATGGGCTAATTTTCATTTCCCTCATCTAAAGTATTTTCATTGTCGCCATTGACTCAGAAAAATGGTATTTTCAAATATGCATTTATAGTACACAATTTCCCAACGATCATTAAGAAGCTAAAACAATTTCTAGAACCATACGATTTGACTTCTTTACATACTGAACTCTATTATAATGGGTACCTTTACTTCCAAATCAGGCATTCCTGTAGCTTTATATAAAGATTTAAAAATTGGCATTTTGTCGATCCGACTTCGATCTTCAGCAGATTTTGTCACATGAGAAACTGCCTGTATGTGTCGTTTAACATCTGCATGTCCTACAATACAGTTTTTCCTCAGTTCTCCATTTAATTCAATTATACTTTAATTATATTATCATTAATGTACGTAGCATTTATGTATTAATTTATTTACACTTATCATTATTCTTAAGTGTACATCAAATCAGTAACAAGATATACTATTCAGTAAATGAACAAAATGATAACTATTATATTTACCCATGTGGCTGATATCAAGGTTCCTATTGCATACGGTACAAACTGCGCTATATTTACTATTACCCCTTCTAATGCAACCCCATTCATCAGACCATTCAGATTTATATGCACACTAAAATAAAAAATATAACATCTGGAATTAAAATAACCAAAGGGCGTAAACGTGACAAAATGTCACCGTCTAGTTGCTCATAATATTTTTTGACCTTGAGAAGGTCATCTCTCAAATTTATAGTCAGACTTGGACCTTTGAGTACTTATAGATGATAAAATTGGTCACTTTGAAGCATGTTGAGAAATGATCATGTCTCAAATCTGACTTCTCAGAACTTGTAGATGATTTTGAAAAAATGAAGTCCGTCTAAACAGTATTTGCTCTGTTTTTGGAAGTTGTAAGGATTTATTACAGACACCAACTGCCAACCACGACCGCCACCCGCTGATCATTATCATTATTATAATGCATCCAAGAACTCTTTCTCACTTCAAATGTCTGACATATTTGGTTACTTCTGCTATTGTAATTGTTTGTTGATGTTGAAATCTCACGAGACTCATTTAATCCAAATTGGCTACCAAAACATTAGAAGATTTTTTTTAACGATTAAATTGTTGAATTACGCTAAATATCAGCCTTCAGGTAAGTTTTAAATATGACTAAATAATCACAAAAAATCATCCTCCACCTGAATAAATAATAAATTGTTACACAACCCCCTCTTTTGTTAAGTTTGACCTCAAACTTAATTTTACACAGGAGACTGAATGGAGGGATATTATGCAAGGTTGACACACACCAAAAAAGCCTAATTAGGTAAAACAATATTATATGTTGTCATATGTGGTCGTATTGCTCCATAATTAAGCCTACCTTTACATTCTGCAGCATCAATGATTTCAGAAGCAGGTAACATCTATAATGCAGAAAATGAAGAAATTCTCAAACCTACCTGTTGTATTAAAGGTACTATTGCCAATGGCTTCTCTAACTGCAAGGCTATGGATGTACACTCTGGCAAAACAGACTCTGGATACAGACTCTGTATTCATCAATTATAGTTATTTATTTATTTATATTTCATTTATTCATTATTTATTCATTTATATCATCATTCATTATTCACCTTTTAAATATTGTTATAATATAAATAAAACTATAGAATTATATTGCCTCAAAACCAGAATTTAAATATAATTTAGTTATTCAATACAATTGACTTCCTGCATGTCATAGTGGTATGGTGGCGTCCTTGCCACTTCATGGTCATACTCATAAATACTGGAGTCAATCAAATACTTTTTTTCAGGCCTGTCTGCTTCACCTTTTGAAGCAGCTCTTCTTTATTTGCTTTAATGGCGCAAGTCACTCCTGAACATGAAATTAGTGTAGGGTAGAGAGTCTCTCAATTCTTATTATAGCTCTCACGTAGTGATGTAGCCTTCTAAGGACACTTGCAGAACGCTTACATTAACAGCTATTCACCCTGTCTCTTCTGAACGTCATCTTCTGATTTGATAGCTTCAACAATGATGATCACCATTCTCCTTAAGTCATAACTTAACTTTACAGCGGTTGAAGGAGACTTGAGGTCTTCTAAATCTTCCATTGATCCTCCTGCTGTAAGAAAAGATGCTGATATGATTTTATCATAGTATTTGGGGGCCAAAAAGTCACACATACTTTTCTCCTCCCCCGTGAGCTTTCTCAAAGCTATGAGTAATTTGCTCATCATTCTCACTCTACAGCTAGCATAGTATTTTATCTTCAACACATTTGACACACTTCTCCTGATCCAGCTATTACCAAGCATAATTATCATCCAATCATTTTTTGCTTCTTTGGATATTTCATCATCAGTCATAATTGGATACACTTCCTCTCTCAGATCTTTACTTGCTACATTAGTACAATAACATCATTTTGAAGGGCAATATTAAACAAATACTGGTAAATAGAGTTTGCTTTTTTTCTTGCTAAGTTCCATTACAACTTTTGGTCCTTTACCTTTGGCACTAGTGCTTATATATTCATTTTATCCATAATTCCTATTTTACCTTCCATCACCATTTCCCAAGTTCGCCTGGTTTCCAAGAAATCACTGATTTTTACGTAAAAAAGTCACGGAACATCATCTACAAGGTTCAAGGAGTTCAAATCTGACCTTAGTTTTGACCTTTACTTGACCTTTTGTTTTGATGTAAATTTTGGTCCACTCAATGACAAAAGACCTACTGTCAATTCAGTAGGTCAAAGGTCATCAAATTAGGTCAAAGGTCATAGAACTAGGTCACCAAAACTCATAACTTTTATTTGTTGATTTTTTTGGTGATTTTAATCTCATTTCAACTTGAAAAATATTCATATTAAAATGCTGATTTATGCTGATCCTTTCACAATCGGCAAAATTGGCACCCAAATAGTTAAGCGTGATTTATATTGTAATTTGTATTAATTAATGTAATAGATTTGGAGACCCCTGGACAATTTTATCATCTAAGACTTCACTGAAAGCTTTCTCAAACTCTGTTTGATAGTGCTGTTTGCGATTCTTCTCCTTGTTAAAGAGGACCATGCAGCCTGTGTGATATCAAGCATGTTTCACAATTAGATCAACATATGTTGATATGTTATTGTCATTATAATAAGATTTTCCAAAGAAATATCTTCATACTAAAATAATAAATCCTGATTGAAAATGTCTTGGTGTTTCGACCAATTGACTTGAAAACTATCTATTTATCTACCAGGGTCATTGCCTGGACAAAAATAAATTATTCAAAAGGTGAAGCAAATCCGAGTTAAATTGGAAATATTACAATGACACACTTCTCAAGAAGAACTTTAGCAAATCATTTGCCTTCCTCCTGCCTATGCACTTGTTTACCAGATTTCTTACCAAATGGCAAATCATCTTCAGCCAAATTCTCCAAATTCCTCAACTCTTCATTACTAAATGATCCTTTTTGTTTCTGTGAGCACTTTTGGATAGAAGCTACTGTCTCATGTATTTCGGATCCGGAATATGAGCAGGTATTGCTCATCTTGGTCGTATTTTACCGGAAGGTGCACATGGAACTCAACCAGTTGCCTCAAAGGTGCATCTTGTGCAGGTGGTCCATCAGCAGACTCAACCAATTGCCTCAAGGATGCAGCTTGTGCTGGTGGTATAGATGCAATACTAGAGTATTAGGGATTATCATTTCTCACCTTGTTTTTTACACAAACCCGAAAAACTAGTCAGAAATATAAAAAATTAAGCTACTTTACACAATAACGCATATCAACATTTCAACGTCATATGGCATATCAACAGCAAATCTATCTAACGGGACATAAATCATGAGTTCAAGACGCCGATACTGGTGATCTAAGCGTACCTCCCTCACAATACAATCCCATGCCTCATTCTTTTATTTCAGCTTGAGGAGTTAACTAAAAGAATGGATGAAAACATCATTTTTCTTTTCAATGATGTCCATCATTACTTCCAACTGAATACTGGAGAAAACCTCTGCCCGTTGTTTTGCGACCTTGTCAGCCATTTTTGGTGCTGACGGCACTTTTGAAATTGTAAGGCTGAAAAATTGCATCTCCAATGTACAGTTGTATATTTATTTTATTTATTGATTTCTCAATTCACCCCTTATAGGGTATAAGAGTACAAAAGACAAACTTAACTAATACAGTAACAAACATTAAAATAACATTTATATAGATGTAAGAACATTTTTTTTGCCCAGCCTCAATTAAAAATTTACAAAGTTTTATGAGTATATTTTAAGTTGTTGAAGCATTACTTAAAGCTTTATACAAAAGATAATGATAAACACTTCAGCACAGAAATGCATCCCACTCTAGTCTTACCTTTGTATACTCTTCTTATTCTTAAAAATGGCCTACTTGCTAAAGCTGAAAAGTTCATTGATTTTTCTACTTTCAGATTCTGTACTGTTCAATATGAAATGTATTCTAAAACAATGGCCAATCATCATTGAATCTAGTTTTTGCATAGCTATGGTCCAATGCACCGATAGATGCACCGTGATGCACTTAAATGAGACCCTCGCCGTGACCTGTACTGTGTATGTTATTACCTGATCATTTTATGTTTACCTTCAAACATGTCTTCAAACATATCCTTCATAGCTACATGAGGCTTTCTAGATGTTTCACCCCTGGATGTTTCAACCCTAGACAGTTCACCGCTTAGACATTTCACCCCCTGGATGTTTCTTTCCTTAGACATTTCACCCCTTAGACTTTAGGATAGATACCTCATTCAATTTTGTGATGGGGAAAATTGTTTCTACTGGGTTTGCAGTGTCACTAGTTAAAGTTTGCTTAAGTTCCCCCACTCACTGCCTTTGGATTTTCTTATTAACCGAGGTGTAGGGGCACACTGTGAAGGAAACTGCCCATTCTCATAGCCCAAGGCATGATCACGAGCAAAAAAAGATTTCTGCTGTACTACACTTAGCCTTGATTAAAAACCTGCAATATGAATAAACTACATTCCATTCTAGGCAAAACCATACAGGTTTTCCTGTTCTAATGCAGTACAGGGTTCGGCTGGTTCCCAAGGTTCAAGGCATTGATTTGTCAGTTTTAAACTATTACATCAATGATTTAAAGACAAAGGGAGTGCAAACAAAACACATGATCATATAC
The DNA here is from genome assembly GCA_903813345.2 of Owenia fusiformis. NCBI lineage: Eukaryota > Metazoa > Annelida > Polychaeta > Sabellida > Oweniidae > Owenia > Owenia fusiformis. Next base: position 981,899 of record CAIIXF020000003.1, read on the forward strand.
TGCAGAAAAATGGAGGACACCTCTAAGCTATGGAAATGGATGACTGACTCTTTAGCTGTGCTGCCTGGGGACCCAAAATTAGCAAAGAATAGGTTGGTAGAGAGATATCATTCTCTTACTGATGATGAGACAGCAGAGCAGATCTATAAACACTTCAATCATCAAAGTGGTAAAATCAGATGCCTTATTTCAACTATTGCTTTCGGAATGGGCATTTCCATTCCTATTGACATTGTAAGCCATTGGGGCTTTACCCCTACTGTGTTGGATTACATTCAGGAGTCAGGAAGATGTGCTCGCATTCCAAACACTCAAGGAACTGCCATAATATATGATGTACCTGTTCATGGAATACCTCTTGACAAGGACATCAGATCAAATTTGGTGATTCCCTTGTGGCACAATGAGATGGGTCATTTCAACATTTTCTGCTAGGGAACCCTGTAAAGGTGGTTGCACAGAAGTATGTGCTTGTAGTGCCTGTATGTGTTGCTCATGTTGCATGAGACATTGCCCATGTCGTGAAAAATGATTTAAATACCACCAATTTTAAAACCAATCATCCATAAACCAACCAAGCCAATAAAAATTAAAACAATTTTCTTTCATCCCAACAAGTTTCATTGGCCTATATATAATGGCCACAATTTCATGACCATGTACAAACTGTGCCAAACTTAGCAAGCATAATTACAAGAGGCTTATATCTATGAGACTTAAGTTTGGTTAATCGATGTTTGGTTTATAAATACATTTCACTAATACATTTGGTATTACACAATCAGTGCATACCAATGCTAGATATGTGTACTTGTACACTGTACATGTAGGATCACATTTTTCATGATATTTAATATAATAAGGACTTAGAAAGGTACAAATATGTTCAATACTGTTGTATATACATTAGTTGATCTCTTGTTATCCATTTATACTTATTGTATCTATGAATATAAATCTACTCAAGTCATATTGTAATTGCTGGTCTCCATTATCAATACAAGTTAAATAAACATGATTTGTGATCTGGAAGTATATCTTTTGGTCAAGCTCACTGGCCAGTGACATGTGTTAGCCTTAGATTCAGGTTCACAATAGTGTCTAAAAGACATGTTATACATTTATGTCATGGTTTTCTTAACTGCTTCACCACAAATTATTGTTATAATCATAATTAGTTGGCGACAGCATTCTTCCACGAGTCCAATTCTTTTGAAAATTGTCCAAGATTTCTTCCATAGGCTTCTGGATTTCTCATGAAGTGATCATGTTCAAGTCTAGGAAAGGATGGGTAGTGGCACCCAGGGATGAAGTTGAAAAGGTTATCCTTGAAGTAATTTGACACAAAAGTTGTCACATCCTTGACATAGTTTACTCTTCTTGAAGCTGCTCTTGATTCCTGGCACACTCACATTTTGAAAGTTATTCAGTAGAGCATCATAATGTCTAGGCTGTCCCAGGGCATCTTGCTTTTTTGGACCACCCTGTATATATGAGATAATACCCAAAACCTCGAGAGGTTTGTATTAATTTTTTCAACAGAAACTTTTTTGAGATCTATTGAAAAAAGAAATTTCCCAATATAGGCAATCATATTTAGGGATTCTGCTTCTTGTCTACCCCTTTGTATCTGTTTGTAAGGTATATATCTAGATCAGTAAAGAATTCCTTCGGATGGGCCTTGAATCCACGTTAACCTCTTTATGTGTTGCATCTTGTTTTTCTTCTTTGGAATCTTTCTTGAATAATTTGACACCATTAGATTCAAAATCCATCCTTGATTGGCTGCACAGGACAGCTTTTAGTGTCCCATGGTAAAATCTGACTGGTAAAAGTGATTTGATGGACCAAATGACAAAAAAAGAAACAGTTTCTTTAACATTTAACTTTCTCAAATCATTCAGTAATTTTCCTATTTGTCTTTTTATGATCATTGGGTACTATCCACATAATCATGTGGTCCCCTCAACAAAGCAAATCTGAGGTACCCTTGACCATGCATACATGCATTGTAATATCACACTGGTTCCATCAATTATTTTTACAGTTCAGTTAGACCAGTTTTTGATGCTGTAAAGCGCTTTCAGAGGCCCTTAAAAATCAAGGGTGTAAAGTTGGATGACCCTTGGGTCAATCCATTGGGTAATTTAATGTTAACGTCTGATTTCCAAAAAGTTCTGCCAAACAATCTGCCACAGTCCTTTGCACCATCCTGTTGCCATCATACATTGATAACTCTGACAATGAAATTCTGGAATTCTATCAAGGAGAGACACAACTAGATCGTTGATCATCTCAAGATATCACTGTCCATAGAATTCACACCAAAAAAGAATTGACCACTACATGTCCAACCACTGAGAAGTTAGCGCAAATAAGATTTCACATGCGTCTATAAAATCTTTCCTGTGCAGCCAATTAGCATGGTCTTTGACCATTAGTATTTTCTCAACATCGGGGAACAGAAAAGGTACTTGCTACTTTGTTTTGTAAGATAATTAGTGAATTCATACCTCCAATAACTTTTGCTGGATCTTGATCTGGTTAGTTCTTTGGCATTCTGTGTAAAGTTAAGCGTATAAGCATATAAGGTCTACTTTCTGTATTGTAGGATAGTTGAATGTCACTGTGTGAATGATCTCTTACGCTTGTTTGTTAATTATATACTTTAGGTGCTGACGTCAGAGAACAAATTTCCAAAATGGCATATAACCACTCTGACGCAACGCAGTCCTGACGCAAGATTATAGATTTTTTGAACGCAAGTGAACAAATACTTGTGATAATTTTTACCCTGCTGCAAATCAAAACGCAAATATCTTTAAGTGCCGTTTTATATAATTTAGCGGTTGTTTTGTGGTGTTTTTGGGAATCATCGCATTACCTGATTACATTTACATCAGTATTATCAAAAGTATTGTTGAATCGTATGTATATAACATCAATAAAACATACTTTTTTTGTTAAGAATCGTGTTTATTTCTAACTTTTAATGCGAATACTACGTAAACAAGTCTGCAAGTGACACTCGAAGAGAACTAAAATGTTTCATACGTTTAAATCCCTTGCGATTATGAGTACTTAGGGGGATGAGAACATTGGTAGAGTGGCTTGATGGTTTTGCATTTATTATTGTTTTGTAGCCAATAATAGACTTCGGCACTACCTCTGTCGTTGAAACTGCATGAAAATTCTCTGCTTGTTTGGATGCTAGCAAGCACCTGTTACCATGAATTGCTTTACTGTAAGTCATTGGTAAAGGATGTGCTATCGGTTTTTATAATTGTGAACCTTAGCCATGTCAACTTCATTTCCAGCCATGGCATGTTTTGGAACTTTTGCTATTGACTTGGGTATGGAATTGATGGTAATGAACAATGGTATTTTTATGATATCAGTTCCCTTCCTTCACACTGGATGCCTTCCTTTTGTAAATGTTATCATTGAGGTGACATACATAAATGCTACACTAAATGGTACAGTAAGCACACAAGAAAGTATGAAAAGTACCCTGGGTACTGTGCTCACATTGGAAGCCTCAAGTATGAACATGACTCATTGTACCTCAGGCTTCTCATAAAAATGAGATATGGGACCAGAAGCCCTAGCAAGTGGGAAATTTTATACACCTCTATCTACTGTTCTACCAAAGAACAGGGTATTCCCAACAACAGCATAGTAAAGTAGAATGGCAAGTGCTATCCTACAGATCAACAGAGGTTCAACAAATGGTACTCACGGGCAAATGTACGCATACACTTAATTCAGTTGAATATAGTCATATAGGGTATCAACGGAAAGATCCTTTACTCACCATATATGCCCATTTTGGGGCATTTGGTAATATATTGTGACATCACAATTGCCCTAACAAAAAAGTTACACTCAAAACTGCCCTTCAAAAGTGATTTTCATAGGAGACTGAATGGAGGGACATTATGCAATGTTGACCCAACCTAAAAACCCTTACTAAGTAAAATAATATTACATGTTGTCATATATGGTATTATTGCTCTGTAATCAAGCCTGCCTTTACATTCTGTAGCATCAATGATTTAAGAAGGAGGTAACATCTATAAAGCAAAAAATGAAGAAATTCTTAAACCTACCTGTTGTAGTACTCTGGCAATTACAGACTCTGGCAACAGGTGCAGATGCACTCTATGCGGTTTAGATGCAGGAATCTAGTTTGTTTTAGTCTGGTAACTATTTCATTAGTTTTTACAATTTCAATTTTCAACTATGATGTCAAAATGATGAATAAAACTTGCTTTTATATTTTTGAGGTTATGAGTATTGGCTATCAATTGGCTATCAATTTCTAATTTATTCTTCAACATGTATTGTAATGACTTCAGTATGAATGAAATGTCCCTTTGTCTTGGATTGTGATATTGGTTCTTGACTGGTGGGGGAAAGGGGGTATTGGACATCGTTTCTTTTCACGTTAGATCATGGTTTTGGGCAATATGGGGTTTGTTTTTCTTGACTGGTATGCACTTAGAGTTTGCTTTTTCTTGCCAAGTTCCATTTCAACTTTTGGTCCTTTCCCTTAGGCACAAGTGCTTATATATTTGTATCAGTTTTGTAGAGAGGATTTGAAATAAGGTGATTTCCTGCAAATATATTTGTGCGTTATTGCTGAGCATCTCAGCGACTGCATTCACAGAGCACACGCTTCTCAAACTCGCAACCTCGTGGTTATGGCCCCAATCGCCTAGCCTAAACGTGCTGGCACTCAAGCCCTCTCGGCCAACTCGACAACCCCAAAAAAGGTTGTTTTGTTAGTCGATCTGACTAGAGGCAGCTGATGTTACAAGTACAGTGTATCACATGTAAATCTATTACTGAACAATACATTTATAGACACTTTATGATGACAAAGTCCCACACTACTTAGGGAGGAATGAGAGTCTTTCAAATGGTCAATCACATGGAAGATGGATGGAATGGTTCTTGACTATTTCCCTTTCATTAGAATTAACCTTAACATACGAGGGTTGTCCCATAAGTCTTGAAATTTTTATTCTTATTCATAGAATATTTGAGATACAATGATAAAAATTTCACATTTTCTAACGTAGATATATTTCTACTATCTCTGTAAGTTTCATAGCATAATAAGATCATTTGGTAATGTTACAGATGATTAAAAATGGAATGTTGGGGGTACCCGGGGCAGAAAACAGGATAAAAATACAAATATGACGTAAAAATTAAGGATTTGGGAACCCCTGGCTCAGCTCAACACGTTGCCTTTTCTGCTCCTCTGTCAGAATATGTGGAATGAATCTAGGGGCTACCTTTGACATCCAAAGGTCTTTCTTCATCACTCTGTGAGCAGTACTCTTACTAATATCAAAGTCTAAGCGATCTTCCTACACTGAGTAGTTCTCATTTCAGCCCTTATAGGCCTACTCTCTGCAATATGTGATATGAGATTGTCACTGGATTTTGGCCTTCCACTTCTAGGAGCATCTTCCGGGCTGGTATCTCCAGTTTTTAACTTCTTCTATCACCTCCATATTGTAGGTGCACTTGGAGTTTACTGTCTATATACTTTTTCCATGGCTGTTCTTGTTTGTGTAGGTGTATGCCTTAAGGAGGCGTGGTATTCCACAACTGCACGCAAAGATTTAACATCTGGTGACAAAATCCCTGCCATTTTGATTTTCAAAATGCTGTGGCTCTGTACCAAAATTGAGCAATTGTGCTAGTTTATTATGACATCACAGAGGTTTTTCATAAGATTTTACCAAGAATACAGTGTTTTTGTCAATCTTGACAGGTGATTCACAATTTAAGATACATACCATCCTTTAAAATCCTTAATACTCCCACGGCTCCATTTTACATTTTTACTATATTTCATTACTGCCCCACCCCCCGACTCCCCCGGTTACCATAGCAACCATAATAGTTACTCAAGTTCATAATTTTGTTATGAAACTATCACATGTTGAAGATAATTGATTGATCTTGATATATACCAATTTTCAGCCAAATTCATCAAAATCTTTTTGAATTAGAATAAAAATTTCAAGACTTATGGGACAACCCTCGTATGTCTTATTTACAACATTATGATTTGAAATACCTAATTCAGCTATGATTATAGACAAATAGAACTTTTTACAAATCACTATTACATTATTAGCAGCTTTGTCTGCAGGGACCAATACAAACTTTTTATGGAATTCTTCCAAATATCCAATTACTTTTGGATCATCTAAAACTTTGCTGGTACTTTCAATATTTTGACTTTTATAAGTTTCATTATTCTTCTATTTACGATATCCTTAATTTTAAGTACCCATTCATCTAATGCAGATTCATCAGCTTGCTCTTTTTTCAACCAATCTCGAACATATTTTTCAACTGCTTCAAAAATAATTTTTTATCATAACGCCATAAAATTGGATTGGATTCACGAAATTTAGGGCCTTTCTTAATTAAATTTCTAAGTTTACTATCAGATATTATGTCTAAGTTACCTGTTAAGACATGTTTATGGGGCTCATACTAAAAATCGGAATCTTCACAATTACAAATCATTTCATCAAAGTCAGAGTGGTCAAAATCTGATACAGTTTTGTTGTAATTAAAAAATTTCCTAGCGATTGTATCAGTGTATTTATATGATATTGATGGTACCTCTTGATATTCAAAATAAGCAGGTATCTTACTAGTTACATTCTTGTCATGTAACACTCTGGATAAGTTAATATGTTCGATACCTTTATTATGAAAAAATATTTTAATAAACCTTTTAGGTTTAGTTTCATTGGATGTAAAAGTTGGAAGATATAGCTTCCTAGTTCCGAGGTCAACAATAATACAATGCAATTGCTGAGGAATTTTGTTTTCTGAAAAGGCTTTTTTAGAATTTTCAAGTATTTCATGTAGTCTCGAACGGGGCAAGGAAAAAATGAAAGTCCTCAAATATTGTAAGGACTTGTTTGGGTCATTAAAAACGTCAATTAGTCTGTCTGTATCGACTTCAGTGTGCATAAGCTAGATTATTTTTAAATCCTTGGACTATTTATTATGCATGTTACTGTACCTGGTGAAATTGGTAATGTTGGTGATATGTACTGTAGTTTCTGTCTATATTGAGGGCCTAAGTATAATCAGTACCTTAAATGGAACGATTTAAAATTTAACGTGTTTTTTTTGGTTTAAATCTTTTTACGCAATCCTTTTCCCTGATACTGATGGGGTAGGCTATTGTGTTGTGCATAACCAGTGATTGGTTGTTGTACACCAACGTCTCCCACTGCTCTCTTTGTCTGGCGACATATTCCCTTGCCTGTCGTTCCGCAATAATCATATAAGCCACGCCAATTTCCAAAAAACACTTCCATAAAAAGATACTGGAGTGTCGGCCGACATTCGATCATGGACTGGTTCCCATAGTTACTACATCGTGAATGTTTGATGAGTACCCATAGAGGTGTCTTCCAAATCATCGCCATCCACGATAAAATAATCTCCTTGATCTGATCAGGGCTTTATAATATTATTGTTTTCAATACCAAAAGTATAATTGTCTGGTTCCGTCTTGTCCTCAAAAATGTCCATGACATCCTGAACCTTTCATAGTTTTTCGTCTGTTGTCAGTATGTGTACATTTGGTCGTTTGAAGTCCTTTGTCATCCTGTCCTTGTCTTCCTTCCTCTTCTTGCTTTCTCATCAGTCCTCTTCTTTCTCTCCTCAACTTTCTTCGCTTTCCTCCTGCTTTTTCACACACTCTCTCTCTTGTAATCTCAAATCCTCTTCTCTGCTTAAAGTCACAATTTTTATCCGTTTAGTTGTAAAACTTTTAGACATATGTGATTGTGAACTGCTCTGATTTTGATACAATTTTTACTTTTCACTTTCATTTTCTAATCATTAAAAAGCCATCACTTCATTGATCCCATGGTGGAATCATATGATTGATGATAATCTTAATATACCTGTTCATTCACTATACCTTGCTTCATCTTCTTACTCAGCAAATGTGTTGCATCTTCCCTTGAATTGTAGCGCCTATCACCACCACCATCCTCGGGATGAATTTCCTCAGTTTCATCCGGGTCTAGGGATGAGGAAATCAATTTACACTTGCATCGTCGTCGCACCCCTCCCTATTCAAAACACTGCTCGCAACGGAGTACGTCAGCTTCAGGCTGATCTCCAGTGGTGGCATGTACAGCGAGCTGCCAGTGACACATATGTTCAGGCGGAAATTGCTTTACGATTTTGCAAAAGGGTTGTTGATATAGACAGCCAGCTGCCCTGGACTAAAATTGAGAGTGCCAATGTCATTCATTCAAGATCTATTGAATTGGGGTCCTCACTTGTTTTTATCATGTAACTATAAACTTTATATTTGTATATATCATGCCATAATTGTGTAGAGTAAGGACACCATATAATTTTTGTTATAAAACTAGTCTGGGGACTCTCTCTATTGCATTGAAACGGGCCAGACGTGTATAACTTTTTGGAATTATAACATTCAAAAACTCAACTCAAAACTGGATATTATATTAACACAGATATATCAACTTAGGTGAACAAGTTAAAGAAGGTAATTGAATTGATTCTATTATAATTTTGACAGGTTTTTGACTTCAATTAACCACTGCAGTTTCTTTTGTTTATTTTTATCTCAGTTAGCGTGTATAACATGTATAAACACTCATTTAAAACTGTTTAAGGGATTTATTGCTAAAGGACTGTTGATTTGGATTATATAAAGTTCCTAGTGTCTTTTGGATCAGCTGGAACTTAAATTTTTAGCACAATTTCTCCGGGTACCTGCACTTTTGCTTGCTGCGGTGACCATAATATCAAGCAATCAAATGGTAGAACTAATATCCTTACATAAATCAATTTAAAAATGTTCAAGGTACATGCTTAGAAAATTTTATTTGAAGTTCATTTAAATTATTAGGTGTTATGATAAAACAAATTTGAGCAATTTGGTTTGAAACATTTGACATGTCATAAAAAGTATTCATATTAGACAGGTCAATATGACTATCCATTGTTCAGATTGGATATGTTCACATTTCAAGGTTTTTTATCACGGGAAGCAATAGGAAGAAAAGTGGGACCGAAGGAAGTGTTCAAATTTGAAGATACTCAGATTACCTCAACCAGGTGTTCGGATATACAGCAACATACAGGTCTATGAAGTCTTATTTGCAAAACAATGTAAATATTCTTAAAAAAGTTACCGTCTCTGGAAAGCTGCGCCCCGGGTTTATCACCTCAGATTCTTGTATAATACTTTGCAGGCGCTCCCATTCATCAGTACCCAGCCTGCCTACTAGCATGTATCTTGACGTACTGCCCTGTTTGTAAACCTGGGGAAAAGACCACTGTGGGTAATATACAAAGCTCTTACCCTTCAAAGCTCTTTTCTCATCAGTACCCATCCCATTCATCAGTACCCAGCCTGCCTACTAGCATGTATCTTGACATACTGCCCTCTTTGTAAACCTGGGGAAAAGACCACTGTGGGTAATATACAAAGCTCTTAACCTACAAAGCTCTTTTCTCATCACTACCCATCCCATTCATCAGTACCCAGCCTGCCTACTAGCATGTATCTTGACATACTGCCCTGTTTGTAAACCTGGGGAAAAGACCATTGTGGGTAATATACAAAGCTCTCAACCTTCAAAGCTCTTTTCTCATCAGATTCATCTTTATATTTTTTATGCACCATTTCATACATTTAAGCAAAGCAACAAAAAGAATGTATCAGTACATGCTAGTTTGGAGTGACCTTGACCTCTGACCTTCGTAGAGTACCCATTGACCCACTTAGTAAGTTGACCCAGTACGATGACCCAAGGTTGAATGGTGGAGGACTACCGTGGAGGACTACCGTGCTTTATAGTAAGATTATTGAAAACCAATGATCTTTATGTAAGGAAAGAAGCAGGATGTCTTTGTCATCAAATTATACAAAATAAATTCATCAAATGATCTCACCTTCTAATCTTATATCATCTAGTTTCTTCCCGATATTTTCTTTAATGAAGTTGTAGTCTGCCATGATACAAAGCTTTGCGATTTCTACTCTTTGAATTGTTGAACTGGTGGACCTGTAGTGTAACAAGTGGATATCTTCTGTGTGCCCTAACTGGTTGAACAACCACTTTGCTTCAACGTCACTCGTGTTGATGACCCGCATTAAACATTTAATAAAGAGAAATAAGAAAAAAACACTTAGATATTAATTAAAAGGGTATCAAGATGTTTCACCCCTAAGACATTTCACCCCTTAGACATTTCACCCCCTTGTTTTTAATAATCAAAAACATGGCCCCTAATGAATATTGTGAATGAGAAAAGGGCTGGAACCAATCCACATTGAATGTAACACTTAGATTGGTTTCAGCTGAAAAGAAATCTTCTTCCTCTTTCCAAATATTTCCATCATAAATATCACCTAAAGTGTCTTTCTCTATATTTCTACTCCATTTTTGACATGATTGTAAAAAAGCCTTCCTTTGTAACAAAAAAGATAAAGATTCTTTTGGACTTTTGTAGCAGAACTCCTTGAGAGGTTTCAAATACTTTTGACCATTTAGAGAGACCTCTTTGTAAAGAGGTGTATTACAATGACTACGCCATTTCTTTTGAGGATGATTTGGATAAAGAATGTATCTACACTTTGGGGAAATTCTGGAGCCATATTGCCTTAAAGTCAAATTATTGTCAATTTCATATGTATGATGACACTTTTCGCAAACTACATATTTTTGAAATGAATCCTTGATCCCTAACATTTCTTTGCCTCTGTAAACACTAGAAGGTATTTCAGGGGTCAAGGTGAATATATCTGTGATGGCTAAATTGCTTGCAACATCACAAATGAACATTTTTAGAAATAACAATGAAACAGCAACAGCTCCAACTCCAAATGGTACATTAAATGCTTTTTTGCCATGAAAATATGAATAAAGTTAGTAAAAATGCTAACATTGAACATGGTGCATGCTCATAATCCGATAAATGCCCCTATAACTCATGGTCTACTGGTGTATCATGTACATCATCTTGAGATGTCAGATCAGGTGTATCATCAATATCTTCTGACACAATGCCAGGCTGATCACTCTCAGTCTGTAATATATGTTCCACATCATGCATATTTTTTTCACCCTTTAAAATCAGATTCGTAATGTTGTAAGTCTTCTTCACTTGTTACACTCCAGGGTTACACTCCAGGCCCCCAATCTCATTGAAGGCCATAAGGGCACCCTGATACTCCATTGATTGTGAGCAATCCTCATGGTTCTTGCTACATGTGTGCACAGGAGGAGTTTGGCCATCACCTGCACATATGGGTCAGATGCTAAAGTAGCTGTTAAGGATGATGATATTGAGAATTTTCATGGTTCTCTGTCCAATGACAATTGCAACCTCACATTTGGCATTATATGTATGTTTATGGGACCTCTTACACCATCCACCATCTAGGTATACGTATGTAATTGGTACACCCTATTAAAGTTAAATCAATCATTATTGTTGCATAGCATGTGATACATGTCCCGGAGTTTGTTGTTGAAAAGAACTCTGTAAATAGAAATATTGTATGTTTAATGAATGCAGTAGGATACATCACAAGTGGAACAATGTTTTTAAAGTCCCATGTTCTATCTACTCCATGTTAATTAACACCATGTAAGGCAAAATATGTTTAACACCATATAGGCTATTATACACCATATTTGTATTATTACCGTATTACCAGTACCACTAACCAGAACCAAATCCAGCCTATAAATATAAAATACAGAAAATCATGAGTTTCAGTTAACACCATTTTTGATACACTGTACGAAACGCAATTGTACATTTAAAGCTATTAATTGTATCAGTGAATCACTGATTATCTCATTGAAGGCCATAAGGGCACCCTGGTACTCCACCATTTAGGTATATGTATGTAGTTGGTACACGCTATAAAAGTTCAATCAATCATTATTGTTGCATAGCATATGATACATATCCCGGAGTATGTTGTTGAAAAGAACTCCGTAAATAGAAATATTGTATGTTTAATAAATACAGTGGAACTAAGTAGAACACCTCTGTTAGTAGAACACATCACAAGTGGAACAATGTTTTGAAAGTCCAATGTCCCATCTACACCATGTTAATGAACCTCTGTAAGTGGAACAATTCTAAAGAAAAAATAACAAAAATTCAAACAACAGAAATTACATTTATCTCAGCGTCTTAAATAACATCAGTTTAAAGCTTTAATAGTTTGAAAACTCTCCAACCTAGTTTACTTTTAAATTTTCTGTTAAGAAAAAAGTAACTTGGGGTTATTCTGAGTGTGACAACATTTGAGATTTGTGACATGCCTGTCATAAAACAATCTATAATCAATACACAACTTCCAGACCTTCAGTTTCTGCTGAAATTATGAAGGCCTACATCATGTAGTTGGTGCTTCACAGCTTGGAACATCATCTTCCATAGAAAATGCCTCAACACCAAGGCTAAAATCATCAGTCTCATTATTCTGATTGGCCATGTCCACAAAAGCTTTCATTTTTCTAACCAAATTACCTTTGACATCTTATTCTACATTAATTTGTTGATGCACCTTCCAGTTCAAAAGTCCCCCCTTTGATCAAGAAATTGTTGACGAGCTTTAATGTTATTTAAAAATTTATGCTTCCATATTTTAATGTGTTTACTGTTTTTTCTATCTAAATAATCATTCACTTCTTGTACTTTGATGTTGTATTTGTCTTCCTCATCATCATTTTTAAGTTTACTGCGCGGGGCAGTTTTGTGGCAATTAATTTACAAATGAGTACAACTTTAGCATTCTGCTTTTTCCTTTGTTTGTTGGCCCATTTTAAGATCTTCTTAGCCATTTTGACGGGTTTAGATTTTCTGTGAATGTCCTTGTCCCCTATTTGACATATCAATGCATCAAAATCAGATACTGGTTCAGTTTTTAAAGTTTTCATTTTTGCACCACCAAAACAAGGAAATACAATCTTACAATCCTTTAGTCTAAGATTTCTAGGATAACCTTTTTTCCCCTCCACCTTCGGCTTAGATTTTGTAAAAACATACACTACTAGTATTGAGCCTACATGACAGTTGCCAGATAGTTAGGCGTGGCCTCCAGTGTTATGTACAGTCCCAGGGCCCTTAATGAAAGCATGAACCTTCTGGTACAGACACACAAACAACCATGTTCTAGCGAATCTGTCTATTGAACTGAGTAAGCTCTATCAGAATCAAAGAATAGCAGTATTGAAGTCCTAGTATAAGATTCTTGGCGACATGTTTTTAATCCACAAACATCCTATGTGTTTCAGGTAGATGCTGATATGGAGCTGATAGGAATGAATGCAGAATGTGCTGTGACCTGAAAAAAAATAAGAGCATTAAATTTTTCAGGGTTTAATAAGATTGTCAATCACGCCTAATGCGTGAGGGTTGACAGGGCATCAGATTGGCACCAACATTAGATGCACAGACAGAATTCGCAGTTGCACCGATTGTCCTAGTATCAATCTAATGCTCAAATCGATGCAACGATTCAACATGCCGATCAAACTGGATGCACCGATTCAACATGCCGATCAAACTGGATGCACCAGGGTTCACTGAGAAAATGTTAACCTTTTACTTTTGTAGATAATTGAATTGCATTTTGATCAAACCATTTTTGTAAAATGTAAGTAAGTACTAACAACTTCCTTTGTAATTAGCATAACCCTTCATATGTTCTTCTCTCATGCTTTGATAGATGCTCTCTCTCGCAACTAGCCAAGTGGATGCAGTATCTATCTGGAAGTTTCTCACCATCCTTCTCAGCCATGATGCTAAGGCACACCACCCTCATGCTGGTTTTTCTCATTCCGAAGTGCTCCACCCATTCTTTTTAGAGAATGCATCTCTTTCAGAACACAAAGAGCTGGAAGTGCCATGCTTATGTCCATCGAGCCAAGCGCCCTTGATATCAATCCCTTGTGTATCATATGTGGGGGAAGCACACACTTACTCAGCATTTTCTGCTTTGCAGTAAACCAAATAAAGTTCCTTTCCATTGTCTTCATCCAGAACTCTGACTGGCCATTTACTTTTGGTAGTCCAGGGAGAACTGCCCAAATAAAGGCACTGCTACTAGTCTTTCAACTGGGCCTTGGTAATAAAAGCAATTAACAATCAATTATATTTTACATGGATTTATTTCAAATAGGTAGCTACATATTAAAATTGGTAAATTGAACACATTCTTGGCTTCACTATGTTCACAGAATATTTGTGTGGCACATGTAAGGGTATGGACCTTAATGCCACAATGAGTAGGTTTTTGTTGGACTTGATTTGGTGCTGTAAGGGTTACATTAGGATTTTACCATTGTTTTTGTTTTAACAGCTATTGGCTGTCAATGGGAGGCTTTGATTTTATTGCTTAAGGCATTTGCTTTTTTGATTGGTTTACCATGGTATTTAGGGTGTTTTTTCATTAATAGATCTTTATACAGATGCTTCAAATGAATCAATGAGAGATTATTCCCAATGTTTCCATTCGTTATGCTGCCAAATTTTGGTTTCTGAGTTTCTTTGCATCCATGCACTCAGCTGTACTAGTGTACATTTCAAACAGCATTAGTATATAATCTTTACCAGGTGTGGGGTAGCTTTGTTGCCTTTGTACCTCAATGTTCCTCAAAATGTACTTTTATACTAAATATTCCCTTTCCTTGTGCAATAACAGTCTATATAGGCTAGTCATTTCAGTATACTGTGCTAATATCTCTCTCCTTTTCTGGCTGACAAAAGAATACAAAATATTAGAAAATAATCTAGCTGACTTGCAAAGGCTGAATGAATATAAACATGATTCCAGCTAGCAATGACTTTAAGGACTTTTCCACTAAGCCATCCCCCATTTCCTTTATTGTTGTTCATTTACCACATCCTTCTTGTTGCTTCCCTGCTCTTTCAAAGCCTATTTCTCATCTTATAAGTGATTTATTCCAACTTGTCAACTCTGCTTCCAGTTTTATACCTCAGTTCTATATACAAAGTTCTACAAAGTCGCATTTGTTCCTCCAATGAAGCTGCCTTTTCAGGTGATATTAGGTTACACCCAAGTTGAGGAAAAGAAGAAATTTAGACATGGACTGGAGGTAGTTCCTCGCAGTTTGCTGAGTTATTCTCCTGGACTCTTCATTGTCATCCAAAAACATCTCAATCACATTAAATTGTTCTAATAGCTGGTAGATTGAATTTATATCTTCCATCTCTTCCCCCTTTAAACCCAACAAGTAGCCTATCATATAGGCCTCTTTTTTGCTTATCTCACTGTCTGCCCGAAATTGTAGTCAGAATTAAGACCCAGTATGTTGAGTGGCAAACAAGGAGGAGCGTTGCAATGCAATTTTTTTTTCTGTAGATTGTTTTGGGATGTTTATAACTATATCTTTGCCCTGCTTCAGGTATTAGATATATTCGGTGTAACATCCAGTTGTATTTGTCTATTACCCGTGACAGCTGGTCTGCCAAGATATTTTGCTTCCCACAAAGATGTTTGCATTGTAGGTAAATGTCTTCCTTTAATGCTAGATTCTATATTGCGTTGGCAATTTGCGTAAGATACAAACTTGGCCCACCCTGATTGTTTACATACGCCAGAGCTGAAGTATCGTCTGTCAAGATCTGTATTGAGAGCCCCTTTATGTCAGGTAAAAAAGTTTGTAGTGCAAGATAAATAGCCATAACCTTCTTCTGAGCCTCTTTTTAGAAAATAAGCCTAACATTTTTTAAAAAGTGCCACAGTGGGGCCCTAATCCATAATTTTTCAGAGTTGGATTGATTTTTTACTATCATGGGGACTTCACTTGAAAGAAAACATATTGTTTTAATAAAAACCATTGTTTTTATGGCCAGAAAGTACTCATGGTGAAAGATATGACTGTCTAAAATCACTTGCCATAGTGCACTTGGTCCTTTCCTGATCTTGTGACACATTGCTAATGTTACAAAGAGTTGAATAGGAATGATCAGTGTGTTGGTTTTTACTGCTGTTGTTGCTGAGACTGACGACTGGTGATTTATCAAGTCCAGAAGAGATTGTTGTAGATGTAGGCCTAGATCTAGATGTACTTGCCAAGTAACTTGGCCTAGATTCTAGGCTAACATTTTTAGAAATATCCTGATCAAAATTAGCAAGAGTTGAGTAGAGAGGTGAGTGCCATCGATGTTTTTGAGAGTGATGTATGCTTTCTAAAAAACTGTTTCTGTTTAGCTGATTTAAATCCATACTTTAACTTTGAAACAAAAATAGTAGTTACTGATGAGGACTTTGAGCATCCGTCCTTTCTTATGATTTTTGTACTGACGTGTCTACACAGCGG
Source organism: Owenia fusiformis (assembly GCA_903813345.2). Taxonomy (NCBI): domain Eukaryota; kingdom Metazoa; phylum Annelida; class Polychaeta; order Sabellida; family Oweniidae; genus Owenia; species Owenia fusiformis. The sequence goes on from CAIIXF020000003.1 coordinate 998,305, forward strand.
AGTAAAGTTGCAGTCCACGGGGAGATTTAGTTCCACGGGGGAGTGCTCGTGCTCATCTGTTTGTGTTCCACTAGAGACTTCTTGCGATCACTTTCAGAACTGTGGTATACAGCGTTTGACCATTATGCTTGCTTCGATGCTATTTGTCTATCATAATTCCGAATAGTCCGTACCTAGCGTTCGAGTTGCATGTATCGTTGAGCTCGTCTTTTCCAAAGTGGGAAACTGGTTTGTGATCACAACTTGGGCTAATTTATTTTACAATTTCCATATTGGATTACTTATAGTTTAACGCTCAACAATGTGATCAATACAACGGGCTTTATGTTCGAACATTCCGTCATAACCGTGTTAACTCTAATCATTAATAATGTGTAAATCAGACCATTACAGTATTATTTCAAATTACATAGTCTTTGAGCCAGAAAAATACCCTGGATAGAAATCTGTTAAATGAGGGTTGTTGCTGTTGTTGTTTTCTGAAAAAGAAATACATATTTATGAACATTTTAAGAAACCGATAAACACCTGTATCATGTGTAAGTAGATGCTTCTTGGCTTCTTCACTCAGTGAATGGATATGCATTATCATCTGATTTTTGTCTACATCAGAGAGAATGGTTGCCGATCGATTGACACTTCTGGTCAAGTTTTCACACCTTCATTAAGCCTAAGGTTAGAAATTTGCAAATTTATAAAATGAAAACCACAAACCAAAAATATGCAAAAATTGGAAGAATCCAAATAAAACTTGGCAGTGCAAAGGTTGCCTACCTCCTCAAAATTGATTCTTTATTTCTTATTTGTCGACATATGTCGCCTATTTGCCGCTCAATTCACTGCATTAATGCCAGCCTATTTTCTAAATAATGTATTTTTTAAATTATTTTCAAATTGTCATTCTATAAATCTTCAACTGGCATCGTTTATGGACATCTTGTAAACTTACATGTTACTACTTTTGTATGATACCTTATTTGGATCTAGGTGTACTTGTTATCCTCGACCTCTTGTTTACATAGGCAGTAATACATGCTATGCCTACACCTTAGTAGACAAAGTCTGTACCTAGTGAGGTGTAGGGTATTTAATCTCATTTTCCTCTATGTCTGATATTTTGCAATCAGGTTCAAAACAGCTCAAATGAATACATAGGCAGTAATACATGCTATGCCTACACCTTAGTAGACAAAGTCTGTACCTAGTTAGGTGTAGGGTATTTAATCTCATTTTCCTCTATGTCTGATATGGTATTTTGCAATCAGGTTCAAAATAGCTCAAACAAATATATAGGCAGTAATACATGCTATGCCTACACCTTAGTAGGTGTAGGCATAGCATGTAGCTATCTGTCATGGTTTTCACGGCAATTTCCATTCCTGCAGCATCTATTTTGGCTTCTACGCTACCGAAGCTTCCGCTTTCTAGGTTGCAAATGGATGTTGAGAAGTGGCTATAGATGTTGGCGTTTTGGAATCTATAAAGTTGTTGATCTGAAGGGGCAGGCTGGAGTTTGCTGATTTTTCTGTAAAGTTGGTTCCTCTCTTTTCGTTCATAATCTAGTGATGTCTCTATGCGCTTGAGTTGTTTTTGAAGTTCTTTATTCTCCTCTATTTCGTGCAGCTTGGTCTTCAGTGTTTTGTTCTCCTCTGTGACGTCGCTTAGTTGAGCCTGGAGATACAAGATTCCGGTGTCTTCTTGATACAGTTCTGGATCCTGGTTAAGTATATCATCCAAGTTACCCAAGTCCACCATCGGCACATCATCTTGATCAGAGAAGAGTGGTGAGAATTCTTCAAGTGGAAGCCCGAAAGTTGTTTGTTGAACAGGTACATTCACGAAAGGCTGCTGGCGTACTATTCCTGCAAAATAATATCGTCAGTCGCCTGCTCCATTATGGATAGTTGTGACGTGAGGGTACAGGTGTTGGACCGCCATGCTGAACATCTTCTTGGACATGGTTAATTCTTATGGAAGTTGTGAACGGCATTCTATGAAAGCCTCTCCAACATACACCCGACGATTCTTTGTTGTGTTATCTGCATGTGCTGTTACGGTAGATAAACACCACTTCTTTACTGCTTCCTTGACCTTGGCATCTTTCTCCTTCTTCTGCTGATAAAGGATCAAATTAAATAATTTTGAAAAAATGTTTTACCAGCACAAGTTATTTTTCTGATACAAAATAAATTATGAAGGCAACTGTGTATTTCGTTGCTTTTCAGGAAAGAATTATTTCAATACCTTTTAATCCTTTGGTGATTATACCCTGTATACCTCATATATTTTTTTTACATTCATGTCTTTTCAAACCTTTTAATAGCATGTTTAAATGTAAAGTAACAAAGGCAAGTGCTTGTACTAGTATTTGAGCAGGTACCGTATAGCATAGAGTTTATCCCCAGTCCTGAATCCTTTCCTCTTTTTTTGTACAATCATGCAAAATGATATGAATGTTGAGTTTTTAAATTTGATTGTCTCTTTTTGAATTTTTTTTCATTTTTAAAGAATTAAATATATTGCCATTAAGGCTGCAACCTTAATTTGGTTCAGTTTTCCCTTTGATTCCACATCAGCAGGGACTTTCCCAGTCATATTGCTATTTTACACTCTCCAAGAGGGAACATGTGGTTGAAAATGTATTTTACCCCATCTCTTACTTGCTCTTCAAGTGGAAATGTACTTCTTGTGTCAGCAATTATTGATGAATCAATTACATAATCGTTTGTGATAGGCTGGTAAGTTGAAGTTTTAGATGAAATAAAATCCAAATGTTCCTTGGTTATTTGTCCATTATTTGTAACAGTTGAGCTCAGGTGTACAATCCCAAATACTGCTATTATCAAAAATAAATGTTCTTGTGTGAGTTCAAAGTATATCTTCGTTGAATTACTCTTCTTATCCCACTTGTACATCTCTACCCACATGTCCCAGACCACTTCATAACCATCTATGATGAAGTATTTAGATTATGTACTGCTCTCAATTGCCATTAGACTTTTCAGTGAATTATTTCTGATTTTCTTGATGCAGTTTTGAAGACAAGAGGTGTTAGAAATATGATGTTTTCTATAAAGTACTTGGAGCAATTAGAATGACTGAAGAAAAAATGTATCATGTAGCTACAGTTTAACTGGGCTCTATTGACATCAGCCTCCTTTGCTATATTATTTAGATTAATCATTATTATTATATAGCTTTGACACTAAAATTCATGATTCTGCTTGAAATGTGGGTATAGGTGTGGCTTTGAATTGTTCTATCAAACGGAAATACACATGTGTCTGTTTGAAGTAAATCAGCCTTCCTCACAGTTTGTTATATAATCATGTTGGTTATATACAACTGTATATGAGATTCTGAACGAGTGAAGTAGGCAAAATGCCTACATTACTTCCTGTTTTTTAGAGAAAGACATATGTCTGTCTATAAAAGATGGGGATATGTACTCAGGATTTCCTGAATTTCCTGCTTTGGTATGTTGTTCTTCAGGCAACGTCTCGCTTGTCTGACCATATCCTTAAATATTATATACACAATCGTTTCTACAATTCTACCCCCTGTAGAATTTGATTTCCAATGAAATCTTTTCAAATAAGAGCACTTGTAACTTTACTTCCTGGACACCATGTAGAATTTAATCTCCAATGAAATCTTCCAAAATAAGAGCGCTTGTATCTTTACTTCATGGACACCCTGTAGAATTTAAATAGAACATAATATAAATATAAGTTCATAAAAGAAGATTAGTAGATCTATGGTTTGGTCCAATACCACTTGCTTCTAAGAGAAGTCTATCATATGGGAAGAAAACTTCCCAGTTTGCGAATGGCAAAAAATTGTACCACCTACAGAAGTTCCAGTTTGTTAACATACTCTGAAGATGACTGCCAGATACCACATTGACATAGCCACAGTTACATGTCCTTCAGAAAACTTACTTGCTTTCCCTCTAATCAATGTTTCAATGGATTATTTAGTTTGATGAAGAAGAGATATAATTAGTAAGTTTCAGCAACATTTATGTAAGAATGATAAGTGTGTGTAAATGTAAATAAATGTAGTAATAATATTGAGCTTAAAGGTGCATTGGATCAGCCACACTTGTGCTTTGAAACCTAGATTTTGTGTTATTTGCCTTTAAATTTCTGATTGCAGTTTTTCTCACATTTACACCATGTTCTTGTACAAGGTCTTGTTCAACATTTTTGCCATATCATGGTAAACATGTTTTACTATGATTGCTCATATGGAATTCTTTTGGAAAGTCGTGCAAATTTCATTTTCTGTGCATTCATTGATGCTTTCTGTTCTCCACTAATGCATCTAGGTATATGCCTACCTAAAGCAGACACAGTCATCCATTCAAAGCACTCAGGAAAGGGTCCATAATTGTTTATATTAAACATCCATGCTTTGGGCCTCCTTCGGGAAGAAGAATCCTTCTACTTTTCAAATATTTCGTTATTAGATTATTCATGTTATTTACCTAATTTTGTTGCATTCGTCTATTAGGCTTCCATTGCGGTGCAAGTAATTTCGATTTGCATTCTCCTGACTGGAGTACAATGTAAGAAATGAGAGGAAGTAAATGTTTCCAAACCCTTTTCTTGCAACTTTGCAACTTTTCAAGTGTGAACACAAGAAGGCAACAGTCCGACACGACGGACAGTGCTACTTGAACGGCAGATCTGCATGAGCTTTTACTGTTTAGGTAAGTTATGTAGAACTTAAAGGTACGTATCACACTACCCTGCCCCTGCCCACAAACTGTAGGCTAGCCTTTATTTCTTCAAAGGGTGCTGCAAAGAGGTTACAAACTTTGGAGAACGTTTGTTTATTTCCATAGTTCTGAAGGTACAGTATACTAGATTTTAGCTACATATATTCCAAGTGTTCTTCCCTTGCATTACATAGATTCATCGAGCAGTTTGCAAGGTGGCAGAAAAGCCCCATGGATAACATTTGCAAATTCAGAGTTATAGAGTATAACAAATTTCCAATGTGAATATTCAGACTTTTTCCGGGAAGTTTAGGTGGCTAATAACTACACGTGCATGACGCGTGAGATTCAAACTCAATAAAACGTGGATCTGCGCATCGATCTTTGTAACGTTATTTAGATTGTCATAGATATTATTACAATTCATTTATACAAAATTCTATATACATTATGGTAAATTAAAAGGTATACAGTGGTGATTATGCCTGAAGTCACATCGGCACGTTCCGAGAAGCGCGCGATCGGCACACCGATGGGCCGCCGATGGGCATTCCGATCGGCATTCCGATCGGCATTCCGATGGGTATTCCGATGGGCGATGGGTATACCGATCGGCACACCTATCGACATGCCTATTGCTCCATCGGCACCTCGGCCGGCACATACATAATGTAATTATAATACCATCGGCACTGATCGATCGTATAACACAGATCAATAATTAAAAGCTCAATTAATTGTTTTGCATAATGTGATCTTTGTCTTATCTTCATCCTAGGTCTTATATAATTTTATGCTTAAATCATCGATCAGAGACATAAACCAGTTTTATATGTCTCTGCTCAACCCATCGTCAGTTCCCACGCCCAATCACTACGTTTTAGGATAGGTCCGAAGCTTCATGAAGCAAGATGGCTTAAACCTACATGTAGTAATAATTTACAACATCAATGGATATAATTACACAGTCACATGTACTTTGTTATTAAATTCAGAAACGTTTACGGCCCGCACGTATTGTCGGATTTTAAACTTGATATTGTTTATTGGATTGTTATCTAGATTCTTCTTCTATTTTTTTTTTATTTGGGAACGTATAATTTTATTATTAGAGTACCCAGGAAAGCAATACATGTACAATAATTCAGTATTACTAATAATTATTAAGCTCATGGCCACTTGGCTTTGTGTATTTCCATACTCATTTATAAAGTCCGAGCGAGTTCGTATAAATAAATAACGCAAACCACGTTCTTAAAGTTTTTATTCAGAATCATATTTTATATTTAGTACTTTTTATTTATTAAGTTACAGAGACAAGCGGGCACATATAGGTTTGTTGCAAGACCATTTCGCGATGACCAAGGACCATATTTTGGTTTTATAACGGGGATATTGCTCGAGCTTGAATAGAAATAAAAGACATGTTCTTATTTCTGTATTCTGTCCTTTGATTGTGTATTAAGTTGTGCTGCACGCCAAACGTTAAGATTGTTAAAACACTTAAAATAAAACTTTATTCCTTTCAATTTACACAAAAATGAAACAGATTAGATTTGAAGTTCAGTCACACCAGCCACTGGTCAAAGGAAGTACAAATATCTAGACTAATCAAATGTCTGAGAATTCAATAACTGTCTGGGATCCAATGTTAATTTTATTGATTCAATCTAAGAAAAGTATAAAGATGGATTTTAACCCCGTCAATGCGAGAGCCGATTAAATCGGCTCTGACGTCACATTTGTGTTTGCGAGAGCCGATTAAATCGGCTCTGAAAAACCTTTGCTTCAGTGCTAAAGCCGATGAGATCGGCTTTACGCCATTCCCATGTAAAAGGGGATTCCCCTCAGTAATTATGTAAGACATGCAGATCTTCACAAATAAACATGATATTGTATGTCTAAAACAATAAATATTTCGAAACACTGTGCTTGTTTGTTCATTTTTCTCAACTTGATCGAGTTTTTAAAAACAGGAAAAATAAAAACAAATTTTCAAACAAATATTTGGCGGGAAAAATGGCGGCACTAAATGACGATGGCAGTGATTTTTATTGAGAGCCTATTTGATAGTGATTCTGATCTCCCTGGTGTCCGAAGCAAGTCAGATGATGATGGGAATATTCCCATACCTTGTAATCAGTGAAGATGTGTCCCTTGACCTCAGCAATCAAAGGAAAGATTACAATTTGATAAGGTAAATAGCCCGGGAGGACTAGAAAAATTCGAGTCAAGATTTTTTTTGAGTTGTGTCAATTATAATCGACATTGTAAGTTATCAGCTGAATTATTTGAACTGAATTATTTTCATCTAACTATTAGATGAATACTATTATCGAACATATTTTTTTTAGAGTGTAAATAGAGCAAATAACATACTTAGAAAACTAAGTCACATGACTTGATCATGGTGATCATGTGACATTCAAAATGGCGCCATCCAGGTTAAAAATGAACAAATTTGCTCTTCAATATATCGCATATTCTTGAGGGATCATTGTCTTTTTGCAATGTAATGACACAGAGAAAGGTACTGTATGTATATCTGATAACAAATATTTATTGATTTTATGATATTTATGGCTCTATAGTGTCTAAACCACTAATGAACTGCAGAATTCATGAATTTTTTTTCAATTTTATTTTTGATTTTCTTATTGTTTCTTTATCATTTCATTGTACTATTCCATTGCACTGTTTCATTGCCATGGACAATGCAATACATATACTAGTATACCGAATACTCCTTTACATTGACGTGTATGGCTATGTACAATATCCATGCATCTAGAGCTGATAGCACACTTTTTCAAAGACAAATACAGTTGGGAATTACCTTCTTCTAAGGCCACTACATGTATATCGTGAGAATTGGCTTGGGACTCGAGTGGACAGGTGGATTTTCTATCACCAACCATGACCATCTGAAAGCCCATACTTTCCAACATTTTTAACATTGGAAATCCTCACTTCAGCAAATCCACCTGTCATTTATTTATGTTCCAATCTGTGTCAGGTGTTTTTTAATTGAATTACAGTAATGTTGTATTTCAGTCCAGTTTTGCCTTAGTTGTCCCACCTCATTTTATTTTTTTAATCCCTGCTTTGACTACAACATAGTCAGTCACTGAATAAAGTGAAGAGCTATACTGTTGTCAACTTCGTGTATAGCTGACAATATATGTTTTAGGAACCAGACAAAGCAAACAATACCAAATGCCGCATCAATGATATTTACTTTGATTAATACATGGATGGAGTTTGGGATCATATGACTGCTGAAAGTACAGTGTAATGTTATACCATGAACAACTGCAATGCACAGGTAGGCAATTAAACAGTGTTTCAGTGTTTACCAATATTACTAGAGTATAGTACATAATTGCAATTTATGTACATGTACAAGCTTTATGATATTGATTATAATTAATGTAGTATAGTACAATACAATGTACTGTTTTACAATACATTACAACATGAACAAAAGTGTTTAACAGTACGTGTTCAGCATGAAGGTCATATTTGTATAACAAAAGGGATGTACCAATAATTTTTTATCTCCTGTATTCATACAGGTAGTTATACAGTACCTGTACCCGTAACATGGGTGAAGCCAAACTTGAGACAGGTGAGGCTTTTGCCTCACCACCATTTTTTAGGAAAACATTTATTTGGACAATATGTGTATATTAAGTCTGTGAAGATAAAGGAAAGCACATTATTCTAGTATTGCCCCAATAAAATCAATTTGATCTCTGGAAGAGGCAGATTTAAATTTAGGTACACTCTACTTCAGCTTCAGTATAAATATTTTTTTGACATTTCCCTCATTTCCATTATGGCTGTCAAAGTGATATTCTTCGAGATCAATATCATATTTTCTCAGGGAAAATATTAATACTTCAACACAACTGAAACTTATTTATAAGTTTTGAATGTCACCACCCAATGATGGTGTGATATAAAATGATACAATTGAATTCTTCTGATATCGGATCCAATATGGGATCTGATACAGGATTTTGCCTGATGCGAAATGTTATTTATTTCCCAGGGAAAACATGCTATTATAATTATTGAATAAATATTTATATACAATGATCTTTCCTTTACAGCACAAAGAGAAGAGGAGTTTCTCAAAGATTGCAGTAGGCTATACAGTGGGAAAATACAGTACATCCATCTCTGAATGAAAGCCTTCATTGAGATGCTGCTAAATATGTGTTTGATTCAGAAAGCAACACTGGAGTCATATTGGACAAAAACAAGGTAATGTTTGTTTTATCACTGATGGCCAAGGGGAAAGGCAGGTGTTATTCTCGGCCTAAAGGCTGAGAGGCCGTTTCTTTGTACTTTTCTTTGGCATTTTGAAAAAAGTGGACCCAAAGCTCATTTATTTAAATTCAAGTCCCGCAAGTCAATTTCCAGAGCCAACCCTGAACATATGTGTATTGCCATTATTGTGACACTATAACCTTTTCATAAGATTAATTAGACTAATCAGAAGACTGGTTATAGAGTATTTTATAGGTCATGTACAGAAACAGGTCACTAAATAAAAAAATAAAAACATTTTGTAATGTATGAATTCAAATCATGAAGTAAAATGATATAAAGTACTGTGTATGAAAAAATGAAAATTCGGCCTAAAATGAAAAATTTGGCCCAAAATGAAGATTTTTGAAGGAAAAAGAATTTAATTTTAGAAAAGAAAATTCGAAAAATGAAAAATCATGATCCTAGGGAAATAAACCCCACGTTCAGTCCCTCCAAGTAAATAACCTCTATGCATTTTCTCATTATAGATGGAATCAGGCAACCCCCAGTTAGGAAAAAACTTTACGAGAGACCGATTTCAGCTACTTTTGCGGTTCTGGCACATGAACAATAATGAGGTTGCATTAGTTGAAGACAAGCCTGGCTGCAACCCCTATATCAAGGTCAGGTGCTTGATGTCTGCGTTCAACGGGAATTCTGCCATAATGAAAACATTGCTCTGATTGCGGGACTGGTCTCTATGAGCAAGAGGTAAAATTTTTTACCTTGATAACTTTCTGTGAAAATATGTAATACAAGACCCTATTTTTACACTTTTATATTTTGCTTTCACATTTAAAACATATTCACACCACAGGAACAGTGTATAACTTTCCTGGTTAATGCCATATATCTTTAGACAAGTTACATGAAATAACTTTATTTATTTTTTTTTCTTTGTTCCTCTCAGACATTTGATTTAGTTTACCCTGAAAACAGAAGAATGGTACTACTGAAATTAAATCAACAAAAATAACAAGCAATATTCATCTGTCACAACTTAGTCCAGTGTAATTTTGATTGTATATATTCGGGGATACATTGTTATGATTAATTAGACATCAATAGTTTGTCATTCCATATATGTGAGTGAGGAATAGAACAGTGAATAATAAAATAAATATTTAATTCTATTTTTGGTGAATGCTTGACACTTGACGCTTTCACAAGATATTCCACTTGCACTTCGGGCTTCGTGAAATATCACTAGTGAAAGATGCACAGGTATTCAACCTCAATAGAAATAAATATTTGTATGTTATTTCTGACTGGTGTATATTGTAACTACTAAACAGTAGAAAGAATACATTGAACAGACTCAGTGAAATACATGTCTCAAGAAAGGAATCGTGGTACATAGATTTGTACAAAATATTTATTGAACATATACAGTAGCGCATTTTCTGAAATTCGTAAAACTAATATTTGTTATACAAATGATAATCAGATAGCCTAATCATTTACATATTGCAGGATAACAACCGATGGGGACAGTGGATAGCACAGATCAAATGATCACACAGCATAGGTGGGTTAAACGTTTTGATCCGGCCGGAAAACTCTCCCCTTCCCCTTACTGTTGGTCTTATGCTGATTTGTCATCTTAGTTTACCCTCTTTGCGGAGAAGATACTGTTTCATATTCATTTGTTAATGTTCTCTTCTCTCATTAATTTTCCAGTCCTTCATGATGATATTCTCCTGCATATTGTATTTAGTACATATCCATTTATTTCTTGTTATAGCTTTCTTAGTATACGAATTTAGTATGTTGCTCCTGTAGCCTTGACATTGTAGTTTATTTCCCAGGCTGGTAACTCTGTTTGTTGCATCTTCCAGTTGACTGCAGATTCTTGAGATCCTTATTATTTGTGATATAAATATTCCATAAGATTGGTTTCTAGGAATATTTCCAGATAGATCAGGATATGAGACTATTTGGAAATTGAAGTTTTCCCTTTTGTCGTATAGTTTTGTAGTGATTTGTTTATTTACTATTTTCATTTGTATGTCCAGAAAAGTTGTTTCTGTATCCTTCTCATTTTCCTTGTTTAACACTAGTTCTTCAGGATAGATGTTCTTCATATCAGTCTCCATTTCTCCGTCGTTGTTTATAGTACATAAATCATCGATGAATCTTGTAGTTTTAGCATATTTTAGTACTTTGGAGTAGTCTTCCCTATACATTTTCTCAATGGCTTGAAATTCATAACTGTATAAGTATAGGTTTGCCATATATGGCGCCGGATCGATTCCCATCGGTATTCCAATTTTTTGTCTTAGAATTGATTTCCCTGCTTTAAAGTAGGCTGTATCCACGATGAAATCCACTAGATCATTGCACTCTCCTTTGGTATATGCCTTTTTATTATCCGCCTTTCCACCCCATTTGGCTTCATCTCCACCTACTGTTATCTTTTGGTTAGTTCCTCCTCTGAAGGCTTTATCTATCACCCATTTCAGTTTTTCCTTTATGTCAGTTAGATTAATCTTTGTGTATAGTGTAGAGAAATCATACGAGGCTATGTTTCTTACCCCGTTCCTTAAATTTACACTTTTAATGTTATCTAACATATTTTGGTTATTGTCACTGATCCACATCCTATTGGCACCTGTATAATCCTTAATCTTCTCACAGTATCTTTTGTTAGTATATTGCACTAGTTTAAGAATTTTGGTCAGTTTTTTGGCAGCTGGTTTTACAGAACTTTTCTTTGAGCCAATGATATATCTAAATTTAATTGGCTGTTTATACATTTTAATTGTAAGATGAATCCTTGGTATAATATTTTGTTCTTCTCCCGGTTCAATCTTGAATTTTGTTTTCATTGTCTCTTTGATTTCCTCCACTATATCTTCTTCTCCTTTATCTTCTATCCTTTGATAGGTGTCACTCCCAATTTCCTCTTTAATCTTCTTTATGTAGTATTGTTTGCACATAAACCCAATATTATTTGCTGCCTTATCAATAGGTACAATGGCATATTTTTCCTTGAGTTGATTGAGTTCTTCCATAGCATTATGGTCCTTTAGTGTCTGCTTTGGATTTTTAATATGTCTAAATTTTGTATTTTGAAGTAACTCAATCTTTTGTTTAACCTTTTCCATTACAGTATTTTTCCATTCATTTAAGTATACTTTTGAAACTTTTTCATTTTTTGTCCAACTTATTGCATATTCATCTATTCCTTTCTTTATTTCTTCTTTTGCTTTCCTGAAGTTAATGTTTCGTTTTTCTCTATAGCCAGGACCTTTACTAAATAGCTTTCTCAATTTTGAATTTTGTATAATCTTCAGATTTCCTGTTATGACGTGACCATGGTCTTCATCCTTAAATTCAGATGTATTACAATCACATTCTCCTGTAGTGTTGCCTTCGTCGATACTTTCTGTAATCTCACTATAGTTGAACAATTTATTCCTTATTGGCTTTGTGTATATATAGACAATTCCTGGTGGTTCCTTATTTTTGATACTTGAAGGTATTGTCTTGATCACTTCTTCATCTCTTAAGATATTTGCAATGTTGATTACTTCTACTGCTTTGTTTTCAAATAGTATTTTACAGAATTTTGTTGGTTTCTTTTTCCTATTCTTGGTCTTTAGTTCATTGTTTTTCCTAAGTTTTGATTGGATTCTGTCCTCCAGAGTAATTTTAAGTCGTGTGTGTAGTCTATCATTATCTTCTATATTTATCATTCCAAGTTTTTTCAATTCTGTCTTCTTCATTTGTGGGACTAATCTCAAGATTGTTTTCATACCTGCCAGTACATTTCCATTGCTTTGTTCCACTATAGTTTCAAATACGTCATTGGCTTTTAATGCCTTTTCTTTACGGTGGTTTCCCTTTGGCCTTTTGTTTTTCTTCTTCCGTTTGTTATCAAAGTCGTTGTATATTACATCATCTTCTGTTCTTTGCTGAAGATTTTTCTCCAGTCTGTTGTTTAATCCGTATGGGTGTACACATTGGAATTTCTTTATCCAGTATGACTCCTTGTCCTCTCTTTGTTTTTGGTCTGCTGCCTTTTTGATTTCATATTTTTTACTTAGTTTGCTAATTTTCTTATCCTCTATTGGAACTCTTTCAATTATTTGTACATTATATTCTGAATCTTTACATGGGCCTTCATTGAAGTGATTCGCAAAGATCATACTGTTTGTTCCTTTGTTGTTTTTTATCCTACTTCTGTGGTCATTGAATCTTGCTTTAACAGTCTGGCCCGTTTGTCCGACATACTGAATTCCGCATGATGTACATGTAGCCAAGTAGATCACATTTTTGGTTTCACAGGACACTTCATTTAGGTCGTTTGTCCTGATTTTATACTGTTTACCAGTGTTATTAGCTATAATATATTTTCCTTCTTTATATGACTTACACAGTTTACATCCTCTTTTGTCGCATTTCTTTGACAAATTACCAGGATTATTCGAAGTAGAGTCTCCTGCTGTATCCTCAGAATTACCTCCGTTATCCTTATTGGGGGCTACAACATCAGCTTTAGCCTGTCGAAGACATTTACTTCTCCTAGAGTTTGGTTTGACACTAGGGGAGGCTACAATTGGGGAGGGCTGCTCCCCAGCTGCTTTTTGACTTCTTGTTTGAACCATTACGCCTATAGCGGCTTTTGATATATAATTTATTTCCTATTTCTTCTTCTTTACTTCTCACCACTTCTTCTAATAATTCTTCTAGTTTCTTCTTTTCTTTGAATGCGAACTCTTAGCTGCTTATGTGTTTAACACAATACTGTGAAATTTATAAGTGAGGAGGTTTACCTTAGGTATCTCACTGGCCCCTACAAATATCACAAAACGGACGTCATTTGTTGTTGCTGCATTGGTTTCTTCATTCATTTTCTTCTTTCATTGTCTTGATTTGATTGCGATGTTACTTATCTTTCTTCAGGGTCCACAGACTTGAGACTGCGCATAGGTGGGTTAAACGTTTTGATCCGGCCGGAAAACTCTCCCCTTCCCCTTACTGTTGGTCTTATGCTGATTTGTCATCTTAGTTTACCCTCTTTGCGGAGAAGATACTGTTTCATATTCATTTGTTAATGTTCTCTTCTCTCATTAATTTTCCAGTCCTTCATGATGATATTCTCCTGCATATTGTATTTAGTACATATCCATTTATTTCTTGTTATAGCTTTCTTAGTATACGAATTTAGTATGTTGCTCCTGTAGCCTTGACATTGTAGTTTATTTCCCAGGCTGGTAACTCTGTTTGTTGCATCTTCCAGTTGACTGCAGATTCTTGAGATCCTTATTATTTGTGATATAAATATTCCATAAGATTGGTTTCTAGGAATATTTCCAGATAGATCAGGATATGAGACTATTTGGAAATTGAAGTTTTCCCTTTTGTCGTATAGTTTTGTAGTGATTTGTTTATTTACTATTTTCATTTGTATGTCCAGAAAAGTTGTTTCTGTATCCTTCTCATTTTCCTTGTTTAACACTAGTTCTTCAGGATAGATGTTCTTCATATCAGTCTCCATTTCTCCGTCGTTGTTTATAGTACATAAATCATCGATGAATCTTGTAGTTTTAGCATATTTTAGTACTTTGGAGTAGTCTTCCCTATACATTTTCTCAATGGCTTGAAATTCATAACTGTATAAGTATAGGTTTGCCATATATGGCGCCGGATCGATTCCCATCGGTATTCCAATTTTTTGTCTTAGAATTGATTTCCCTGCTTTAAAGTAGGCTGTATCCACGATGAAATCCACTAGATCATTGCACTCTCCTTTGGTATATGCCTTTTTATTATCCGCCTTTCCACCCCATTTGGCTTCATCTCCACCTACTGTTATCTTTTGGTTAGTTCCTCCTCTGAAGGCTTTATCTATCACCCATTTCAGTTTTTCCTTTATGTCAGTTAGATTAATCTTTGTGTATAGTGTAGAGAAATCATACGAGGCTATGTTTCTTACCCCGTTCCTTAAATTTACACTTTTAATGTTATCTAACATATTTTGGTTATTGTCACTGATCCACATCCTATTGGCACCTGTATAATCCTTAATCTTCTCACAGTATCTTTTGTTAGTATATTGCACTAGTTTAAGAATTTTGGTCAGTTTTTTGGCAGCTGGTTTTACAGAACTTTTCTTTGAGCCAATGATATATCTAAATTTAATTGGCTGTTTATACATTTTAATTGTAAGATGAATCCTTGGTATAATATTTTGTTCTTCTCCCGGTTCAATCTTGAATTTTGTTTTCATTGTCTCTTTGATTTCCTCCACTATATCTTCTTCTCCTTTATCTTCTATCCTTTGATAGGTGTCACTCCCAATTTCCTCTTTAATCTTCTTTATGTAGTATTGTTTGCACATAAACCCAATATTATTTGCTGCCTTATCAATAGGTACAATGGCATATTTTTCCTTGAGTTGATTGAGTTCTTCCATAGCATTATGGTCCTTTAGTGTCTGCTTTGGATTTTTAATATGTCTAAATTTTGTATTTTGAAGTAACTCAATCTTTTGTTTAACCTTTTCCATTACAGTATTTTTCCATTCATTTAAGTATACTTTTGAAACTTTTTCATTTTTTGTCCAACTTATTGCATATTCATCTATTCCTTTCTTTATTTCTTCTTTTGCTTTCCTGAAGTTAATGTTTCGTTTTTCTCTATAGCCAGGACCTTTACTAAATAGCTTTCTCAATTTTGAATTTTGTATAATCTTCAGATTTCCTGTTATGACGTGACCATGGTCTTCATCCTTAAATTCAGATGTATTACAATCACATTCTCCTGTAGTGTTGCCTTCGTCGATACTTTCTGTAATCTCACTATAGTTGAACAATTTATTCCTTATTGGCTTTGTGTATATATAGACAATTCCTGGTGGTTCCTTATTTTTGATACTTGAAGGTATTGTCTTGATCACTTCTTCATCTCTTAAGATATTTGCAATGTTGATTACTTCTACTGCTTTGTTTTCAAATAGTATTTTACAGAATTTTGTTGGTTTCTTTTTCCTATTCTTGGTCTTTAGTTCATTGTTTTTCCTAAGTTTTGATTGGATTCTGTCCTCCAGAGTAATTTTAAGTCGTGTGTGTAGTCTATCATTATCTTCTATATTTATCATTCCAAGTTTTTTCAATTCTGTCTTCTTCATTTGTGGGACTAATCTCAAGATTGTTTTCATACCTGCCAGTACATTTCCATTGCTTTGTTCCACTATAGTTTCAAATACGTCATTGGCTTTTAATGCCTTTTCTTTACGGTGGTTTCCCTTTGGCCTTTTGTTTTTCTTCTTCCGTTTGTTATCAAAGTCGTTGTATATTACATCATCTTCTGTTCTTTGCTGAAGATTTTTCTCCAGTCTGTTGTTTAATCCGTATGGGTGTACACATTGGAATTTCTTTATCCAGTATGACTCCTTGTCCTCTCTTTGTTTTTGGTCTGCTGCCTTTTTGATTTCATATTTTTTACTTAGTTTGCTAATTTTCTTATCCTCTATTGGAACTCTTTCAATTATTTGTACATTATATTCTGAATCTTTACATGGGCCTTCATTGAAGTGATTCGCAAAGATCATACTGTTTGTTCCTTTGTTGTTTTTTATCCTACTTCTGTGGTCATTGAATCTTGCTTTAACAGTCTGGCCCGTTTGTCCGACATACTGAATTCCGCATGATGTACATGTAGCCAAGTAGATCACATTTTTGGTTTCACAGGACACTTCATTTAGGTCGTTTGTCCTGATTTTATACTGTTTACCAGTGTTATTAGCTATAATATATTTTCCTTCTTTATATGACTTACACAGTTTACATCCTCTTTTGTCGCATTTCTTTGACAAATTACCAGGATTATTCGAAGTAGAGTCTCCTGCTGTATCCTCAGAATTACCTCCGTTATCCTTATTGGGGGCTACAACATCAGCTTTAGCCTGTCGAAGACATTTACTTCTCCTAGAGTTTGGTTTGACACTAGGGGAGGCTACAATTGGGGAGGGCTGCTCCCCAGCTGCTTTTTGACTTCTTGTTTGAACCATTACGCCTATAGCGGCTTTTGATATATAATTTATTTCCTATTTCTTCTTCTTTACTTCTCACCACTTCTTCTAATAATTCTTCTAGTTTCTTCTTTTCTTTGAATGCGAACTCTTAGCTGCTTATGTGTTTAACACAATACTGTGAAATTTATAAGTGAGGAGGTTTACCTTAGGTATCTCACTGGCCCCTACAAATATCACAAAACGGACGTCATTTGTTGTTGCTGCATTGGTTTCTTCATTCATTTTCTTCTTTCATTGTCTTGATTTGATTGCGATGTTACTTATCTTTCTTCAGGGTCCACAGACTTGAGACTGCGCATAGGTGGGTTAAACGTTTTGATCCGGCCGGAAAACTCTCCCCTTCCCCTTACTGTTGGTCTTATGCTGATTTGTCATCTTAGTTTACCCTCTTTGCGGAGAAGATACTGTTTCATATTCATTTGTTAATGTTCTCTTCTCTCATTAATTTTCCAGTCCTTCATGATGATATTCTCCTGCATATTGTATTTAGTACATATCCATTTATTTCTTGTTATAGCTTTCTTAGTATACGAATTTAGTATGTTGCTCCTGTAGCCTTGACATTGTAGTTTATTTCCCAGGCTGGTAACTCTGTTTGTTGCATCTTCCAGTTGACTGCAGATTCTTGAGATCCTTATTATTTGTGATATAAATATTCCATAAGATTGGTTTCTAGGAATATTTCCAGATAGATCAGGATATGAGACTATTTGGAAATTGAAGTTTTCCCTTTTGTCGTATAGTTTTGTAGTGATTTGTTTATTTACTATTTTCATTTGTATGTCCAGAAAAGTTGTTTCTGTATCCTTCTCATTTTCCTTGTTTAACACTAGTTCTTCAGGATAGATGTTCTTCATATCAGTCTCCATTTCTCCGTCGTTGTTTATAGTACATAAATCATCGATGAATCTTGTAGTTTTAGCATATTTCAGTACTTTGGAGTAGTCTTCCCTATACATTTTCTCAATGGCTTGAAATTCATAACTGTATAAGTATAGGTTTGCCATATATGGCGCCGGATCGATTCCCATCGGTATTCCAATTTTTTGTCTTAGAATTGATTTCCCTGCTTTAAAGTAGGCTGTATCCACGATGAAATCCACTAGATCATTGCACTCTCCTTTGGTATATGCCTTTTTATTATCCGCCTTTCCACCCCATTTGGCTTCATCTCCACCTACTGTTATCTTTTGGTTAGTTCCTCCTCTGAAGGCTTTATCTATCACCCATTTCAGTTTTTCCTTTATGTCAGTTAGATTAATCTTTGTGTATAGTGTAGAGAAATCATACGAGGCTATGTTTCTTACCCCGTTCCTTAAATTTACACTTTTAATGTTATCTAACATATTTTGGTTATTGTCACTGATCCACATCCTATTGGCACCTGTATAATCCTTAATCTTCTCACAGTATCTTTTGTTAGTATATTGCACTAGTTTAAGAATTTTGGTCAGTTTTTTGGCAGCTGGTTTTACAGAACTTTTCTTTGAGCCAATGATATATCTAAATTTAATTGGCTGTTTATGCATTTTAATTGTAAGATGAATCCTTGGTATAATATTTTGTTCTTCTCCCGGTTCAATCTTGAATTTTGTTTTCATTGTCTCTTTGATTTCCTCCACTATATCTTCTTCTCCTTTATCTTCTATCCTTTGATAGGTGTCACTCCCAATTTCCTCTTTAATCTTCTTTATGTAGTAAGTATTGTTTGCACATAAACCCAATATTATTTGCTGCCTTATCAATAGGTACAATGGCATATTTTTCCTTGAGTTGATTGAGTTCTTCCATAGCATTATGGTCCTTTAGTGTCTGCTTTGGATTTTTAATATGTCTAAATTTTGTATTTTGAAGTAACTCAATC
Source organism: Owenia fusiformis (assembly GCA_903813345.2). NCBI lineage: Eukaryota > Metazoa > Annelida > Polychaeta > Sabellida > Oweniidae > Owenia > Owenia fusiformis. The sequence goes on from CAIIXF020000003.1 coordinate 1,017,250, forward strand.
TTTTGTTTAACCTTTTCCATTACAGTATTTTTCCATTCATTTAAGTATACTTTTGAAACTTTTTCATTTTTTGTCCAACTTATTGCATATTCATCTATTCCTTTCTTTATTTCTTCTTTTGCTTTCCTGAAGTTAATGTTTCGTTTTTCTCTATAGCCAGGACCTTTACTAAATAGCTTTCTCAATTTTGAATTTTGTATAATCTTCAGATTTCCTGTTATGACGTGACCATGGTCTTCACGCTTAAATTCAGATGTATTACAATCACATTCTCCTGTATTGTTGCCTTCGTCGATACTTTCTGTAATCTCACTATAGTTGAACAATTTATTCCTTATTGGCTTTGTGTATATATAGACAATTCCTGGTGGTTCCTTATTTTTGATACTTGAAGGTATTGTCTTGATCACTTCTTCATCTCTTAAGATATTTGCAATGTTGATTACTTCTACTGCTTTGTTTTCAAATAGTATTTTACAGAATTTTGTTGGTTTCTTTTTCCTATTCTTGGTCTTTAGTTCATTGTTTTTCCTAAGTTTTGATTGGATTCTGTCCTCCAGAGTAATTTTAAGTCGTGTGTGTAGTCTATCATTATCTTCTATATTTATCATTCCAAGTTTTTTCAATTCTGTCTTCTTCATTTGTGGGACTAATCTCAAGATTGTTTTCATACCTGCCAGTACATTTCCATTGCTTTGTTCCACTATAGTTTCAAATACGTCATTGGCTTTTAATGCCTTTTCTTTACGGTGGTTTCCCTTTGGCCTTTTGTTTTTCTTCTTCCGTTTGTTATCAAAGTCGTAAACATCCAAGATTCGTGGGCAGAAAATCATCACTATTTCTTATTGACATTCTATAAAATTAAACATTTATTTTTAGGCCAATTTTAGTTAATGGGATTTCCTGATATTTTATTGGATAAGACCTCTTATTTCGGCTCTGCCCACCTCAAAATTAAGATATAAAAGAGGCATTTTTGGCATTGAAACCTCAGAACCTCGTTGCGTGAACTCGGGACTAACCAAAAACTGTAAGTAACTGATTGAAATGATATTTTTGGACTTCAACTTTTCTTTAATAAATTTATATTTTAAACTATATTTTTTTTCATGTTTTGTAAAAGATAGAGGGACTCAACTTCGCCACATAATAACTTACTTCCAACTAGGATGGACAATTTTATAGATTCATTCCTCACTGAGAGTGCAGATGAAGCTCTCTAAAGCTTACTCTATCAATCTCTTGAAAAGAGTATCTGCTGTGTTCATATAATTTCTTACCACTTTCCATGACTTGTTTAAGAAAGCTTGATTTCTATCATTCCAATGTTACTTTTACAACCGTGTTAATTGAAAGGCCATTCAACCCAATAATATAGAGGGCCTGTTACAACAAGAATATATATTATCATATACACCAAAAATTCAGGTTATTCTGATTATGTGTATGTGTAAATGAATAAGCAAATAAGCAAAAAAAATTCTGGCCTGGGATCTTACCAGATTTTGAATAATGTTCATTCTTCCACAGCTGATCCCTTAACACAATAGGATGTGTCTGAACCTCTGGTGTGCTGGGTTCCTTCCACTGGCAAGGTACTGATGTGCAGCTGGGATTTGTCATTCCGTCATTTGTCATGTCATTGTTGCTTCTTTTGCTGGAAGGGGACTAGCAATCTGGACCTATTGCCACCTGCACCCATTTATTTCCCTTATAGGTCTTTTCTTTCTTCCTTTGCTCTTGACTTTTAGTGGGGAGGTTTGCTTCCGAGTTGTCATTTTGGGCATGGAGGCTGCCAAGAGAAATGTCCTCATAGGTGAGGGGTTTTCTGCAACTTCAACTATCACCTTTCGGGGTGGTGTCGCAACAGGTTCCTCTGTTTTGGATTTTGGTTTGGTATTAAACATGTCCTTTAGAGAACAATTATCTATCAATTTTGAAGATTTGAAGACAAAGTATATAATACATGTTGATACATCTGATGTTGGAGGCAACTTTTAATGGTGACATAATAATCAACAACTGTCCTTCACACTACGATGAATAGTACAGGGGATGTGAATGTTCAAATGATTGCCTCTGCTTTGAAACTGTCTGGGGTGCTAGATTATTGGCAAGTTTAACGAGTGCAGTTTTCTCTTGACTCCTCAATCGTGGATGGCATACCATCAATTTTTTATAGTCAGAAGGAACATTCTTGGGTATCCTATTGTTAAGTTTGCAGCAACTTCAGTGACTGATGGCAGTTGGTTTTGTTTTCTTGTGTTAAGTCTGTCTCTCCTCTCTCTGTCTTGAGCCTCCCTTTGTGGATCTTTCTCTGATTTGTTGTTATATTGTGATGGCACTGCGCTAGGGATCAGACACCTTTTTTCATCTGAAAAACTCAACTGTATACTAACGGTTATGACATCCTGGCATAAAATTAAAGTTTAATAAGGCAAATTTTTTTATGCGGAGTTTAATCCAACAGCTACAGTATTTGATAACACTTGCGCAGCCATGGCAACATTCATCTTGCCAAAACTTGTTAAAGTTACATGGTTTGAGTCAATTTTGGGGCCATTCTATAGAGTCCACTGCAATGTTTCTGAAAAAGTCAATGATGTACATCCACGAAATGGTTTGTCAATTCCACATGCAGCGGCTCAATTTGTGGCTGTAACATTGCAACATGTCTTTATAAGGTGTGGAGGGTCCGAAATGAAATAAGTATTCCTTGGTGCTGTATTTTCAGCATATATATTTGGGGTCAAATGGCACAGATTTGGATCTCCATTGCGGTTCAAATGAAGTTTGCACCAATTGGGAGAGGCACCATAATCTGTTACAAATTGAACATGCTGCCCTACGTCTACCTCCAATATTCAGATAGCTTCCCATAGCAGTATGTAAAGTAAGTTTGGCAAAGGATCTAGTTCATCCTCCATTATGATCTCCCCATTAACAAAAATAAATTCATTTGACTTTTCAAAAAAAAACTGCTTTTATTATTACATTTATATGTACACAAGTATCTTGTTGACCTATATTCAGCACTGTATCGATGAATAGGCCACTTATTAGGGCCAATATTCAATCATAAATTGTACAGGGGTAGAGATGCCAAAACAGAAAGTATCTTGTGTCTGTCAAAATGCATTTGCATTCTACACATCCCTACATCTTATCCAAATATGTTATTAATTAATGTTTAACTCAACAGTATAATCTTTGGATTTACAAAGTTGTATGGGATTTCATAAGTGTAAAAGTTGCTTTTGAAGCATTTTTCTACAGCCATTTTGTAGGAAAAATGATGAAAAAAAGTATAATCTTCTAATTTGAAGTATGATCTGAATCAATTGCAAACTTCATATTTGCACATCTGATGTGATATACCATTTGTGTCATATTGTGAAATTATTTAAATTGCAATCGAATCAAGTCATAGTGTATTTTATTTTAAAGAGAATTGCAAAACAGTCATCTCTAAGAATAGAAAAATAGAATATAGATAAGAAATAAAATCTGTAAGAAGAATAAATAAACACTAGGAGCTCACACGTCTCGAACTCACTACCTCATGGTTATGATGTCATCGCCTAGCTGAGTTTGTTCTGGCGCTCTAGACCATTTTGGCCAACTCGGCAACCCCTAAGAAGGTTGTTTAGAAATAGAATAGGATAAAAATGACCCTTATCTTATGCACTTTATGGTGGCAATATCTGTTGTTTCATCAATTTGCAGAGAGAAGCTTGATTTCTCCACTTCTTCAGGAATTTCATTCGTAATGGTTTCAGAAATGGCCTTGATGATCTGCTGCATGGTCTCTTCACTTGTGTATTTGGCATTTTCACCTTGATTTAGGTTATTGAGGCTCTCTGCTCCCAACATCTTTGCAAAGGTCCATATACGAATATACAATCACAGCACTTACAGGCCTTCTATCTTGAACAAGGTGGTAAACCACTTTCATCAAATCTGAAAGTGATACAATGCATCATTTCATTAATAGAAATGTCATATCTGCAAAAAGTTAAATCCTGGACATCTTTTAAACCACCTCTCAATAGGATTCAATGTTCCAAACTATTGTATTTCAGATACATTGTCTTTGAAATATTATGCACCTCAAATTTTTATATAATAGTTGGCAAAACCTGCCAATTCTCTAGTTCACTTGTCCAATATTGGTCCGCCTCAGGGTCCATGGACTATAAATAATAACAAGAATTTGCATTGCTGAGAGCGTAAAATTGGTTATTTTGAATGCCGCCTCTTGTATTTTTCATCTGCCTCTTGAAGAAAAGGTTACTGAAACCACTGGTGTATAGTATTAATATTTAGAAATCTAGTTCAGTGTCTGCATTGAACAGTTTATGAAAGCATAATTATATAATCAAACATATTGTCAGAATTTAAATCTGGTTCTTTGCATTAGACAGATTGCTTTACACAACGGGAAACACTATTTTGTAAGCACTACTAAGAAAGAATACTTTATGTGTTATCCATAAGTAATAACCAAGACTAACTACTAATTCTCAGGAATAAAAAGTTCACTCTATTGAGAGATAGATAGAGTTTATCCTTGGACCAGTTACGTCTTATCCGTGTGTCATATGACTACTGTGTTAATTAACTAAGTAAAGTATTCCAATTAAAAAGTGTTGTATGTTTGCATGCAGCAAGCGTTTAATAATTTTTCGCATATATAATATTGTCCATAAAAGATCGGTCTGATAATTACAAGTAACTCATGTTTATTTTAAAACTATTCTTTACGAATTTATGATAAGTGTATAATGTTCAATCATACAAATCGCAGTCAGTGATTGTTCTCCACACTCACCCCTCCCCCTTCCTGACATGAACTATTTTGTAAAACCATTGACAGTGTGGAAAGGATTCTTACACTCGAGTGTCAAGGGGGGAGGGGGGGCAGTTATAAAAATATACAAGGCGATGGTTCAAATTGGACAATTTTCAAAACTGCTCAACATGGTGAAAACTTCACGTTTTTAAAGAATGCTTGCCCGGCGAGTGGTTTGCTCTGGATTGCGAGAGAACAAAAACTTTGAATTAGGATTTTTCCTAATACTATCATTAATCTAAACAACTTTTTAAACTGTCTCTGATTACATATCATGCCAATTAATACCATTATTGTGTTGACAGGATTAAATATAATATCTATGGAATTATAATTTAATGAACTCAATAGTCTAAATGATAATAAGTTCATAATTTAGTCTTGGCTGACTAGTCTTGCATCATCAGAGTTGGATTGCAAATACCTCCCTAAATCAAATAATTTAAATTTACAAATTTACTAGTGTATGGGGTGGGGAAACAAGTCTTCATCCAACCATTAAAGTTTAAAAGGAAGACTATAGTGTCCCGTGAATTCATTATAATTATCTTAGACAATAGTGAAGCGGTACAATCATGGGAGTGTCAATTAATCGGAATGCAAGTTTGATTTAAAATAACTCCTTTGGATCAAATATCTAAATTCTACTAGAATGCGGGGAGTGGAAACAAGTCTCCATTCAAGCACTAAATATCAAAAGAAAGATTTCAGTACCCCTTAACTTCACTCCCGGACTTCACTATTCACCCCCCCCCCTTCCCCAGTTATCCCTTATGACCCCAGAATGTTCGTTTCTGTGCCCCCCCCCCCTGTCCATGGCCAGTAAGTAATCTATGTGTATATTGGCTCCCTCCCAAAAGTGGGAAAACCAGATGCAGGCATAGACATTGACAAGGTGAGGGGATTTAAATATAAAAATAGTCTTGTTTTTGGCTCTGACTTAAATATTTTGGCACTGTTTAACGAAGCCGGTTTAAGGAATGAGAGGCAGAAATAATTCCTAGAAATAAGATGGCCTGTCTTTACTATAATCAAGATGCTACCTAACTGCAGTTATTTTGGTTTTATAACGCCGGGGATATTGCTCGAGCTTGAATAACAAATAAAAGGCATGTTCTTATTTCTGTATTCTGTCCTTTGATTGTGTATACGGTTGAGCTGTACGCCAAACGTTAAGATTGTTAAAACGCTTAAAATAAAACTTTATTCCTCTCAATTTACATAAAAATGAAACAGATTAGATTCGAATCTCAGTCACACCAGCCACTGGTCAAAGGAAGTACAAATATCTATATTAATCAAATGTCTGAGAATTTGATAACTGTCTGGGATCCAATGTTAATTTTATTGAATCAAACTAAGAAAAGTATAAAGATGAATTTTAAACGTTTAGAGGGAAAAGTCAAATATGCATTGTAACCCTAAAAATAATTCATTAAAGTGTCGTACACATTTCATAACATTTATATAAATAAAACAAATAAAGCACAACCCTAATGCCCTAATGAATTCATATCGGCGCTAAAGGGCCCTTGCAATAAAAACGCATCGAAGCAGGGAATGCTTGGAAAATCCTTCCGAGACTGACTTTTGTTATTTCAAAATTGAAATATGTCTAATTCGTATGAAATAATCAAATAACCACGCGATCATTTTCCCTGGGTTTTACTCATACTCTATTTTAGATTTACTAGAAAAAATGTTTATATGATGATTGCGTTTGCTTCTCACGAGTTCATTGAAAAGTTCAGTCGTAAAACTTTAGAGATCAAAAGACTAATTAGGCACCTGATTGCGAAAGTTTGATTGCATTTCGATCGCCGGGATTTTACAAACGTATTGTTTAAGTACGGTGTAGCGATCGTGTTCTTGGGATCTTGATAACTTCCTATTTTAAGTTTTGGGTTGAAAGCAATGAGTATGTCGGACTTTCTCAAGTCCACATAATGAAACAATATCCCTTTATATTAGTCCAATCGGAATTTGCATAAACATACCAGTTTTTTATTGCAAAAAGAACTGTAATTAATAGCCTACATAAAAACGCTTTTAGAAAAATTGTCAAATATGGTCGTGTGTGGGCAAACACGGAGGAGGAGGAGAGGGGTGCGTGCATTGCGTGCGACCCTTCATCAGTTGTGTACCTTATTTTTGTATGAATTTCTTCCGAATAGTTATGCTAGTTATGTTATGCTTCTGATATTTATTTCTGTTTTCAAATGAAATAATTTCACCCTTGCCCGACTGACTTGTAGATAATGCACGAATCAACTAGCATGGAGATCAGATAATCAGATTGATTCGTATTTTCGCAATCAGATGAAAAAACTTATCGTTTTCTCTGATTAAAAGGCGGTTTGAAGCTACTTTTACAGGATTTGTAAATTCGCAATCAGACTGGCTTATTTTAATATTTAGTCAGTGCAAGAGGAGGGGACTATTAATGTAGAAAATTGTTTTGATTTCGACACTAACTGAATAATTTATCACAATTGTTAAATACGCAAACAGAAACAGGTTTAAAAATGAGAATAGAGGCAAAAAAGTCTATTCATAAAATGTAATTAAAACCCGGGAATTAAAAGCAATTTTAGACTGTTAGATGATCTCTTCTGTAATCAAGGTGATGTTTACACTTCCGCCGTTAGAAAAACAAAGACTTAGACAAAGTTTACATAGCAATTAATCCTTTTGTAATCATTAAATGTTAGATTCTTATTATTTTGTTGGACAATGTTCAGACTTCTGACCAAGATTAAATCATTTATGTTTGTATTTAAAAAATAGTATTTCAATCAGACAGACGTGCTAATGTGTTCGAAAAATACATTTGTCCATTTCCTCTCAAGAAGTTTTCAAAGGTAATCAAGTCGATTTGTTTGAGTGTTTAGCATTGTTTTTCATAACTTGACGCTTCCATGAACAGAATGACTTTGAAATGAGTTTTTATAATTTAAGCTTTTATACGGACATGCTTATTGTATATTTCTATATGAACGTTGTAGTTATGTGATGTAACATCGCCCCCCCCCCCCAATTACAGGTATACAAAATTTGATCGGAATGCATTAACTTGCAATTAAAAGCAATTTTAGACTGTTAGATGATCTCTTATGTAATCTAGGTGATGTTGGTACACTTCCGCATTTAAGAAAACAAAGACTAAGACAAAGAGAACTTAGCAATTAATCCTTTTGTTATCATTAAATGTTAGATTCTTATTTTTTGATTGGACAATATTAAGACTTCTGTCTCCGATTGTTATGCAGGTATGTGTATAAAATCATGTGAACAACATTATCGTGGAAACTCCCATCTTCATTCTCATAATGTCTTACAGCTATTTCGCAAATGACATAATCCTAAACAACATACATGTATGGACATAACGATAATATTGCAGAACTGAGCGAAAAGAAAGGTGGAACAAATCAGATTAAGATATTTTATTTTTGAAATGCACAAAGGGCAACAGTTGAAGAACAAAAGTTAAAGGCGTTTTGAAATAGATCGTGCCTTTATATGATCCCCTTCTATAATACCCTACCCTTTGCATTTGTTCGACCTCACTTCTTAAATGAGAGTTTCGTCTTCTCGTATTTTATAATTAGACTCTGCACGCAGCGTAATAGTGCCCCTATTATCCATGTTCAGGGGCGTAGCCAACTTTCAGTCGGGGGGGGGGGTGCGATCGCCAAAAAACAATAACGGTTTTCAGTCGGGGGAGGGGGTTGCGATCGTGGCAAAAGCAAGCCAAAAGATGCAACTTCCTTCAAAATTGAGCTTGAAGCTTCTATCTCTTCTTCTATTTTATTGGTTATTCACCGCAACCTCCCCCCCCCCCTTGGCTACGCCTATGCCTGTCGAGAGACAAAAAGAGAAGCGAAAAGACTGTTAAAACAAGTACTTCCAATAAATACTTTTACAGTTATATATGATTATCAACGACCCTACTTGTCAAATTAATAGAAACGAAAACGAAATTCTTTCATTACGCGAAAACCGTTGAAATATCTACCTGATTCGCTGGAATAGTCATTAGTCACATTATTTCAGAGCAAACAATTAGCATCTACTATAATATTTATTTTTCTATCCGATATACAACTGATATTGATATCTTTCCCCGGACAATGTGTTATCTCATGATCCGTTGACATCATCAACAATTTGATTTACCACAAGAGAGTAACCAACATTCCTTAATTAAAAAGTTGATATTTCTTGAATTTTATAGCAAAAACACTATGACACAATAACATCGAGGCAAAATCAAAACATGGTGTGGAAATAAAAGGCATACAAAATGGCCATTAAAATGAAATTCTTGTTCATAAAAGTATCAACTTTATTACATTGGACGCAAATACAAAGTATAGAATAAATAACTTCCCAGAGATTACAATACGGATCAGTAAGTCAACAAATCTAACTGTTAAATAAACAAACTTAGCCCATGTCTGCAATTGTTCGTCTGCTGGTCAGAACTCGGTATCCTCTTCGGATAATCAATTTCTGTGACTACTGATGTCTTAAATAATTCACGACGTTGTCTTTAAATAAGGATCTTTAATCTACAAACTGTAAATAAATAGCGTGAACCCGGGATCGTAGACAACAACATTGATACCTTGCTGTCCTCTGTTAAATCACGAAACCCGTTTCCCTTAAATTTTTTACTAAGAGACTTATACATGCATAAGTTATCTATCAAATTATTTTTCTTTAAATATTAAATGTCGTCTAAGTTTGTTTTAATGATTAGTCTTCATCTAGATTCATTAATCATCACGATATTTATATATACATATTATGTAATAGACCTATCATATCACGTCCGTAGTTAAAGTCAACTACATATTAATGCAATAGAATAAGACTCAATAATTAAAAAAATAAACCTCAGTATTCGGGCCTAAAAAACACAGATAAGTGTATCAATACCAACGGGTAAGCTCAAATAACCTTCCAAATAAGTGTATCAATAATCAAGGATTGCGAGTACTAAGGACCGGGTAAGATGGTTGTAACATTGGTATCGCTAGTTATTAAACACGATTTTGTCTTGTGTTACCAATAAAGAATATTTTATAATTGCATGTTCCTTGGATGCAATCTTGTAATAAAACCCTCAATGTTATGTTTTAAAGTCATAATGAATATGGAGAAGAGCAAGAGATTACAGTCTCTCCATTTCCCTTGTAGAAGTGTAGTGATGTAGCCTTCTAAGGACACTTGCAGAAAGCTCAAACTCACAGCTTGTTACATTCAGTGTACAAGCAAGTGTCAAAAGCACAAAATATTTGGAAACCTCATATGATCGCAAACTTTGATGGCTGCAGCTGGAGAGTCTGGGACTTCATGAAAGTCTACATCCCTGAATTCCTCCCTCCACCTCTTAATTTCCTCATTCCACCTCTCAGTTCCCTCACTTCACCTCTCAATTCCCTCACTTCACCTCTCAATTCCCTCATCAACCAGGGCTGGTGAGGGCAAGTGTGATTCATAACATGTGATAATCTCCTCACAGCTGACCTCTCTCTGCCTTTGGACGGATAGCACCAAACCTAAAAGCTTGCTGGCAGTCTTGGACAACCTGAACTTCGAGACTGGATTTTATCTATCCCACATCATTGAGACTGAATACTCTATCTTTTATAAGTACTGGTATCTACAATTATTTTTGATGTTATGAGTATTGGCTATCAATTTTTCAATTTTTCTTCAACATGTATTGTTATGACTACAGTATGAATGAAATGTCCCTTGGTGTTCTGGTCCTGGATTGTGATATTGGTTCTCGGAGGGGATGTTAGACATTGTTTCTTTTCACGTTAGATTATGGTTTTGGGATATATAGGGTCTACTTTTCTTATGACAGATTTACACTTACAGTTTGCTTTTCTTGTTTGGTTTCTTTAAAGTTTTAAGTCACCCTTCCCTTTGGCATTTGTGCTTATATATTCGAATGATTCACTAAAAGTATTCAAATCATTCAGAATCAAGCTCTGTCTTGTCACAAAGGATTCTGAAATGTACTCCTTCCTGGTTTCAAACTGAAGTAGTATTTCATCTATGGTATTCTCTAGGTTCTGAAAAAGTTCAATTTTGGGCAAAACGCTGCTTAAATGCCTTGAGTTGATAGGTATAAATTGCTTCCCATGTTTGGAGAATGAAGCCATGGGTTCTCTTGAAGGTCATCGCTGATGCCAGAGATGTCAATGTGGCAGCTTTTTATGTTTTCTGTGCAATGTCTTTCCAGCCAGCATCCCAAATGATTTTCAAAAGAATTGGTTGAAGGTTTTTCAAAATATGCCAATCTCCCATCCAAGGTACAGGTTGTCCAACTGTCCCGCAATTTTGCGTATTTGTCAAGCATTTGCTGGAAAATTTGAAGTCACGCCAGTTTTTCTTGCGTGACAGAGTATGGTAAGCAAATACGCATTTTACCTGATTATTGTCCAGCAAAAACATTCTTGCAGAACAAATTTTCAAAAATGATCGGTGAAACACAACGAAACTGTACAACGAAAAAAACGAACGCATTTCGCAATTTTCACGCGAATACTGAGAATGTCACGCATTTAGCCTGAAATATTTCATACCTTGTTTAAGTTGCCATTTTGCTCAATAGTGGTGTGAAGGAAATTGAGATATCACATGTAGATGTATGAATGTCTCACTCACAGGTGTCTGTTTCTTTACTAATGTAAGTTCAAACAATCTCAATTTTCATTCTTGTTATTTCAAGTGTTTCCATTTGCTGTTGTATATCAGTTATGGGATTTGCTTGCTTATTTTGGAGGACTGTGATGCTTGCCTCTTTTTCATTTATTTTGATTTTAGGTTCGTCAAGCTGCATTTTTAGTGACTCAATAAGATTGTGTGTGAATATAAAATACTGAGAAAGTATAACCTTGAAATAACACTTACTTGTTCAATATTCTCTGCAAAGAAGAAGTCTATCTGATAGCGGATAAGTCCCCATGGCATACAATGTATAATGTAATAAGACCTACATATCTTTCACATCATCTATCCCAACGCTGTCAATCTCTTATATAAGGTCTTCCTTCTCTGAATCTGAAATTAGCTAGCACAAATAACATTTCATTTTTTTAAAACCACAAACCTTGTGATATTTTCACACAAAACACAATTTATTGAGGCAAGAGTGTAACCCCTGAAATGTTGCGCACATTTTGAAGTCATCTGACACAGTGTACCATGTGTCAAGTTATTCTATGTAAAAGTTGTTGCAAACTACTACAAAGGCTGAACCAAAGCAGAAATATACATTAGTTTATCATTTGCATGCATTTCAATTCAAAAATAACCATTTAGAAACTTTTTAAAATAAAAGTAAAAGTCACTTATTAATTTCCAAGAAAAGATGCTTTTCCATATATATTCTGTCATTATCACCTCCAATGAATTTTGAGACTGAATCGGATACTAAATTAAAAATCAAAATCATATTACAGAGTAAATAATCTTCTTGGCTGTATAAGTAATATATGTCCACAAATTGTGTTTTGAGGCAAGGTTCAGTTCTTTTCTTAATAACAGATCTTAAAAATACTATACTTAAATACTTTTGGACAAAACAAGTTGCATCATTTTCTCATATCAGCTTTTTCAATCAGAATATTATTGTACTTACTTTATCAGCCTCTTTATGATGAGTTTTTGTTCTGTCTTCAATTTTGAGAAAATCATCATGTGGAACATTCTTGGCTGGTATGGAGTCACCTCCCCGATCTTCGAAAGAAACACTGTTCTTTGCAGTGTATAACATTGACCACATATACGCATCCAGTTTCTTTTTCGCCTACCTATAACAATATACATGCTATATACATGTTAATTACGAAGGTAAGCCAGTCATCTTCTTGGTCAAGGAGATCAAAAGGCAGCCAGGATCTTACACCCACAAAATCATCAAGTATAGACTTCTCCAATAAAACTGGGAATTCAGGTTCAGAAAAAATCAGAAATCATTGTTTATTGTGAAGACGTCTGTAAATCATCCATTTTTCTTTTTTTTGTCGTTACATTTGTTGTAAAGAACGATTCTCGGTTTGGAGAACAGTCTCCTGGGCTAATAATTTTTTTCATGAAAAATATAGAAATATTACCCAAATTAAACTATGAATATTCAAAAGAGGACATTTAAATCTACAAGATGTAAAAATAACAAATTCGTCTGGAGCAGGGATAACGCTCAATTAGACCGATTCAATAGAATTCAAGTCTCATTTAGATTGATGAACTTTGTTCTCCAAACCGAGAATTGTCCTTTCGGATTACTAGCATACAACATGAAAATATACAGTATATGACTCATTCATATTGAAAAAATATATCTGAGCTTGTCCACATTTTACCATATGGTGCCAGGTGTCATACGCATAAGTAAACAGAAATGCATGTGAAGTGGAATCATAACTTTTATTTGTTCATTTTCGTGGATTTTCAACTTGAATAATATTCACTATTAAAATGGTGATTTTATGCCGATCCTGGCACTTTGGTTACACCTTTCACAATCACCCAAATAGTTAAGCGTGATTTATTTTGTTTTATGTATTGTTTAATTCACTAAGATGATAAAATTGTCCAGGGGTCTCCAAATCTATTACATCCAAGAGTTCATTGAAAGTTTTTTATCAATTTTTTTTCTTTAATTTTTTTGAAAATCCTGCAAACATTAAGAATAAGAAAATGCGTACCTTAAGTATGTTTTGGAATTTTGGAAGGTATGATGTACCTAGAACCTCAGTAGGTATGAAATACATCTGTTATGTACGGTTGGTTTTGGATACAGGGCTTATCCCGCGGGGAATATGTGTATCTCCCTAGGTCCCTGCGGTCCCTCGGGAGATACACATATTTCCCTTGGGAGAATCCCTAATCCAAAACCTTCCAGTACATAACCCTTATTTATCAACGGTTTAATGTTCCTCAACACACTGAGGTTAAAATTTGTATTGTTAAATCTGCATCCATATAATAATAATAACAACATTCCTCATCACACTGAGGTTTAAATTTTTGACTGGTATCATAATAATAGTAACAATCCTCAACACACTGAGGTTTACAATAACTAACTAGAATATATCCTCCATATTCATCTCTTCTTCCACAAATGCAAAACAGTCCACTGGGTTAGGTACAGTTGTTTTTGTTGGTGTGTTGACATATGTTATTTTTATATCACGATTCGTATTTGTTGCTTCTTGAGTTGTTTCTTGCATTGTTGTCATCTTTGCTATTTTTTGTGCTGCTCTTCTCAGTCTTCTTTTAAGGTTCCTTGCTTCTCTTTTCTCCTTGGGTGTGTGGTACTTCTTGTTCCAGGGTACTCTTACTATTATCAATGTGTTATTTCTTTACGTGATGATGTAGACTATCAAAACTATCAAATCGCTCATTACGTAAGAATTTTCTGCATACCTGAAAAAGAATCTCTTTCAATAACAAAAACATTAAATTTGAAATTTTTGTGGTATCTTGTTTAATATTCCTTGTTGTTTTCTGAAGTCATACTCATTTGAAATTTCATAAGTACCAGCTTTGAATCAAAGTTAACAAGTGTTCAATTACAAAATGACTTGGAATGAAGTGTGTTTATTGTGAATACTGATAACTTTTTTACTCTCCTCTAACCTTCGTTGCTTCGTAGACTTCCTCTAAGGTCCTTTTTTCGGGGTTTTAACAACCATCAAACTGTGTGTCATGTTTGCCAATGGTCTGCTTTACCATTCTGGACAGTCAAGCTAATTATGTGTGTGTGAATGTGTGTATGAATGATACCTCTAGTGTGTTGAGCATTAACATCTGTTCCCTCTAGTCAGGTCGGCTGATGAAACAACCTTTTTTGGGGTTGCCAAGATGGCCGAAGGGTCTAGAGCACCAGAACGAACTCAGCTAGGCGATGACGTCATAATATCATACCACATATCAAACTTTTTGATATTGTGTCATAGAAAAGGTTACACTTAATTAAATAGTAATATGATCAGGAGATTTACTATATGATATATCTTCTATCTTTACTGACTATATCTGACTATTATACACTTATCTCCATTTTGAGATGGTATCTATTCATACAGTATTAGAGATAAAGAATGGGAGATATGCAGCCTATTCATGCTTCATCTCTTGTTACATGGTCAAAACCAAGAGATATAAATTGTAATATATTTTTATATTGTACAACTTTTGATTTTAGCACTGATATGCCCTTTCATATGTATCAAGTGCCAACACTGTTAATGTAATTACTAAATGAATATGATAATAAATAAATAAAAAATAAAATAAAATAAAAAATACTTTTGCATCAAAATTTCAATCAAGATTTACCCCTGATTTTAAAATAAGACTATGTGTGAATGCCGAGTTGAATTGAGGTTCCTGAAGCACTTGAATTTGTGTGTGGCCACCACATATCCCACACCAGATTTTTTTGTCATTTGCCCCTAAATTTCTGATTGCAGTTTTTGTCACACATACACTATGTTATTGTACAAGGTCCTGTTCAACATTTTTGCCTTGTCCTCCCTTTGCACTGCCAAAGTTGACCTCTTTTACACACAAGGATATTTGTGATTTTTTGAATCAAGGTTCAAAAACTCCCAAAAGTAGCCCTAACATCATTTCATCATCAGCAAGTCATAAACTGGACAATATCATCGGATATCAACAGATTTTACTCAAGTAATGTTCGAATTCTGAGATCCTTTACTCAAGATATTGTCAGATATTTATAATATTACTTATCAATCTCATCGGGTCCGATGTCCGATAACATTGGATCTTTAAGGACAGCGTCAATGTGAAGTTTTTGCTGTTCAAAGGAGCTATTTTGACCTTATGATTTGACACTTAAAATATTATGCATATGACATGCATTTACCGGTCTAAGTATGTCTTATGTATGGCTCATTATCAATTAAAGCGAGTACAAATGAGAAAAACAAATCGAAAACCATCATACGTTTTACTTCTCTGTTAATTTCAACTAAAATTCTGGGCCAATTCCACCTGCTAGAACATCTTAGTAACGATTTTAACCATCCAATCATCCAATGGAATTGATAGTTAAATTGATTGAATTGATAGGGGCCTAATATTACCTTTATTGTCCATTTTTTTTTTATAGGCGGGTAGGCTTCCCCCCCTAAAAATCTTGAAATGGCAGACCAATTCCCAAAACTTAATGATCACCCTGCATATCATTATCTAGCACATAATATACATGCAAGAAATTGAACAGCAATGTCAAAGTATGTGGTATGATGTTCTTTGTGGAAATCCAGAAGATCGATCTTCCAATTGTCTAACATGCCTATTCCATAGTTACAACTAACAGCATTGTATCTAACCTACACATTGTCAGAAAATAGCATGGAATTAATGAAATATCCATTTCATTTGAAATCAATGTTATACTTGTTCAATTGTAATATAATTAAGTAAAACAATAATTTAATAATAATGATTTTCAGAATATTCACTGTATTTTTACTATAACTATGAATAGGTTGAAAATCTTGTCTTGATTTAATTTATTTTCCATGTTCAATTTTCAACCTGATGCAGTTATTAATCAGTTATTCATTTTTTATACTTACAGTCCATTCATTACATGACCTAAGAATATGGTTGTACGATAAAATATGAACAAAATAGACTGACATTCTTTACAGTGCCTGATACTGTCATTCGCCTTTTCTTGGGACTTTCCATTGCCTCCTTCAAAGTGACATGTGGTCCTCTAAGATTACCGTTTTTCTAATTTCAATCTATGATTCACCATATGCTTGTTGTATTTCTTTTAATGTATGTTTCCTACTTTTACCGAGAAGCAAACAAAACTGAAGAAAAAGTTCAAAATGAAAACTGAAAGTGAAAACCTGATTCATGTACATACCTTGATTTCACAATCAGGAATTTTCCTCCACACTACCTATTGTTCCTTTGTTTGTACGTTTGCTTTGAATGTTAATAAATAAATGAGGAACATGTAGTTTTCACTTGTTTGTGTATTTATTGCACTAAACTTCTACACTTCGAAGCAAAAATAGAATCCAATATGGCGCATATTTTCCATTACCATATTCACAATAGTCCGTAATTCTGATGTAAATATTGACAGACTAAAATCGAGCAAAAATTCACATTTGGTCCGTAATTCTAATGTAAAATGTTGGCAGACTAAAATCGAGTAAAACATGTGTTTAAAACATTGTGTTTAAAAATGATTCAGATCTGGTTGAGGATTTCCGCCTTCTTCCAACCTATCTTCACGGTTTCTTTTGTAAGAGTCTCCACTGCCTTCACCATCCATGCCGCGTGTAATGGTTTGAGTTTAGAAAGTGATAGGTCTACATTAACCATTGACTGGTCCATATCAGGTTTCTCTTTCTTGAATCAAATGAACAATACATTGTAAATTATAACATTTATTACAATTTGGACAAAGTACAAATTCAACACCAGAGATAATATGAAACAAAGAATGATTGGCCAAAGAAAGTTCCCATAAACATGGAGTGACAGGAAGAGAATTTTGAACTAAACATATTTGGCATGAATGTTTGTTTGAATTGCATCTTGCAGTTGATCTTGGCTGAATTTGTTTGAATGCCTGTGTCATCTTCTGGAGAGCTGATATCACTCATCTGCCAAACATGAATAAAAGGTGTAGCAGCTCAGGACAGTCTCTGACACTGCTACGTACAGGGGAATGATGTACAGAAACTATTCACAAAGCTACCCCTGTACAAATGACGTTGTGGTAGCGTGAAAAGAACGGTTGGCGTAAATTCGAAAATTGGGATGAATGGAGCTGTGTTGTTTTAAGTGATTCAGTAAGGTGCTGCCCCCTTTAGAAAATAATATAAAGTAAAAGGATGTATGGAGAAATGAAACCAATAAATGTACTATCAAAAGCTTACTATGCAGTGCTGCCCCTTTAAATGGAGTTAAAAGCTAAAATTACTAATTGAACAAATGGCTATGTGAAGGAATCAGGGGACCCAGTAAAATGTGAAGATGATTGAAATGGCTTTAATCTAAGGGGAGTTTTTTGTGGATTTAATCTTAACCAGCTCAATAACCACAAACTATAACACAACAAAATGAGTAGGTTCTTAAGATGATTGTTTAATTGTATATAAATCTTGTAGTGTACAAGAAGCTATTGAAAATGGCGCCAGGGTATCATACTCCAAAATGAACCATTTCTTTTATTTCTTTTTAATGATACAATATAGTGACACAATCATATTTACATATGTTTTCAGCATAGCTCTGAAGGTATTAATGATATCTTGATGTATTGGGTATTTTTAATATTTTTTATAAAAAATAATGTTGACATTTTTTGTCAGCTGTGACGGAGCAGTTTTAACTGTGAAGTACGTTAAGAATTTAAGATTCAAATTATATCTTTCAAAAGTACCCTTAGAAGAGAGAACGTCACAAATCACTTTCCTAAATTATGACAAGTAGCCTCTGGGAGATCTGGGATAATGTAAATCTGAGATATAACTATGACCACTCTCAGCATTTATCGGAGGTTTGTACTGAAATCAACATGAATCAACAATACGTTTTCGCCAAGACGTCTTGGAATGTCACGTGTAGTGTAAATAGGGCTAATATGAATTTATTCGAAATAGCGCACAGACATCCTGCATTCCGACAGATGTATAACCTTTTACCACATAATATTACTGTATATAAGATGATCCCAATACAAATTTAATTTGAAAAAATTATTTGAAATTCATCGTTTTGCACATACTAAAATTATAAAAGTCTTGGTAAACGTGCTGCACTGTAAAACCTGTATCAATGAATATCTTTCTCTAGTGAACACCTTTTCTTATCAAAAATTCCTCTGACCTCTGTATGAAATTGCCTCTATGGAGTGAACATCTACCAACTGGGAACACATTTGTTGGCTCCATACATGTATGTGTTCACTGTACTCATGTTTTACTGTAGTTGCATCAGATAGCCATAACTCTTATTCAAATAAAGAACAATCTTAAAATCAAATTTTGTATACTGAAATGAAGTTGACTATCATTTTCATGAGTTACCATGCATAAGTTGAATTGTAGTACAAACTGAGAAAAGAAGCTTAAAGAGTGGTCGTATATTCATCTCAGAATTTGAATTGTGTACTTTTATTACGTTTCATTTTTCAGAATACTTTACGAAAGAGATTTGACACGCTCGCTCCTCTAACGCGTTGTAAAGAGATATATCATAAATCTAAATTCTTATCGTATTTCAGATTTGACACTGCTCCGTCACAGCCGACAAAAAATTTCATTATTATTTTTTTATATAAAAAATAAAAATACCCAATACATCAGGATATCATTAATACCTTCAGAGTTATGCTGAAAACATACGTAAATATTATTGTGTCGGTATATTGTACCATTAAAAAGAAATTAAAGAAAGGGTACATATTAGAGCATGATACTCCGACGCCGTTTTCAATAGCTTTACTCTTAGCGTTGTTGGACTTCAAACAGAAGTTAAAGTTACCTGCAAATGATATATTCATTGCATGGAGTCAGTAATTCTCTTCAATATAGCAAAACATGTGAGTAAAAAAAATAAATTGTGTGGATTTCCTAGTGTTTCTATGCAAAATAGCACGCTCCGTCACAGCGGACAGATTTTTCGATACAAGCCTGTGACAAAGCAGTGGGCAAAATCGCGCTACAGAGCGGAAGGAAAGTAGCGAACCGGGGGAAAGTTGGCATCGGAAATCCCATACAAGGTCTCTAACAGGAAGTTCTAATTAACCGGGAATTTCAAAAGTGAAAAAGCCAACCCGGGTCGCTACATCCTCCCCTCTGAGAAAGGCCAATAATGAAAATGTACAAAAGTAGGAAGAAAGCATTGCTGCAGCACACTGTTTCAAAGGGCATAAAATCACATAATCAGAAATTCCTGATTAAAAATCACAAGTTAGAAAATAATGGTAAGTAAATGCTTACTGGTATATACAAGACATTGCACTAACATGATTGCTTGAGTATTTACATACATACAGAGCCCTCTAAGTCAGTATGCTGCGCAAAGCTTACACTATTGTTTTACCCTCAATAGCAACCATCTGCTCAACCTGGACTGCATAACCCTCAAAAATAAATATAGCTAACTAAGTGAGGGCAGCCCAGGCTAATAACAGGTTGCTGTACAGAGTCAAATCTAAAGTTAATAAAAGTCACTTAAAATGTTAAATGTCACTAGTACTGGTAAAATACCAAATGTCTCTATCACTGGAAGCCCGAGCCTAGAGGTTTGCATCCAGGAAATCATCTGGCATCTCCTCCACATGTATCTGAGGGTGATCAGTGGGGAGTTCCACCTGTAAAGGGGGTGGCGTCTCTCCCTGTGGGGTCTCTCCCTGTGGGGTCTCTTGTTGGGTGCTATCCTTAGCAGCCTGGGTGGCGCTATCGCTAGCTGCCTGGGTGGCGCTATCGCTAGCTGCCTGGGTGGCGCTATCGCTAGCTGCTTGGGTGGCGCTTCCTGCAGCGGCCGCTGGTTACTCCTGGACAACTCGCCGGCCTGAAGAGCTGTCACCTTGGACTTGGGCCACCACTCTCAGAAGAGCCTGGCCTCGCCCCAATGGGGGTGATGTAACGCAACCCCGTCCAAACGCTGGTGGTGTAGGGAGAGTTGGGGCAGTTGTCGTGGCAACAGGAGCAGACTCCCTGGAAAGCCCCAGGCGATAATCCCGGGCTGCGAATGTTATTGAAGGCTCCCGACGGGAGGGCGCACTCCCAGTAGGCCGCACTCCCAGTAGGCCGCACTCCCAGTAGGCCGCACTCCCAGTAGGCCGCACTCCCAGTAGGCCGCACTCCCAGTAGGCCGTGTCCTGCTGCGGCCCCGCTGTTGTTCAGGGGCGGCAGATGCGGTAGTGCATGATTTCTCGGAGGAACGGGAGGCCTCAGGGTGCCCTCTTGAGTGACTTCTTTGCGGGGCCTGCTGCTGGTCCCCTTCAGACCCAGCGGGAACGTATCTGGTCCTGGGCCTAGACCCGGCCCTAGTAGTCTATTCTTCAGCCCTCTGGGCGGCTGCCCACAAACAGGCGCGCTTGGAGTTGGCTGGTGGTGTGGCGGCCCTCTGAGATGGGCGCTCTTGGGCCCAAGTAACGCTCCTAGAAGGGGCGGCTGATGCTTGTGGGGATGCTACGCGGTCACACCTAGATGTGGTGCGGAAAACTGAGGTCTGGCGCTCTTCCCTGGTTTTCGACTGCGCATTGCTGCTCCTCATGGTATTCGGAGTAGTGGGACTGCAACTCCACCCGAGAATGGAGAAGGGCCCCGCATGGTCTCATTGGCCACACCTCCTCACCACCCCGGTACCACTTCACACGGGCCTTGCACTCCTGGAAGCAAAGAGAACAACTATACAGAGATGAAAATCAGTACAGTACATACCCATCTAGCCAGCTAGGTTTTTCCCTAACATGTCTAGAGGGAGGGGGAAAGTTCTCATCTGCCACAGGGGGTGCCTCCAGAACTTCCTCACAGGGCTGGTCCACAGCAACAGGCACTTCCACCAGCTTATCTGCAATAGAGGGTGGCTTCGCTGGACCATGGTAAGGCTTCAGGCGGTTATAATGAACCACTGACAGCCTACCCCTTTCCAGCTGAACCTCATATAGCAAATTAGACACTTTCCTAATAATTTTAAAAGGACCGTGCCACTTGTTGCTGAGTTTAGGCGTACGTCCCACTTTAACAGCAGGAACGTGCAGCCATACAGCATCACCTTCCTGGAAACCCTGGAAATTAACTTTAACATCATAGTTCTTCTTCTGATGATCACTTGCAATGCTGATATGGCGCCTAGCAGCCTCATGTACCTGTAAAAGATCGTCATGCAGTTTATTACAGTACTCAGTGCTCAGTGCTCAGCACCGGTGCGGAGGCTGGTGGGGGACCTAAATACAAATCAAATGGAATAAGAGGCCTCCTCCCAAACATCAGCTCAGCTGGGGAAAATCCTGTCGACTCATGGACAGCACTCCTGTCGACTCATGGACAGCACTCCTGTAAGCGCAAGCAACAAAGGGCAAATAATATTCCCAGTCACGCTGTTGGTCAGAGACAATTTTGGCAAGCATGGCTTCCACGGTGCGGTTGGATTGTTCAACCATGCCATCACTTTGGGCCGCATAAGGACTAGTACTGGTTTTGTCGGCATCCAAGAGGTCACAAAGTTCCTGAAACAAATGAGATTCGAACTGTTGACCTTGGTCCGAGTGCAGCTGTAAAGGAATACCATAGCGCAACATGAATTCCCTCAAAACTGCACTCGCCACCGTCCTAGCTTCCTGGTTAACAGTAGGAACTAATTCAAGAAATTTAGTAAAATAATCCTCAATGGCTACAACATATTTTTACCCAAGGGAGCACTCTCAGGGAGAGGGCCCATGATGTCAACAGCTATCCTCTCCAAGGGCGCTCCAACATTGTACTGCTTTATGGGGGCTCGGGGCTTCTGGTGCGTAGGATTCCTCTTCTGGCAGGGCACACACTGGGCTACAAATCGAGCAAGATTAGCTTTAAACCCAACCCAGTAGTAACGTTCCCGGAGCCTATTTATTGACTTACCAGCCCCCAAATGACCACTACCCAAGGCGCTATGAACCCCAGACAATACAATGTTATGCAACTGAGATGGAATAACAAGCTGCCAGATAGTATCTTGAGTATCACTACGTAGCCATTTTCTTAGAACTAGTCCACCACTTAGCTTGAATCTTTTCCACTGACCCCAATAATGTTTGAGATTGACAGATTTGGAAGCAACATTGGCCCAGTCAGGCCGCACACCTTTCTAAAGCCATCTAACAAGCAGGGCGAGGTCCTATTTCAGATTCACTTCAATATTATATATAATAATATTTCTAGCTTATTAAGCATACATTAAAATTCACATTGTCCATCAGCATATTGTACATATCCCATCCTTCACAGCCTCATTAGTCTGAGTTGCTGCTGTCTTCTGAATTAGTTGAACTCCCTTAAATTCCCATCTCTTCTCCCCAGTCTTCACATTGATGAAATAGTACAGGGTGTTCAAAAAAAAACGCAACCCAAAGAAATCGCAATATCTTGGAAAATACTAATCCAATTATGTTCATATTTTCAGGAAAGAAAGAAGAGACTGTGTATGTAAAGCCCCTGTTGTTAGTTAGTAAAACATGATATCAATGGACACTTTCTCAAAAGACAGTTGTACTAGCAAAATATGAAAAACGTGAATGGAAAATCACTATATCTTGGAAAGTACTAATTCAATTATGTTCATTTTTTCAGGAAAAGAAAGAAGAGACTGTGTATGTATAGCTCCTGTTGTCAGTAAGTTATAAAACATGATGCCTTGGACACCTGCTAAAATGACAGTTTGTACTAGGAAAATATGAAAACGCAGTCAGAGGTGACTGCCACAGCAATAAAACCAAATAACTTTCTAACCATGGTGTTTTGGCACTTCAGATTTGGCACAAATTATCCTCATTCAATGTGTAGTGAATCACTCCAGGGACTTTACAGTCATGGTCAAAATGGCTTCTTAAGTCTCCCTGAACCAGGGCGTTTGACTGCGATTTGAAAGCATTTCAACCATAACTGTAAAGTCCCTGAAATGATTTTGATTTCACTCTACAGATTTACCATACAATGAATGAAGATGATTTGTGCCAAATTTGAAGAGCCAAAACACTATGGTTAGGAAGTTATTTAATTTTTTCGGGGGTTGCTGTCACCCCTGACTGCGTTTTTTTCGTATTTTCCTCGTACAGCTGTCTTTTGAGCAGGTGTCCAAGGCATCATGTTTTACAACTAACCATTTACAGGAGCTGTTCATACACAGTCTTTTCTTTATTTCCTGAAAATATGAACATAATTGAACCAGTATTTTTCAAGATATAGCGATTTCTTCCGGTTGCATTTTTTTGAAACCCTGTACTTGTTCCTTTTCATCAAATAATAGGTCCGCCAACCTTCAACATAGCATGATCACGGCAACTCCAACATAGGCAGTACCTTCCTAACCACTTTCACCCCATATTCATCATCCACATCCTGAAACACCATTTGAATATTTTACCAAGGTCAACATTAGGCCAAGATTTGATATTGTCTTCCCAAGAGTTGATAGTATTAGGGTTGATCACATCATGTATCGAAAGCTTTTCCTCTAGAGCATTTATAACAGTATCTAGCAAATCTATGTTTTAAGTTTGGGTTTTATCGAAAATTCCACTGCATACAGACACCTAGATAGCAATATCTCTCTTGTTCGAGTAACCGAAAAGTAGGCATTACTGAAACATAAATTATTTACAATTATTTATCATTGTATTATACAGTGTAGGCATATATACAGTGTGCAGTACATGCACAGTGTGTCTGATGAAGTCCTGATATGAGTGTAATGTCATGTAACATATGTTGTAAGTAAATGAATAAACACAAGGAACACACGCGTCTCGAACTCTCAACCTCGTTGTTTCGGCCCCAATCGCCTAGCCTGAATGTGCCGGTGCTGAAGCCCTCTCGGCCAACTCGACAACCCCAAAAAATGTTGTTTTGTTAGTCTATCTGCCTAGAGGCTTTGATAGTTTATTAAAGTCACACACATATTATACAATTAAAATTATTTAAACAATATGTCTGTTTTTCACAATCTTTTTCAAATTTTTTGAAAATATCGCAAACTTTAAGACCAAGAAATGCGTAAGTATGTTTCGGATATATCACTTTTTACACTGGATGGAATGAAATTGAACAAGATTGTATAATGTTTTTATTCGTAGGCCAAAATTAGTGTTATACACACATCAAGTAGGTCCTTGAAAGAGATACACACACCCCCAATCTGTAAAATTATGTTGCAGCGAAGTACAGTACTGTAAACAGGACAGTTTCCACCTGTGTGACCAAAGCTAAATTTTCTTTAACGTATCTGAGATTTTGGTGTCAATTTCAGAGGGGAGTTTCAAACTTAATGGAAAGGACAAAGATATGTCATCTGTTTTTAAGTTGTCAGGAGTATCATTTATGGGAGGGGGCAAGGGTTGATCCCTGGGTTACACCACTTTTAATTGCATAAGGTTCTGACACAATAGATGTAAGTTAGTCCATAGGAGTAATTTGTGTTGGACAGAGTCAAAAGCTGAGGCTATGTCTGTCGAAAAATATAGCTTTTATTCGTCTATTTTTGTCAAAATTAGATGTCTCTAAAACCCATCAAGCTGCTGGTAACTATTTCCCACGTCTGTGAGAATCTGGGTGTTAATACAGTTTGTAATACATGCAGCTGAGCAACAAATTATTGAATACCACAATGTCAATTGGTCTTCCTGAAATAATATACTGCATAATATACTAATAGCAAATTGAGAATCAAAATCAACACAATATAGTTCAAATATATTTGATTCGATGAAACTTAATGTAACAATATTTTAATTGTTAATTAGAAATCAATATTATTCTCGAAATTGGAGTTGTGACAGACTACAGATTATATAAATGCTATACTTACTTTTTGGTTTTGTAGAGGTAGACTGATCATGAACCTCATCACTGATGTCCTCCAAGTCACCAGCATCTGATATATTGAAATCCATATCTAAAACATTAAAGTTTGAACTTTCAGCAAAGTTATATGTTTCTATTGTTGATCCTGTTGTCATGTGATTTTTAATGATGGAACCAATGTTGTTGCCTTTCTGTCACATCCATTGAAAAGATAACATATATATTAAATACTTTAGTTTATGATATTTGATGTGATGAGTTTAACATCAACTTGCAATAGTCAAATGCGCCCCTTTTAAAATTTCAATTTTGTTTTATATCCTTTTCTCACAATCACTACTGGGCTGGCAAAGGAACTATTATTATGTCTTTCTTCTGTTTCAGTTGATTGATGTGGTCATTGACTTCTTCAAAAATAGCATGTGGTATTCTTCTGTAAAGTTCAAATATAGCTAGTCTTAAGACACTGTTGGTTGAATTATTCTGAAATCCCACATTAGCCAGCCAATTTGAACTTTGTTAGAAAAATAATCAAAATACATAATATTGAAGCGCAGGGTTCTTTTCTGTCGATTTAAGTGGGAGGAGGTTGTGGTAGCGTTATGTCAACAGTCTCAATAAAGACCTGCTTTATGATAAACCCTCACTGGTTTAATCTTTGCTATCAATAACAAACACTTCAATTTAGTTAATAAAAAGGTGTGTTTGTGTCCCTCTAGTTATGGGTAACTCTAATGAAAATGGGATCAACATGAGATCTTATACTGGGGGGTAATAATGATGTACAAAGATGATGATTGGATAGTTATCTGGCCAATGACACGATCTGAAGCACACACCGACTTATGATTGACATACATTATATACAATGAACAATAACCAGGCCACGTGCTCCACAATATCCTGAATCTTTTGGGAGATATTGTACTTGAGATCGTAAGGAATAGATTGCTAGGTCAATTGTACATCTTGCTAGGTCAATTGTACATCTTGCTAGGTCAATTATGCATCTTGCAATTGTACATTTTGTCACCCCTATAGATCTGATTCTGCCTTAAAATGTGTAATAAACTTACCCTTGAACTTTGCTTCATGTAAACCCTGCCTACTTCCTCATCAGACTCAGGACTATGCATGTCTGCAGTACACAGACAGTAGAACTTCATTTGTTGAAGTTTTCCCTTATGACAAGCTGGGATCCACAGCTTCACTCTTTTACATTTTTCTTTTTTTATTGTTCATGTTAATGATAATATCTTGCACAAAATATGTCTTGGCAAGAACTGGCTCATTAAGAGAGTAGATTTGAATCACCTGCAAACAAATAAACAAATCATTCAATATTAACTGGATAAAGGTAATGCCAAGATGGGTTTTAAACAAGGCTGTTCCATAATAGTCATGATGTCAGGGACCCAGATATTAAAAGGCATTAACTTTCAAATTTGTCACCACCTGCACTTCATTACAAATGCCAACTGCTTGTCCAGCTTCAGGAATAAAGTCCTGGATTGGCCTCCCATCTTTTGCCTGTATGATTTCAACATGGGAGAATGATCCACACCTCATACACTTAAAATAACTAGCTGAATATTTTACCATTCTTTTTATATAATTTATTATACAGTTGATATTTAATAACATTGCCTCCTACCTGTATTTGAATGATTGAGCTAAGAACATATCTTCATAATGTAGAATTTTTCATTTGATCCTAATTAATAGCAATTGTTGTGATAACCTTGTTGTGATAATTGTTGTGATACATGGAGAGGTTGTTCTATGCATCAGCAGGTTTTCTTAGGTTGTTGCCTTGTTTGTCATTGCGGGAGCAACCTACAAACAGGCATTCCTCCTAAGTTATGTTCTTGTATCTTATACAGGCAATTATGTGGAATAATGGGAATAATGTCATTAAGTGCGTCCTCCCCATCTGTGTGTTTGCCATTGAAGAGATCCTGAATTTGAAATATTAAAATTTTTTAAATAACATAAATAAACAAGACTTTTTTTCCCTGGAAGTTTCAATAATTGATCAACTTATACATTTCAATTATACTGATATTCCTTTCTCAACAACTAATTACCAGTGTACCCATCCCGTTTTTTTAAGATTGCCACTGAAAAGGAAGGAAGGAAAGCTCCTCGGCCGCTCCTCCTGGCTACAGACCTGGCGTATAAAAATTGTAAAGGGGTTCAGTGTTTTCCAAAAGCATTGATTTAATTGAGTGATTTCTTACTGCAAAACCTAAATTATTGTAATAAGAATTTTTTTGCTATGTCAAATTCATCCTGAAAAACCAAAGACCAAACCGAACTTTGTATAAAGTATTCTCCGTCCCTGCGCATGATCACAACAGATATGTGCCAGTTCAGGCTTTTTTGCCATAGAAATCTGCCTGAGTCTCGAGATGTGGCATGGGCAGGAATTTCATGGCCCAGTCATTGATTATGTAGACCTGAAAAATTAAATTCAAAGCATTACTTATTGGCTCGTGCTGAGGCAAGAGCCATATCTCACTTGGGTTTAGAAGTAAGTGATAACGACAATGGATTGAGGTTTAAATGTTAGTTTACTAGTAGAAAACCTGATGGGTTGATATTTATTGATGAAAATGAGTTAATTCCTCGAGCGAAACTTTAACCCTAAGGTGTTGGTTTATAATAAAATTGCGTTAGAGAGGGTTTAAAACGACATATACGCAATTTTACAACAACACCTAAACACTGTGCACTGATTTTCGGCAACATGATTTCCTTAATATGACAGAAATACGAGCGACTTCTTGATTTAGAATTGTGAACAATTCACAGCATTAAAAAAACTCCAAACATTTAACTATTTTATTAATATCTTCAGAGAGAAATTACAATCGCGTTAAAAGTAAGCTTGGCAATTTACTTATACAGTGAAACTTGACTTAGAAAACACAGGGTAACAACATGTACTTACTGATGCAGCCTTATTTTGGTACACCAAAGTTCGATGTTTTTGCTCGGGCTCAACCATGTTTTTCTCCTGGTTCTTGAGTAAAATTTGATGTATCGCCTCTGTCTTCTCATTTGAGACATCGATATCTCCCTTCAAGATATTTATAGTGTCATATATTTTTGAATTCACACCGACTCTGGAACTATCTGAGGAACTGAAAGTATATTTTGAGAATTTTAATTGGATAGTAGCTTAGCTAAACATTTGCAAATTGGTCATATTATACTTTTTCTTGCAAAAAACAGTTTATAGAGAGGAGACATTTTCACACTTTTAATTCGCCCAATAGGCCTGAGGATGATTCTAGGAGAAAAGTTTTGGTTATTCAGTATGTTCAGAATTTTGAGAGTGTGAAGGTCACTGAAATTTCTCTATAATTTTTCTGTGTTTTTTATAAAGTAGTATTCTTTTATACACTGTTCTGTATAATCATTGTAAAAGTATGTCATTTGCTTTGCTTCAAACCAATATGTACAATAAACTGCTACACTGATTTTTATTTCTTATATTTCTTTTATTTTGCCTGAAACCTTAGTTTGTCCAATTTTCCAGTGAAAATATATCAAAGTTGTCTATTTTTGACGTTTTAAGCAGCTGTGTGGCTATACTGTTTACTCATAGCCTCAGTGAGGGCTTCCACCTATATAGTATTTATCTTTCCTTTTGGCGGAACTCCACTTTTCCACTTTTGTTTCTACATTCTCCTAATGTGAAAATATTGTTAAATACATATCGTACACCATCTCGGACTTGCTCTGGTAAAGGATATTTGATTCTATTGTCAGCTAATACAGATCCTGGGATTTTATAGTCATTTCTTAAAGCTGGTTGTGGCACTATTATATTCTATTGAAGTCTCTGGAGTCCACAGGAGATAAACTGGACCGTTAAGATCCAAATTTTTGATCATATACTGCTCCCTTTCTTCGCAAGGCAACACCTGTTTGAAAACATCGAGTTTTGTCCCTGGGATCCAATTCTCTTTGTGTATGGATATACCATTCTCCCACTTAAAAGGTATAATTAGCTCTGTTGGAGGTTACAAATTGCAAGCAAATTGTAAAATTTACTTATCCATAATAATTCAAAAATTATACATTTTTTTAAAAAAAACACGGTAAGGCCAATGGATGATATGAGCCAAAAATGTACTGTGGTTGAAACAATAATTTTGCTTTCTTCCTATATCTGATTCCCTCTTCCATGTCTTTAGGATAGATACCTCATTCAATTTTGTGACGGGGAAAATTGTTTCTACTGGCTTTGCAGTATCACGTGTTAAACTCTGCTTAAGTTCCTCCACTCTCAGCCTTTGGATTTTTCTTGTTAATAGATGTCTAGGGGCACACTTCACCATTTCTATTTCAAAGTATTTTACACCTGAAATATATATATACTTTCAAAAATCATTGGCATTGCTAACTTTACATAGCTACTAGAGAGAAAATGTGTCTATGAACTATTGTACATTTTCAAGGTAAAGGACATTATGAAAACAATCATTAGTTTTTGAAGATAATATTAATAATTGGTTAATTGGTGGTGCCTTTTAATAATTTAATACATAATCCCACTGTGCCATAGGAAGGGTATTCATGGATGTGAAGCCAGGCGTAAATATTGCTTAAACATTGCTTGTAAGTTTAAAGATACATAAGGTTTAACATGAAAACCTATTAGGAAAAATACTGGTCCTTAACTTTTTTTGAGGAGTATAGTATCATTTTTTATTTGGCTCATTCTTGTAGAATAACCTTCGGAAAATTTGGCATTCTCCCAGGCAAATATCAGTACAATCAGTTTCCGCTTTCCTACTTTCTGCTTAAGTAAGTGTAACTACAAATTATGTCTTTGTCTTAGTTTCCCATCTCCCCTTCTCCCAAATCTTTCAGAGAAGTGAGCTTCGATGTTTCTTTGATGAATCTACATCTTGCATCATTAAGGGTATTGTTTTATGTTTGTGTAGGCAAAAACACTAGAATATGGTCGGTAGAGTAAGTAAAACTTCATATTTGCACATCTGATGTGATATACCATTTGTGTCATATTGTGATATTATTTAATTTGCAATCGAATCAGGTCATAGTGTATTTTATTTTAAAGAGAATAGCAAAACATAGTCATCTCTAAGAATAGAAAAATAGAATATAGATTAAGATAAGAAATAACACTAGGAGCTCACACGTCTCGAACTCACTACCTCATGGTTATGATGTCATCGCCTAGCTGAGTTCGTTCTGGCGCTCTAGACCATTTGGCCAACTCGGAAACCCCTAAGACGGTTGTTAAGAAATAGAATAGGATAAAAATGACCCTTATCTTATGCACTTTATGGTGGCAGTATCTGTTGTTTCATCAATTTGCAGCGAGAAGCTTGATTTCTCCAATTCTTCCAGAATTTCATTTGTAATGGTTTCAGAAATGGCCTTGATGATCTGCTACACAGTCTCTTCACTTGTGTATTTGGCATTTTCACTTTGATTGAGGTTATTAAGGCTCTCCGCTCCCAACATATTTGCAAAGGTCCATATACGAATATACAATCACAGCACTTACAGGCCTTCTATCCTGAACAAGGTGGTAAACCACTTTCATCAAATCTGAAAGTGATAAGATACAACATACCATTAATAGAAAACTTTTTTTAGTTTAAAAATGAGGTTCCCTGCCTCCCCCTCAAGGAACTTGTTCAAAATTTCTGAAGTAAATTCACTATCATGTTGATCATTTTGTATGATTGATCTTTTAATTGGTTCTGCAGTTGCATTGCATTGTTCCCAGTGTTTATAAAACAACCTGTTTGATATGAATACATGACACTACATGATCCAATTGTCTCAATACCTTTGGAACTTCTATTTCTGATTCTGTCTCAAGTTTCATTATGTATTGAGTATCGTGTTTTCTTTGTTCAGGAGAACTGCTCCTCACAGAATAATCTAAAAATGGGTCTGTAGACCAACCATGTGAGATGTAGTCCCTATACTTATCTCTCTGTCTACGCATTGCTTCCAGTCTATCACGTTGATCAGAGGCAATCATTGTCATCATTACCGATGAGGGTGCCAAAAATACCTGCCTCCATGTCCTTGGAAAAACCATTCCAGTTTGCTACGCACTCATTTGGTCGCACTACTAGTCCCCTTAGTTGGTAGCACTCACACTTTTTACAAATTTTAATCCTTGCCTGAAATATCTGAATTTTATCTATATGTACTTATATTATTTAAGCCAGCACCTCAAATACATGCTTTTTTAATCTCATGTATAATCTCAAGTTTTAACCCATGTTGACTGGTGATCAACTCGAAACAATTTGTCTCGGTAACAAAATGTTGGAACATCGAAGTTGTGATTTTTCTTTTTTCCTTATTCCACACTTAAGTTACATAAACGGTATTTTGAAAAACAGTTAAGATCTGCACTTTTAACCCATATTGTTGATGTAACTTGAGTGAGGAATTAAATTGATGCAAACATGTACAATTTCTAAAACATATGATACTGATACACTTTTGTGAGAAAAAATGTCGTTGGAATTCTGCCTACAACGCGTGAAATAAGGAAAAAGAAAAATCTTACCTTCAGACAATTTCTAGTTTGTGATACAGCTACAACAAATGAATATTACTTGGAGCCATATTATGTAAAATATAATACCACCACACACACAGTTTGTTTCTAAGTGTTGGCATTATTGTTAATTATAGGCAAAATAAGATCATATTCACAATGTACTGTAGTACTGTACCTCCCTTGAGCAGCAGGCAGGTCAAGATGCAGGTCTAGTTGCAGGTCTAGTTGCAGGTCTATCCACATTATAAACTGGTTGCCTCACGGGTGCAGCTTGTGCTGCTGCTCCATCAGCAGACTCAACAGGTTGCCTCAAGGGTGCATCTTGTGGTCTATCAGCAGGCTCAACCGGTTGCCTCAGGGGTGCAGCTTGTGCTGGTGGTCCATCAGCAGACTCAACCGGTTGCCTCAAGGGTGCAGCTTGTGCTGGTGGTCCATCAGCAGGCTCAACCGGTTGCCTCAAGGGTGCAGCTTGTGCTAGTGGTCAATCAGCAGATTCAACTAGTTGCCTCAGGGGTGCAGCTTGTGCTGGTGGTCCATCTTGTGCTGGTGGTCCATCTTGTGCTGGTGGTCCATTAGGAGGCTCATCCAGTTGCCTCAGGGGTGCAGCTTGTGCTGGTGGTCAATCAGCAGACTCAACCAGTTGCCTTATTGGTGCAGCTTGTGCTAGTGGTCCATCAGCAGACTCAACCAGTTGCCTCAAGGGTGCAGCTTGTGCTAGTGGTCAATCAGCAGATTCAACTAGTTGCCTCAGGGGTGCAGCTTGTGCTGGTGGTCCATCAGCAGACTCAACCATTTGCCTCAGGGGTGCAGCTTGTGCTGGTGGTCCATCAGCAGACTCAACCGTTTGCCTCAGGGGTGCAGCTTGTGCTGGTGGTCCATCAGCAGACTCAACCAGTTGCCTTAAGGGTGCAGCTTGTGCTGGTGGTCCATCAGCAGACTCAACCAGTTGCCTTAAGGGTGCAGCTTGTGCTGGTGGTACATCAGCAGACTCAACCGGTTGCCTCACGGGTGCAGCTTGTGCTAGTGGTCAATCAGCAGACTCATCCAGTTGCCTCAAGAGTGCAGCTTGTGCTGGTGGTCCATCAGCAGGCTCAATATTAAACAAATACTGGATGATCAGGAGCTGGATATGGCAGAATACCTATTCGAGAAAAAATAGTGGGCGAGGCTTGCCGCCTCGCCCAATACATTGACATTTATTTATTTTTTCTTTCAAAACTCAGATGACTTCTGGCCAGTTTATTTGCTACACTGGATGAAAATATTTGCTCCGGGAATTTAATTTTTATTTATTCGAGACGTTCTTGCAGAATTATATATAACTTTTGAATGATAAGGGTAATTGTGATTGATTAAGTGCATTTTTCTTCTATTTTCCGCCAGTTTTAGATGTAAGCTTTAAGTAGTACACCAGTTATTAATAAATAAAACTCTGAAGTGGGAATGTTGCAAAAACATTGAAAAAAATATCTGACCCTTTTTCTCGAAAGGGTCAGATATTAAAAAAATATCCAGCAGTTTTCAGAAAATAAATAATTATTGAAACCACCAGAGCTCATTTCTGCAATATATGTTCCTTTGGGATATAGCATCTCTCCCATAAGCCTTCTTTACATCTCTGATTGTTTCTTTCTCTGTTTTACCTAGTTTTACATTATATTTAATACTACATCTTTGCTCAAGCCTACTCTGTGCAGGTTCCATTTTAGCTGTGTCCGACTTCGATTGTGATACAATCAGGAAATCATCCGTGGTAATTCTAAGAATTCGGTCCAAGAGACAGAACACATATTATGATGTCATTAAGCACTACAAAGAAGTGTTACCATGGTAACTCCCAATAAACAATAAAACCGTTAAGATTTGAAAAAGTCCCAAGACATTGCATTTCATTTTTGCCAAAGGTTTTACCTTGTAATAACCTGATTTACATAATATTTACCTGATTTACATAATATTTACCAGGTACATTCTGAACTGCCCCGGGGTCCATGCACTTGTGTTACTTTGGCAACCATAAAATCAGCCAATCAAATGCCAGTCACTCCATACTTCGTATTTATATGTATAAATGTACAAGGAACATTCTGACCAAGTTTCATGACATTTGAAGCATAAATGAAAAAATGCTAGGGTCATTGACATTACTTCTTGGACACCCTGTAGTTTTTCTTGATAAACTCAAGTTACTTCAGATGAATTGCAAACACCAAACATTCAAATATAAATTAACCCCCACCGGATTCGAACCGATACCACTTTCAACTAAGAAAGTACACCAGAGGGTTGTTTCAACCCATAACAATATAAGATGTCTGCAACACAGCATGACAAAGACAATTGTCCAATAACAATAAAATAACTAATATCAAATATGAAAGCCAACATGGGCAGTGTGCTTTTGTACTTACACAGCCAGCAAATATGCTGCCAGATTTATTAGTGGCAAAGTTAGATTTAAGCCTCATATATCTGGCGATTCTCCCAGCCTTCATTTGGAGCTGGAGCTTTGAGATCCCAAAGCCAGCTTCGGAAGTGGCTATTGTCTTGTCTACGAGTTCAAGTTCAACTTTGCGGGGCAGAACGGGCTGTCTACCTTTTTTGGCACCCACTTCCACCCTTCCTTTCAACCTGTCATGAATAGTTTGTGGGATGTCAAACCGCCTGCCCGCAGCTCTAATCGACATCTCTTTCCGGGATATTACATTGAGCGCCTACTCCATATCCTTTTGATTCAATCTTGGAAACACTCCCTTTACTTTTTGTGGCATACTGAACTATAGTGAAATGAAATAGATTATCAAATCTGTTTGTCTTATATTATTGAACAAGACACATTGTACATTACTAATGTTTTTGTTTTTGTTCTAGTAGTAGAATTGCATTTTGCACCAATTTAATCTAATATGAAACCTCATAGACTGTGCAAATTGATCCCATTTTGTATGCTGTACACTGTACACAGCGATTAATTAAATAGTTGTGCATATTTAAGTTATATTTCATTATCTTTTGGTGTGGATCAAGGTTTTAGTGTTAATAAATCTTAACTGTCTATACATTAAATGTACAAAGAATCCTTTATAATTCTCAATTAATTCAAATAGCCCAACTCTAAGTATCACTTATAGAATAAGATATACCGTTAACTTGTGATCTGCATGATACCAAGTGAGATTCAAAATTTGTTGTGCCATTTATTTTTCTGAAGTGCATTCCTAGGATGTTTTTTTGTCATGCTCCCACGTGCCTTCCACTGTCTTGTCCAAATTTCTTCTTAATTGTTCATTATTATTATTTAAAAGCTCCTATTAAAGTCTCTTGAATAAGAACTACTGGTTGGAATGAATATCAAATAAAGTTTTGTTTTTTCTAGAAAGTAATGATCATCATCCATATTATTACTTTATTAGACTCCAGATGAAAATCTGGAGTCTATTGCTTTTGCCAGTTTTCTTTATTATTATTATTATTCTTCCTCCTTCCCAGATTTCTCACCAACTAGAAGAGCTTACTTTAAGCTGTTTACATGACCAACTGAAGACTGAATCCGGCTTTCTGGGAAATTAGGTCAAATTTTTATCTAGGTCAAAGGTCAAGAACTAGGTCAAATCTTGCATTTTCAACATTCTTTCAATTATCTTCGTCGTTATTTATTGAAACAACTTTGTCTTTTTTTCATCATGTAGCTTAGAAACAGCTCTTTCAAAGATATGCCATTAGATTTTTAATTACTCGTACCGATTTTGAGATATGGCGCCCGGAAAGTAGGTCAGAACAAAAAGTTCTCCAAATTCAACATGTGAGCTATGACGTAAGTGTAGAATGATCTCAGGAACCTGAATCTGCAAACCAAATTTCGATCTGACATCTAGTACGGAAGTTATGGCGTTTTGAAAGTTCAAAAATCGCTAAATTTGGTGCCCATGTTAAGTCAATGGGAAAAAAGATTTTTTTGAAGTGAAAAATACGAAATATAGCCTGAGTTCAGCTAAATATAATGGAAGCTTTTGAAAGAAGGGGACCTCAAAAGCCACCTAGCTTAAAAATTTGGACACAAAAATGCCTAGGTCAAAATCTAGGTCAAATTCAAAGTTTTTCCTTATTTTTGCGATTCTGACACTACACTTTAATTATATTCTTCGAAATTGTGTATACATGTAGCCAAGAGTTTGCTAATAGTGTTAGCCTTTTGCCGTCAGGAAGTATTTTGACCCACTTTTAAGATATGGTGTCCCAAAAGTAGGTCAAAATAAAAAATTCTTCAAATTTAACTTATGAGTTATGAATTAGGGGGAGAATTTTGTCAGGAATCTGAATCTGCCAACCAAATTTCGATCCGACTTCCGGTTCGGAAGTTATGGCGTGTCCAAAAAGTAGGTCAAAATAAAAAAATTCTAAATTTAACGTATGAGTTATGAATTAGGGGTAGAATTTTGTCAGGAATTCGAATCTGCAAACCAAATTTCGATTTGACATCTTGTTCAGAAGTTATGACGTTTTGAAAGCTCAAAAATCGCTAAATTTGGTGCCCCATGTTAAATCAATGGGACTGAATAATTTTTTGAAGTGTAAAAATACAAGATATAGAATGAGTACAGCTAAACATAATGAAAGCCCATAGAAGAAGGGGACCTCAAAAGCTACTTTCCTTCAAAATTTGGACACCAAAATACCTAGCTCAAAATCTAGGTCAAATTCATAGTTTTTTCTTATTTTTGCAATTCGGACACTACACTTCAATGATATTCTTCGAAATTTTGTATACATGTAGCAAAGAGTGTGCCAATAATGTTAACTTTTTGCCGTCAAGAAGTTTTTTGACCCACTTTTGAGATATGGTGATCGAAATGTAGGTCAAAATAAAAAGTTCTCCAAATTTAACGTATAAGTTATGAATTAGGGGTAGAATTTCCGCAGGAATCCGGATCTGAAATTAAAATTGCAATCCGACCCCCGGTTTTTTTTCTACGCCATTTTGAAGTTTGAAATTCGCACTTGACAGTATTCACAATGCAGATTGATCAAATAAACTTTTAAAAATTCCTGCATACCCTACTTTACCTCTCTACCTACTCAGCTTATTATTTGACTACTTACTCAATTACTTTATTAGTTATTACTTACTTAGCAACTTACTCAGCTACTAACTCAGGTACTTACTCAGCTACTTACTCAGCTACCTACTCAGCTTTTTACCCAGTTACTTACTCAGCTACTTACTCAACTACTACTAAGGTACTTACTCAGCTAATTACTCAGTTACTTACTCAGCTCTTTACTGATCTATCTAGGTCAAATAAATCTGGAGTCTTAAATTGAACTTGTTCAATTTCACAAATCTAGTTATTGTTGATCTCTTGGGCCTTGTTCAATCTGTATACTTCAGATTCTAGGCACGAAATCACAGCAAAAAAAGTGAATCAAATCCCCGAATCCTGGAGGCAGGATTCAAGCAGGATTCATATGCGCATATGAATCCTGTATGAATCCTGCCTCCAGGATTCGTGCAGGATTCGCTGTTTAAGTAGTTTACAAATGAATCCTGTAGCCAGGATTCGTGCAGGATTCATATGGAAGGTAGTTTACAAATGAATCCAACCTTCAGGATTCGTGCAGGATTCATATGGAGGTAGTTTACAAATGAATCCAACCTTCAGGATTCGTGCAGGATTCATATGGAAGGTAGTTTACAAATGAATCCAACCTTCAGGATTCGTGCAGGATTCATATGGAAGGTAGTTTACAAATGAATCCAACCTTCAGGATTCGTGCAGGATTCATATGGAAGGTAGTTTACAAATGAATCCAACCTTCAGGATTCGTGCAGGATTCATATGGAAGGTAGTTTACAAATGAATCCAACCTTCAGGATTCGTGCAGGATTCATATGGAAGGTAGTTTACAAATGAATCCAACCTTCAGGATTCGTGCAGGATTCATATGGAAGGTAGTTTACAAATGAATCCAATCTTCAGGATTCGTGAAGGATTCATATGGAAGGTAGTTTACAAATGAATCCAACCTTCAGGATTCGTGCAGGATTCATATGGAAGGTAGTTTACAAATGAATCCAACTTTCAGGATTCGTGCAGGATTCATATGGAAGGTACTTTACAAATGAATCCTGTAGCCAGGATTCAGGCAGGATTCATATGTAAGGTAGTTTACAAATGAATCCAACCTTCAGGATTCGTGCAGGATTCGTGCAGGATTCATATGGGAGGTACTTTATAAATGAATCCTGTAGCCAGGATTCAAGTAGGATTCATATGTAAAGTAGTTTACAAATGAATCCAACCTTCAGGATTCGCGCAGGATTCATACGGAATGTACTTTACAAATTAATCCTGCAACCATGATTCAAGCAGGATTCATATTCAAAATAGTTAACAAATGAATCCAGCCTTCAGTAATCATACATGATTCATATGAAAAATGAATCATATAATCGTTTGATTTTCACAATTCTTAACATGGAGTGACTTTGTGGCCAAATTTTGAAATATAAATCCCCCTGGAAATTTTTAAAAAATGCCCCCCCCCCTGGGAAAATACTTGCTGTATGTTTAGCGAACCTTCCTCTGGGCTACGGGCTTGAAGCAACAGCACGATTTATTTCACAGGTTTACACATGTACTAAATATAACTATTAATCACCTTCTCCCAAATGATGATAGTGACCCATATCATGTCCGATTATAACATTCATTTTTAGTGTAATACAAATCAAACTAGAATATACCCATTGTATTGTATTATACTGTTGGAAATTTCGAAAGACTTTAGAGCCTTAAAAGACTTTTGTTTTGATGAGCCCGGGCATTCGTTAAACGAACCTTATTATGTTTGTTTAAGCCAATATTAAGACTCATTTATTGTGAGCATTTCTGTAGTTTTTGAAAACTTGTAAGTCCACATAATTGAAGTGGTTAAGTAACATGTGTAAAATAAGATAATAATTATTTAACAATCCGTCTATTTCTTTGAACTGTTTTTACAACTGCGGATCACCATGATTACGGTTGATGTTTAGGAATTGTTTTAGAATTCATGAAATACAATATTTACTTCTGTATAGCCACGTTTAGGCCTTAGTTTAGGCAACATTATTTTCAAACAAATGGGCCTTATACCAGGTTGTTCAATAAGTTCACGGAAAAAATCCTCTCATTTCAAATATTTTTTATATTTTCTCATGAAATTTTCACACAATGTATAAAAAATACTTTCCGATTGATTCTTAAAATATCAGCATCTCTTATTTGATTGGTCAAAAATAAGGGTTACTATGGTAACTTGACTTTTGGGTAGGCGGGGCACTTTTTATGTCACATTATTCATTCAGAAAAACAACAGAATAGTAGGCAATTTATGAGTATATCACATGAATTTCTACTTGTACATAATATTACTTAATGTAATAGTCACAACTATTGTCCCACAAGGTTTTAGAAATATTCTCTCTCATGTTTTGCCAATGTCTAAGTCCGCCCCTGTGAACTACCTTGATAATGTCCCCTTGTCACCCCCCCCCCCCTCCAGTTCAACCAATTATTTAAACCATGCTGCCTATATTAACATTACCATATAATCAAAACTGGTATCCGTTTGAGTTTTCTAACCCTGCTATGAAGGATGTAACAAAAGTATCTAGAATGGTATATTACACTTTTTTCTGAATGTTGATATCCAAAAAAACATATCTTTGGTTTATCAACACATACCGGACACAATATAACGAGTATACACATAGCAACATAGATAAGAGAATTGGGGAAAATTACAATTCCTTTGATCAAATTATTAAGATTTAATCTCCGGCTGAGGTGTAATCGAAGTGCTGATACACATAATTAGCAATTAGAAATGCTTTAATGATTTAGTTAGATTTAGTTAGATTAAAGTTTTCAATTGCCTTTGAAACAACATCTTATATCAAAAGAATGGATATTGAGAGTATGGATGTATTCATATTCATATCAAACATTCATATATATTTTACAGTGGAATTCCTTCAATAAATGCAACATATTTACCAATTTGGATTTCCTGCATAATGATAAAATGTTAATGATATAGTTTTTGATAAAACCCCAGGGCCGTAGCCAGCTTTCAGTCGGGGGGGGGGGGGGGGGGTGTAATCGCCAAAATATTTGCGGTTTTCAGTCGTGACATAAGGGACATAAGGGAGGCAAAAAAGATTTGTTTTGAATGTTTACAAAAATGAAGCAAGCTTCAAACTAAAAATCATTTTAACGCTCTTTTCTTCATCTACCTAATGTTTGTATTTTATTGCTTGTGGGGAGGATGTGCGAACCCCTCGCTCCCCTTGTTACGCTTATAAACACAATTAGAATTCCCAAGGAATCAACTTTATTAATTATATGTGCATATGTGAAAATGAGCTTGCGTGTAGAAATTGCATTGTATGCAAACCTTCTCCCGACCGACCCAGTTATAATTATGGCTTTTGAATGATGTCTACCCCTTGATGCAGGCCCTGGTGAAGGGAAATGTCATAAAGATTTGACGTATATCGCGATATAGCCGCGCCACCTTTGTCTTTATCCTTCCAAACGCAAACGGCAGATAAGAGGGGTTCTGGCGTACCAGAATGTTTGACGTAGGATTAAAAAGGAATGAATGATTGATCATTATTAATCTGGTGCTTAATAAGCAACTTACGATATATAATTTTAATTCTAAAATGATACGTGACGTCACAACATGGGCTTTTTCTAGTTGAAAGCCCATGGTCACAATAACTAGAAAAGTTGGGAGTATGTATGACCGCTAAAATTCATAAATGCAAATATTTCTTTTTGTCTGTGTTTATCATATTAGAATCGTAACAAAGACCTCGATTTTATGATGTATGCCAGATATATGACCTCAAATTTTATTCTGGCCATTGACAAAGACCTCAATCGCTACGCGATTTCGGTCTTTTGACAATGAACAGAATAAATGTTTTGGTCATACTGTATATCACGCCATAAATCATAAAATCTCGGTCTTTATTCCTTGAATATAGTTGATATTGTGTCACGTTTGTTATAACACATAGGTGTAGCCAGGGGGGTGCGATGGGTGAATGATCGCACCCCCCCCCATAACCAATAAAGAAAGAAGAAGAAAGGACCTTTGAATGCCTTGTACTTGAAACTCCCCCCCCCCCACCCCACTGAAAACCGAATTATTTTGACGATCGCACCCCCTGACTGAAAGCTGGCTATGCCCCTGTAACATGTATTCAATTGATACAGCTATAAAATAAAAGAAGACATGACTGTTTTGGCATTTTGAAAATAATACATTTGTTTCCTTTCACTTTATGATGTGTCCTTTTTCAGCGTTTGGTGGTTGGTGTTCTGCTAGGAATGGATTGAATCAGGGTTTAATTTTGCAAGGGAATCTCGAAACAAGCGCTAAATTGTGTATAAGCACCTTTATTTTACAACAAAGAGTATATTCATTGGGCGGGGGTTGAATAATGTGTTTTATCAGAGAGTTTGTTCCAAATATTGAGTTTGGTTTAAAGAGAAATATCCCGGGAGAAGTATGAGGGTCCCGGTATCATTTTCAATGACAATGGATTATTCTTTAAGAGCTTTTATTTTATAATCCACATAACCCGAACTTGTGATTAAACTAATGATCAAAGGATGGCTTTTTGCATCATTGTTAAATCGGGGATAAGTTTGACAATACCCATGTTTGGGTAATTCATTCTAACCAAATCTGTAATCTGTTCAATTCTATAAAACAATTATATTTTCAAAATGCTGCCAAGATATATAACTACATGTATGTGATAACATGTATGAACTCCTGGCTATGAACTACATGCATTTAGTTAGATCAGAGAGTTCCAAAAATAATAATCCCATCAAATAACCTGATCAATAGAATTAGGATTTAATCCCTTACATGTAATCATCAGTGTTGATAAATATGATGTGTAATCAGAAAGAAGGAATCTGTTTTTAGATTAATGATCGAGTGTCTTGGTACCTTGATTCAAAGCTCCTTTGACCTTATAATTTTCCAGTGGTTTTAAAGTTCAGTACATATACCGTAGTTCTTAGACTTTCTCATTTCTTTTTTACTTTTCACGATTTTTACATGACTTTTACCAAAACATGATGATCTATCATCCAATTAAAAAAATAAGGTAGAAGTTAAGATCGATTATCAACCGTCCCTAGTGGAAATTTTCATTTGCCATACATACAATTCCTCGGAATTTTAACTTCGTTCATGTATGGGCGCTTATTAGATGTCTGAAGGGTCTATTTTCAATTTTCTAAATGCCCTTGGCGCTAATTACAGAGAATAAGATATTCCAATTATTTGGGATTGTACGACTTTTCTGAATGATTACGCTACACATATACACGCATATGTGAGCCTGAAACTATTATTTGAACATATTTTAAGATAAGTTCCTAATGCGTAAATCTCGTTTGTTCCGTCTACATTTATGGCAAGGTCGCATACAGGACCATAGATATCTCTTTGTTTTCAACATTTT
This sequence comes from Owenia fusiformis, assembly GCA_903813345.2. NCBI lineage: Eukaryota > Metazoa > Annelida > Polychaeta > Sabellida > Oweniidae > Owenia > Owenia fusiformis. The sequence continues at coordinate 1,059,807 of CAIIXF020000003.1, forward strand.
GATAGCGATTCTTTAACATTTTGGATCATAAAGACTAATCAAGGATAAAGACGCTTTACCCCCCCCCCAATCATTTTCAATATGTACATGTAAGTAACATGTAAGTATAAACATAATGAGACAGAGTAACCCGGGCAGAAAAACTACTCGCATTATTATGTACCCCGAGTCAGATCCTAGAAGTAGCGAATAATGTAAATTGATTAATACACTGTATAGGCAGGGGAGTAGCAAGCTTTCAGTCTGTGGTGCTCTTTTCTTCCTCTATCTCATGGCGATCGCACACCGCTCCCCCCCCCCCTAGCTACGCCTATGCATCTATTCAATGTCCATTTTAAAATTCTATATGGACATAGTTATTTTTACTATTGGACTGTTGTGGATGTCACAGTGCCTCCCATCCATACCCCCCCCCCCCCCCGCTAATTACAGGTATACATTTTTTACTCATAACATCTTCCTGTTTCACCTGAAACATGGTCTGATATTATGAGGCATGTCCTGTGATCTGAGCACATCAGATGAGAAGAGTTACAACTGTCAATAAGTGTGAAAGTTATCATGTAATAATTTACCTAATGTCAATACATTACATACATGTAATAGACATGTATTGCATTTAACAGCAGATATTAGCACCGGCACATGTACAACAGTTTTATGACCCCACTCTAATCATAGCATCTTTCTGTTTTTCCTGAAACATCTCAGGGCTGAGAAGAAATGAGATGTCATGCTTTATCATGATGTTATGACCCCGATTAGATGAAATATTAGCTGGGATGAAAGATCAAAATCCTCAATTTTGGACTCTCCTAGATCACCAAAAAACGGTTATGCGCAAACAAATTCATAACTCCCTTAAAACACACACTATCAACACCAAAAATACCTCACAATAAAGGATGAAAGAAAAACAACACAACCAAACCAGACTTAAACAATAAACCACACACAGACACAATCAACTAATATGCATACACCCTCCCAATACAACACAAATATGGGAAGATCAAAATATCTGAAATACGGACCATTAAACCCCACATTCAAGTTAATATCTCAACAACAAGATATGATACCAACATAATACACACACTAACAGGAAGCAAAAACATTAAGCAAGCCGCCTGAATCAACAGAAAAACGATTTACCGACCATAGATCCACCCTAAACACCACCAAACCTAAACCAACTTCACAAATCGAAAATACTGCAAAATGCCGAAAACACCAAAACACGTCCAAACACGGAAAAGTTAACAACCCTTCTAATACACACAATATGAACATTACATATACCTGGCCATGAAGCTATTACAATGAACTAAACAACCAAATTAAATTTCAACATCGAACTGACCATACCATGATGCAATCAACCAATACGCATACACCCTCCCGATAAAACACAAATATGAGAAAATCAAATATTTCAAATACGGGCCATCAAACCCTACATTCAAGTTAATATCTCAACAACAAGATATGCCACGAACATAATGCACACACCAACGGAAAGCTAAAACATTAAACAAACCACCTGAACCATCAAAAGACAATTTACCTACTATAGACCCGTGCTAGTCACCACCAAACTCAAACCAACTCAACAAATCGAAAATACCGCAAAATGACCAAAACACCAAAACGCGACTAAACACGAAAAAATCAACAACTCTTCTAATACACACAATATGAACATAACATATACCTGACTATGAAGCTGAAACAATGAACAAAACAACCAGATTCAATTTCAACATTGAACCGACCATACCCCGATGCAATTAACCAACACACATACACCCTTCCGATAAAACACAAATAAGGGAAAATCAAAATATTTAAAATACGGGCCATTAAACCTTACATTCAAGTTAATATCTCAACAAGACAATTTTTGTAAAAATTCAAAACAAATCTTTTTGCCTCACTTGTCATGATTACACCCCCTCCCCCCCCCCCCCCCCCCCCCCCCGACTAAAAGTCATGTTAACTCCGGCCCGGGGGTTCTATTGACAACTATATCATCAACGTTTTATCATTATGCAGAAAGTCCAATATGAAATCTAAATCAGGTAAATATGTTGCATTTATTGAAGGAATTATAATACACTGTAAACTATAATGTTTGATATGAATATGAATACATCCATACAACCATATTCTCAAAATCCATTCTTTGGAAATAAGATGTTACAACAAAGGCAATTGAAAACTTTGAACCTGGGAATCTAAACTACAGTGGTAATTAACTTTCTGATTGCTAATTATGTGTATCAACTCTTTGATTGCCCCTCAGTTGGAGATTAAATCTTAAAATTTGATTAAAGGGATTATAATTTTCCCCGTTTGTCTTATCTATGTTACAATGTGTATAATCGTTATTGTGTCACCGGAATGTTTTGATAAACAAAAACAAAATGTTTTTTAGACATCAACATTAGACAAAAGTTCAATATACCATTCTAGATACATTGTATATTTGTTACATCCTTCATACCAGTGTTAGAAGCTCAAACGGACGCCAGTTTTGATTATATGGTAATGTTAATATATTCAGCATGGTTTAAAACAATTGGTGGATTTGGAGGGGGGGGGGTGACAAGTGGACCCGGGAGGGGACATTATCAAGGTGGTTCACGGGGCGAACTTAGGCATTGGCAAGGGGGTAGGACATACTCTGGTATAAAACTGTCTTCTTTTTGGCTCTTGAGACACTTCTTCACAGATCTCTTCGGCAATATAAGACCCATTTGTCAGAAAATAAGGTTCTTTTTCTTGTTACTTCGAATTAACCACTTTAATTATGTGAACATACAATTTTTCGAAAATTACAAAAATGCTCACAATAAATTAATCTTAATATTGGCTTGATCATATATATCTTTAAGACCCTTAGTCTTTTGAAATTTCCAAACCGTATAATACACTACCATGTTTCGCATGGGTATATTCTCATTTATATTCTAGTTTGATTTATGTTACATTAAAAATGAATGGTATAATCGGACATAATACGGGTCACTATCACCATTGGGGAGAGGGTGATTAATAATTATATTAAGTAACGCTGGAATAAATTGTGCTTCAAGCCCGTAGCCTGGAGGAAGGTTCGCTAAAGAAACATACAGCAAGTATTTTCCCAGGGGGGGGGGGGCACTTTTCAAAAATTTCCGTGATTACATGATTCATTTTTCATACGAATCCTGCACGAATCCTGAATGCTGGATTCATTTGTAAACTACCTTGTATATGAATCCTGCTTGAATCCTGGCTACAGGATTCATTTGTAAAGTACCTTCCATATGAATCCTGCACGAATCCTGAAAGTTGGATTCATTTGTAAACTACCTTCCATATGAATCCTGCATGAATCCTGAAGGTTGGATTCATTTGTAAACTACCTTCCATATGAATCCTGCACGAATCCTGAAGATTGGATTCATTTGTAAACTACCTTCCATATGAATCCTGAAGGTTGGATTCATTTGTAAACTACCTTCCATATGAATCCTGCACGAATCCTGAAGGTTGGATTCATTTGTAAACTACCTTCCATATGAATCCTGCACGAATCCTGAAGGTTGGATTCATTTGTAAACTACCTTCCATATGAATCCTGCACGAATCCTGAAGGTTGGATTCATTTGTAAACTACCTTCCATATGAATCCTGCACGAATCCTGAAGGTTGGATTCATTTGTAAACTACCTTCCATATGAATCCTGCACGAATCCTGAAGGTTGGATTCATTTGTAAACTACCTTCCATATGAATCCTGCACGAATCCTGGCTACAGGATTCATTTGTAAACTACTTAAACAGCGAATCCTGTACGAATCCTGGAGGCAGGATTCATACAGGATTCATATGTGCATATGAATCCTGCTTGAATCCTGCCTTCAGGATTCGGGGATTTGATTCACTTTTTTTGCTGTGAATACAATTTAGCAGTTTCGTTCGTTGCGTAATTGGGCATTCTGTAATCAGTAGCAAATTCCTCGCAAAACATTTTTCAAAATATTTACTACCGTTTTCCTTGAAGACATGGTTTGGGTGACACATCATTAAGTCACATGATCGATACAGTAACTAGTCACGTGATCAGACACATGTCACGTAATCAGACATGTGATGTCACGTAATCAGTCACGTGTCAAGTGATCGGTCACGTGAGCTTGCAAAATGGACATTCTAAATTTTGATCAATATCGATATGTTGTTGCCTTCATTGTCGTGTTTGGCTGCGTTCCACAATGTAACCTAGCAGGATGGATGACATAGAACAAGCTGCTAAGTAGACACATGGTAACATTTCGTTATTTAAACCGTATGAACTTCTCACTAGAATAAGTGTTTCATCTATAGGCAGCTGCTGCTAGGTTTTGCTTTCCTTTGTAGAAAAGGAAAACTCTAGCAGCCTCTCGACGCTCCTGCAATGGCTCCCACTGTAGGTCTTGAAGAGCTTTGGTGACGCAGCCTGGTTCCATTGAGTGACATTTTGTTACAAACCTTGCTGCTCTTCTCTGTACCTGTTCCAACATATCAATATCTTTTTGTCGGTATGGATCCCATGCCGAACTGGCATATTCTAAATTAGGCCGGACAGACACCTACACCTATTCTTGAGGACACCATTACATTGCTCAATGGTTACTCTAGTGCACTTGTGCCTCCTATTGAAACGTACATCTTCTCTTGATAGTGGATTAGTGATTGGGGTCATAAGACTTTCTGTCAGGGCATACCCGCTATCTCCCAGAACATATCTGAAAGAACAGAGAATATTATGTTATTGAAGCTGTATGTCAAACTGTTCATATGTACAGGGTGGTTAAAAAACCCTGCCGCTATTTTCCTCATATTTTGGTCCTTTTAGAAAAGTACTCCCTGATATTTGGTACATGTGTAATATCATTCAATTTCCTACCAGCCTACAATATTTCATGACTATTAGAATGATTATTACAATGTTACAGCACTTTAGGGAACACATTAAATGAAAAATATTGGCAAATAAGCTTATATTATCAGTAAGGGGGGTGTCTGGAACTAAGAAAATAAGCGTCTCCCACATTGATCCCTAGGGAATTGCACCAGTCAATTTTTGTTTCACAATCTTCTTTGCATGCCTCCATATTGAAAATATTTTGGAGTTTTTCAATTTTCAACTTCTTGTTCACTATTGTAGCACAGCCAATATATAAAACCCCATCTAATGAATATGAAAGACTCACCATTGTTCACATTTGTATTTGTCAACATTCTCTATATATAGTTAACAGTGGGAGGGGGTCTGGGACTTTTAGCTGATAATATACAGCTGTTATTCCAACACTTCTATTCCATATCAGTCTATAAGCTTTCACCTACACAAAAGGGCATCTTGCTGTGCTGCCAGATGAAGAGCAGCTAGGGATTATTTGAAAGAAAATATTATTTTAAGTGTTTTAAAAATCTTTATGTTTAATGTGCAGTGCGACGAATATGACAATCAAAGGACAGGATAAGAACATGTATTTTATATGTTATTCCAGCTCGAAAATACCCCTGTTACAAAACAAAAAACCCAGATCCGCCAGTGGAGACTGGATTATTTTGAAAAGTGACCCCCGAAACCTGGCCTGTAGATCTATTTCCCGAAATGGCAGTTGCTATTTTAATACTACAGTAGGACATACAAAAATTATTTCAATGGACATGATTGGTTACTTACCATGTCTAAGAGAATGGGGAACAGCATATAAATTAAACCTTTCCCACTCCAAGTGGGGAGGACTGCCACAATATCCTTGCCTTGGTAGAGTGCCTCTAAAGCTAATACTTGATTATTTGTAGATTTAAATGACAGATTACATTTTGACAAAAGATGGTCACCTAAAGTTTTCAAAGCAAAATGTGAAAGTGTCAAAATTGAGCCAAGCTTTCATTCCCTTCCTTTGTCACTTTGCTATTTGTTTTGGTCATACAATATTTTTGGCTCTTGTAAAACCTTTTCAAATTATATAGTGGCTCAAGTGATGGAGGTATAATACAGCAAATACAAATTATCTACTATGCGAAAAAGTAATTTTATGTGGGATGCAGCCGATTTAATGTCTCACAAGATCAACATTCGGAATATCAACAACAAGACCAAAAGCAATTGTGCAAACCTTGACCCTTATGAAACTACAAACCATCCGAAACTTCTCCAACATGACCTCCTCCATTGAACTTGAACTTGTACCATGATAACAACAATCCTCTTGTTATCAAGGGACATTGAACCTCCAAAAGAATCTCCTTTCAACTCAAGCATCAAATACTCAAAAACATCACTGACACAGTTGGACGAAAAACAATGGTATTTTTATGATAGTCAGTTGTCCCATCCTTCACACTGGATGCCTTCCTTTTGTAAATGTTATCATTGTGGTGACAGTGCCCACAACTCCACTGGCTCCCTTCCCTCACACTGTCCAACGCACCATGCCTTCTTTTTTGTAGATGTTATTGAGGTGACAGTGCCCACAACTCCACTGTCATCCATCCCTCACACTGTCCAACGCACCATGCCTTCTTTTTTGTAAATGTTATCATTGAGGTGACAGTGCTAATCGTTCAGCATTAGCTCCCAACCCTTTTCAAACAGATCTGTCAAGCTGTCTTTTAGAGCTTCTCCTTGTAAATCATGTTAGTATCTTGATACTCTGAATGGTTCTTGAGGAAGCCACACCATTTTTCATACAGAATTTATGATGTGCAAACATATGCTGCACCATTGCCTTCAAACCATTTCTACATCATTGCGATTTCGAGCTACCATGTAAGAGAAGTTTTTCTTTATCACATTACACACATTCTTAGAGCTTTGTGATCCTTCTTTAGGTTATGGAGATCAGCATGAATATAATTCATTGTGTGATTGGCATCTGATAACTTCTTTACTGTTTTAGGGAGTTTTGATATTGCAGATATGTCCTCATCCCCGATGAGGGTGCCAAAAATACCTGCCTCCATGGCCTTGGAAAAACCATTCCAGTTTGCTACGCACTCATGTGGTCTCACTACTAGTCCCCTTATTGGTGGTACTCACACTTTTTATTATTATAAATTTTAATCCTTGTCTGAAATTTCTGAATTTTATCTGAATGTACTCTTATTATGTGAGCCAGCACCTCTGTTGGATGCTTTTTTATTTCTCATTTTTATACTAGACTTCATGTCATTTGCGTATAATTTATCGTTTCTTTACATTACAGGGGTAACATTGATTACTGATATAAGTTCGCTTTATCATATCTATCATATTTTATTGTATAAAAGGACTTTTCAGATTTTAATTCATAAAATTGACGATCCCCGATCGTCACATAACTCCCTTCTTCTTAAAAATTAAAAATAAAAAAAAATTTTTTTTAACATATTTACATTTCCCCTTTTTCTTGTAAAATTACAATATAATACATCCCCTGTTTGAGGACTGGCCTATCCCATTGTGCCACATTAAGTTTCTTGTTGTAGTAGTACACTTTGTTTTCCGACCATGAGTACTTACATCCCCAACCTTCTCCACCCATACAGAAAGGCACGTTAATAACCATTTCGTCTTGTAGTCTGGCCTGACAGGCAACGTCCTTCATCCTCAAATCACTGTCTACTACATTCTCTTCACTACTGTGTTTAACCAGCTGCTGCCTGGAAAGAATGGAGTAGCATCCTTATGTCGCCCTTCTCATATGAGCATACCAGCTCTGGAGCTTGATTTACAATGACCAAGAGTGGATGCAGTTCCGATGTCCTTGGTATGAAACATTTGATTGTAACACAAATAAAATAGTATATCATTCTGGTCTCATTAGGCGTGCATTTAAATCAATGCATCAATAAATTATCTAGTTTCAAAATTCTAGCTACAATACATTGAAATAACAGATACCTACCCTCCGCTGCACATATCTGAGCTATTATTATCAACATCTAGCGTGCCTTTTAGTCCATGAATGGATTTTAAATGACATAGGTGATTCAACTGACACTGTCGAAAGATAGTTGACAAGTAAGTTATAATTATCTTTTATTGAATGACTGTATTATGTTAAGTTTATCAACTTTCATTTTGTACATGTTTGATAGTGAGGAAGTACGGTTGGAGAAATAGACTTGATTTAAAACACTTAAAACTGACTAACCCTCTGAGCAGATATACACATTCTTTGGCAGGTGGTCTAAATGGCTTGACAAGCATTTGGTACAGAGCAGCATACACTAAAAGCATAAAACAAGTGTAATCTACCATCTCTTATTTATATGTGCAAATGGAAATTGTCTTTTTTCTGCTATTGTCACTGAAGACTAGAATGTTTTCAGGTTTAATATTGCAGTGGATGATGCCATTAGTCATCTGGTTTCTCCTTTGTGCATGAGAACATCAGTAGCACCAGCTTTTCACAGATTATTGCGATGCTTATAGCTTTTATGAAAAAATGTGTAATTCTGACATAAGTTTGACAATTTTTTTGCACAAAACTATTTACCAATTTACAATATTCAACCACCAGCAACAATGAGTTCACTGATGCATTCCTGCAGTAATTTCTGCTGCTGAGTGTGCCAAACTCTTAACTTTTATCTTTATATCACATTGCCAGGTGGTATTAATATTTTTGAGATGTACATTATAAGATGCTAATGTGCCATTTCTGAATTGAAGTTTAATTTCTGTTCCAGGGCCCAAGGGGTTCCTTTCAGAGATGTAATGAGTGCAAATATAACATCAGAGGATTCAAATTGGTTAGGTGCCATTTCTAAAGAACAAGAGTGTTTGCGTAAACTTTCCAATATACCTAATTTTGACTTCAGATGGTACGAGGAGGAGTCAGTCATATTTGGTGCAAATCCAAACACTGTATCATTGGTACTTCTCTCGGAATGATTCCTATTGTTGGATTCAGGAGGAACATCTGAACTGGATTGATCAGTTGGAGCATGTTTAGCCTCAAACAGTGTGTCTGAGTTTGAGTTATTTGTTGCATTATCTTCTCTCCACATAATTAAAACATTTGTAGGATTGTTACATCAATTGAAACCAAATCTAACCAATAATTGAGGACACAAATCAGACTCAGGAATAAGATGCTGAAGACAATTCAAATGGAAACTGGCAAAGCGATTTGGACAAAAAAACTAGAGCAATCGTAGAAATAATGTGAAATAAATTGTTAGAAGACCATGCTTCAGAAAGGTCACCTGCTATTTGTTTTAGAAATGACATTGGGCACATGAATATTGGGTATAAAGTCAGGTGGCCCATCCATCCCATCCCAAAAAATCCATCCCATGTATCTCTGCATACCAATGCCTGCTTGATGAACGAACTTAACATGATGTCAGATGATGCACACATAGAATCAGATAATACTTTTTTTTATGTGTTATTATTTGGCCTGCTCACATTCAGCAGCCAATACATTGTCAATACATTTGATAATTTTGTTAGCTACCTTGCCCCCCATTGTTTCTGGTCATAGATTTGCACAAAGCATCTTCATGGTTGAAGTATGGATGCCAAAGTTGTGTACCTTTAACTACTTCTTGTTATACACTAGTAATAAAGGTCAAATTAAGGGACCTTACTCTAAAAAATATGGCTGATATCGCAATCCACGCCATTTTGCGCATACCTGCCGCACTGCGGTCTTGAGTCTGGAGAGAACTTTCTTGTCAGATTCCCAAGGTTTGCCGTCTAAATGCATGAAATTGCTGTATTTGATATGGAAAAATATCACATTGGTGATCGAAATCAAGCTGTTGTCCATCTCCCAGGCCTTTGCAACTTTGTTATCTTCCTGGTCCTTGTGCCTGCATTTAAGTACCAGCATTATTCACGTTCCCATTTCTTTTTCATGAACCATTTTTCAGATTGCTTATTTTTTTAAATTTCATAAAAGAATTTTGATTTTTGATCTCTAATTTGGAAAAAGACCTCTTGCAATAATAATACTTGAGTTAACTTGATAAAATTTAGAAATCCAATTTTGTTTTTTCTGCAACTTTTGAAAAATGTGGTTGATATCATGAAATGTATCCTCTATTATTAAATCCTTTACATAGACAATACCACTTTCAATGCAATTTCTAAAATAAAGAGTTTTTTTTGTTTACAGTAAACAAACTATTACCCCATATTGTCTCTTGCAGGATATCATATGTTTTCATATTTTCAAGATTTTTTTGTCTTTACATTTGGCATGAGCACATAATACTTGCTGATAAAAAATTGGTATTTTCTGAAAGTATTGCAAATCAAAACTATTAATTTTCAATAATACATCAAAATCATTAACAATATTATCGAAATAGAGATATGGTATTTTATTCATCATTTGTTTGAACTACAGAAATAAAAATAAAGCATCAATTTGTGAACGTGGCGAAGAGTTGAGCTCCCTCATGAGTTGCACAAATCTATATATATACAAATCCCTCTCACAGAATTCCTCAGACCATTACAGCTATTGATAACAGATGATGTTATCTTGTCGTATGACTTCCTGGTCTTCTTGAAATGGATAGCCGTTGGCCCTAGAAACACAGGGTGCACATTTGTGTTATTTATCAGACTTTCCAATTTTGATATGTCCTAGTCTATAGACTCACCCATTTTTGACTTATGACTTTCAAAGACAAGGAAACACAAAGCAGATAATTGATGCAAATTGTCCTCACCTCACTTCTTGTCAAGGATCTAATTAGCCTGTGGGCTTCCACGGCATTCTGCCCCTGACTATGTAGGTTGTACACAGTCTTTTGGGTATTTTCGGAATGTTTCATATGCTTAGCCATTATGTTAGTTTCCTTGGCCGATTTGGCTTGAGCAAATGCCTGCAAAATATAAATAAATGACAGTTTTGATAAGCTTTAGAGTAAATAAGTAGAAAATGGCAACTTTAGAGAGGCTAGCAAATCCCAATAAACAAAAATATGATTCAATAGTCATCTGAAAGAAGACTTCTATTTTTAAACACTTGAGACTGAGGGCTTAAACATAACCCATTTTCCCAATCAAATATTGTTATTTATTAGATTATAAAAGACATTTTGGTTAAAAATGTTTCAACTTGCCATTTCACAATTCCTTACAATATACACATGCTCAAAGTGTCATGTATTGAATAAAAATAAAAAAGTTGTCTAAATCAAAAGTGAATCCATCCATTTTCAAAAAGTTATTAAAAATTAAAACAGCTTTCTATATTTTGATATAACAAAATGATTTCGTTTTGCAATACTTCTTTTGTGGATTTTATCCTCAGCCATTCCTGGCTCAGAAATTCCAGGACTAGCTTTTCCACCTAGTTTGAGACATTCTGACAGGCATCTTTGGTGTAAGGTGTGGCTCATGGTCAGGGATGATCCTTTGTTTAAGAAGCTCTATGTAACATCCCTTGCGTCCTCCAGGGACAAAGAACAGCGTTTGAAAACACTTTATGAACTCTGTAGTCTCGAGAAACGAGGTGCCTTCAATGCTTCTCCCACTAAGTTCATTATGTGGGTGAAGCATGTGATATGAATACAGTTAGGCTGAAATGCATGTAGGATATCTCTAAATGCCTTCAGCATTTATGCTGCATTATCAGCCACTGATAATGTTAACTGTGCGGCCATAAAGTAGCTCTTTGCCTTGTTTTTCGGAGAGAAAGCCAGATGTAACTTAACATCACACAATACTGTGATATTATTTCATTATATGAGGGGTGATCAGGAATTTCTGGACTGTTGGCTCTACAGGGTGGGCCAAAAAAAACCAATACCCAACTTTAAATCAGAATAAAAATAGCTATGTTCAATATGATACATTGATTTATATATCATTTTAAAGGTAATCCATTTTCGAACAATTTGGTATATAACAATATGTCATGAAATCAATATTAACGTTTTATTATGCTTATTTAGGAGGCCGGGTCGGTATTTAAGGTATCCAGATTTTAGGGAGAAAATAGTAAATCTGTGGAATAATGTTAATTTTTTATTTATAGAATATCATTTTGTTAGATGAATACATGCTTGTATATTTACATATTGTGTGATTAAACTTATTGTTTATGAATTTTAGTGTTGTTTATTATCAATAAGTACTCAAAGGGGGTCTGTTAAAAGACATTAAACGTATATGTGACAAGAATTTTATTTTCCAACAAGACATTGCCTCGTACCATGGATCAAAGGAGACATTGGCATTTCTTTGCAAACAAGGTGTCAATTTGATTGATCTCGATGCTTGGCCACACAACAGCCCCGATGCTAATGTGTTTTATTTCCATACATGGAGCCATCTCGAGGAAATGGTACAACAAAAGCATCCAATAAACAACAATGATGAGCTGAAACAGAATCCTAAAGTGCTGAAATGAATTGCAACAGTTAAGACTATTGGTATATTGCGCTTCCACTTGAAGCTTATTGTTGATGCAGAGGGGAGGGGGTGGGGTACATTGAGCAATTGTTAAAATTGTTTATATAAATAAAGAGTAAAATGTTATTAAACAACATTGAAATTCATAAACAATAAATTTAGTCACCCGATGATGCAAATAGCAATATCCAAGCATGTATTCACCTAACAAAAGAATGATATTCTATAAATAAAAAATTGACATAATCCCGCAGATTTACTATTTTCTCCCTAAAATCTAGAGACCCCAAATAGCAACCCGGCCTCCCAAATAAGTATAATAAAACTTTACTATTGATTTCATGACATAGTGTTATATACCAAATTGTTTGAAATTGTATAACCTTTAAAATGATATGCGAGTCTATGTTCCATATTGAATCTAACTATTTTTATCCTGATTTGAAGTTGGGTATTGGTTTTTTTTGGCCCACCCTGTATTTTGCCATTTTTTATACTTTCTTAGTAATTTTTTCACACAATATAACCTAAATATATAGCACCATGCCATGAAGATTTCATTGCTCTCTGACATGATTATCTTATTTTTGTTACCATGGTAATCCATGACGTGACGAGGTGGAGCTCAGAAAAAGTACCAAATTTGAATAATCAACAGTATTTTCATCTGATGTTTGGACACTGTATTCATTGCTGAATATGTGACATACTGTAATAGGCTGTATCATTTCATTAAGTATATGCATTAATGTACAATGTTTTACTCCGATCTGAATATTTTTGTAGTTCTGCTCATTCTCCTTTTTCAATATTTTGAATTCTTCTGAGTTTTCTTCTATATTAATTTTTTACTTTTAAATTTCCCCAAAAACAGGTCCAAAAGAATAAATGTCACTGAAAATGGGTTGGGGCATAAGAATGTCATGATAGGATGACAGTGGTCCAGACAATCTTCACATTTAAGACAGGGATTGATACAATTGCCAGAGGTTCCTGTGTTGTAATCTCGTCCTCTCTGCATTTCAAAGGACCTGAAAGTGCATAAGGATTGTTTCAAGTCATAGTAAATCAAATGTTCAGGAGGTTTCCCCTCGACCCAACCTATCATGTTTGTTTCTACCCTCAGTCAGTTTTTTCTGTCTTTGGTGTTAGTCCATTCTTTGTGGTGTTTAGATCATCCATAGTTTGGTCAGCTTCCATTGTTGGCTTAAAAACATTGTCAGATACAATTGTAATACAATTCATGCATTAATGAGAGGCAGCAGTTCCTACTTTTATTAAATAAGTCAAACATATATTAAATTGGAGAAGAAATACTCATGGTCAAAAAATCTCATTCAATCTATCACCGAGATTGTGATTTTGTTTTTGAAATTGAAGGTCTTAGTTACACTCCACTAAACTCTGCTTGACATTGACACTTGATGTTATTTGTGGCAAGCCATCTGAAACTGAATCGAGATCTTCAGCCGAAACTACTTGTACGCAGTTTGCTTTTTTAGCAAGTATCTCTCTATGAGGAAATTTTTGTGCATTTTCTTCATCTGAAATTATACTCAATGTTAGATAGTTTGTTCTCATTTCTGCATTTCTGATTGGCAGATATGTTTATATCATTATAATAAGATATTTCAAAGAAATATTTTTATACTAAAATAATAAATCCTGATTGAAAATGTCTTGGTTTTTCGACCAATTGACTTGAAAACTATGTATTTATCTATCAGGGTCATTGCCAGGAAAAAAATAAATTATTCAAAAGGTGAGTCAAATCCGAGCTAAATTGGAAATATTACAATGACACACTTCTCAAGTAGAACTTTAGCAAGTCATTTGCCTTACTCCTGCCTATGCACTTGTCTACCGGATTTCTTACCAAATGGCAAATCATCTTCAGCCAAATTCTCCCAATTCCTCAACTATTGGTTACTAAATGATCCTTTTTGTTTCTGTGAGCTCTTTTGGATAGATAAGTGATTATTACTTTCTTTCTTCTTGAAACCCAGTGATGCAAATGTTGATAATTTTAGGATTTGTAGGGGCCTGGAATGGGTTTGTTTCAAGGTCAATAATTCATTTTTTGGTCACAAGTAAAAAGTTGCCAAATAAATTTCTATGGGCAGTAATTTCTATTGTTTTTTGTCTTGTGTTTACTTTCTCCTTGAAACCCAGTGATGCAAATGGTGCTAATTTTAGTATTTTTGTAGGGGGCTGGAATGGGTTTGTCCTCTTGTATTCCTAATAGATCTTCAGCCACAAAGAAAGAAGACTATGAATGAAGACACTGATGCAGCAGCAACAAATGCTCTCTGATCTGTGAATTCCCCAACAAAAGAAGCTTTTCAACTTCTTGTTCTATTTTCACTTACTCTATCAACAGTTATTTCCATTTTACTATTTTCTGTTAAAGTGATATCATATTTGAAATCTACATTTAAAATTACATCTAGAGATGTGGTTACAAAATTGTTTATAAAAAAATTGTAAAATTGGCTGCAAGTTTCTTTACTTAAATATAGACTTTTACAGAGCCTCACCTGCAGACGGGCACCATTGGTCATTCTGCTCCAGCCACAGCCACAGGGCTAGTGAGCGGAGAAGCAACCGGAGGGAAGTGGTAGGCAATCCCATACAGCCTACTTCAAAAGCAAAAAGTGTGGCATGCCATCCTTTCAGTTTGGCTTCATATAGTAGGTTCTGGTATTTGTTGCTCTTGAGTACATGAGAGATGTTAAGTCTGTCCTCACACGGTACAGTCAATTCTACCATTATGATGAACTTGCTGGCATTTGAATTGAGTACCATGTCTGGGCGGAGAGCTGACTCATGTGAGGTTGTGAAAAGGCCACATGGCGCCACATCCCTCCATTTACAACCTACTGTTATATACCAGTTTAACGTAAGATATCATATATAAAATCACAATGTGCACAATAATAAATTTGATCAAAAAATTATCAGAATGAAAATGAGGTTGACTCATGTGATGTGAAAAAGCCATATGGCGCCACATCCCTCCATTTACAACCTACTGTTATATCATATTACAAATCATGTATTATTACAGTTCTGCTTCGTTTTGATCTGCGGACATTATCGGGTCCAGGTATTGGTTCTACTCCTACACGTACACGGCCATCATCATCAATTTGTTTGGTATTTGTCTGCGGGGTGGACGAACTGACTTTGGGGGTTGGGGTGGACAAACTGACTTTGAAATGATATTTTGTTCTGTTTGGGGTATTGTAAAAACTCCCTCATCAACGTTGAAAGTCATATTGACATGAGAAATGACACTATCTAATGTACAGCAAAATATATCTGATATGTCTGGAGTAAATTTATCATCACTTTTTTGAACAGGGCAAAGCCAACTTCCACTCCTTCTCTGTCATTATATGGCACTGGTTTTGTGTAATTCAGAAAGCCCCTATTCTGACCTTTTTTCATTTTCTGTAATTTTCCAAATCTAAGTGTATCCTTGAATTTATAATTTCCATATTATTTGTGATACTGGATTAAACAACAGATTAAACATTAATATAAGTTGTTATCATACATATTAATCATGGGATTTTACATAGTGCAAATCTGGGCATTCTTTATCCCTCCCATAAATGCTCGGGTGAAGTAACATGGTGAAGGAATGATTTAAAATCAACTATTGACTATGTTCATCGAAATATGAGGTTGTATTGATTATGTGGTATTAAGGTAAAGGGTTAAAGCATCAAAAAGGCAAGACTATTTTTTCTCTGAGGCTATTTGAAGGACCATTTTTATGCTAAACCCGAGCTAAGAGACCTCGAACAACTTAAGACCAGCATCCAAACAGAAATCAAAACATTCCACCAGAAATATCAAATGTGATGAACAATGTAGTAGTAAGGACGCAGACTGTCATCGAAATATGAGGTTGTATTGATTATGTGGTATTAAGGTAAAGGGTTAAAGCATCAAAGGCAAGACTAAAATAAAAATGGTGTATTGGGGAGAAAATGTTCATGTTTTGGCTACATGACCATGCAAAAAAAGTCTGAAAATATTGATTGGTTTGTCTATGCTATTGATATACTTTTGGGTACATTTTTTGAGACACCCTATATACTTAGGCTGTCTTCGGAAACTAAATCCGCGATATTTGACCCCTGATACTAAGATATCGACAGTGTTCTAAAATCGGGAGCGAGAGCACACGAGAAGATTAATTCGTCGATATGTCGTGTCTACGTTGATATCGAAACCGTGGTTCACAGCTCCGGTAAATAAAGTTGATGAAAAAGTTCCCAAGAAAATCAAAGAATCAAAACCGTCCGGTCTTTCGGAATTTATCTGATATTAACATTAATTAATTACTTTTCGAACCTATACTTTTTTTTCAAGTCCCATTGTTAAATACTGAATTATTACCGTGGTGTGGCGAGGATTTGTGCGAGAATAATCGAGGAAAACAAACCAGAAAATGCTTTCTCTCCCGTCTTGATCGTCAGCCATTTTTGTTATTGTTTATGTGACAAAGTTGCAATTGGGCTTATTTTATAATTAACTATGATCTAATATATTTGTGTTCAGCTTGGAAAAAGTAAGGTTACATTAACTTTGGATTGAATTGATTTATCGTTGTTGATTCTGGCACCATTTGGGTTGTTATTATATCAGTTGTGTTTCAATCAACATCTACCGATTAACATAGCGATTTGTAAGCATTAAAACATTTCTAAAATCAACATAACACAAAAACTTGATACAAGAGCTGATGGTGCTTCTGGATACTTCTTTAATGTAACCAATAGTAATGAGAAAAGCTTCAGGGGTTGGGCCTAGCGACTTTTGACGTGGGATAAATTATAACCTAAATGTAAAGAATTGTAATCTTTGATTAATGATGTGGTGATATGTTTTAATATTTTCCGGATGCAACATTACATTTTGACAGAAGAAAATCAACAAAGAAATATGAATTATTGATGGTGTGTTCCAGTGCTAATTATCCAATTATCAATATTTAGAGGACATATATTCTATATCATTATACAAATATAATCTTTATATAATTGTGAAAACTATTCTGTAATTTTTAGCATTTGAATGCTTAAAAAGGTGTATTTTTTGGACTTAATTACTTAATAACTTAAATGAGAGCGGTGAATAGTTCACTTGCATGACGTCATACAAACTCTGCTCCATGTAAACCCTTAATTCTTGTAATCACAAATTATCAACAAAAATGAGATTTATGGGAAACCTTCGACCTTTTTCTAAACAATGTAGGCAGAAATCTATAATATTTATATTTATATCTAGAGAATTATTTCACACATATTTTCGGCCAATTTTTATTAATGATTATTTTTGAGATTTGATTGGACAAGACCTCTTATTTTGGCTCTGCCTACCTCTAAATTTGGGAATAAAAGAGGCAATTTTACATTAAATCTTCGGAACCTCGTTGCATGGACTGGAGTCAGACAAAAACTTTGGAACTTTGGATTTTTACAAATAAATAGAATTTCACACAAACTTGGTTTCGCATTTTTGCGATGAGATAGGAGACATTCAAATCCATCACATTTATATCAATATGTTAATTAAGGACCATATTTGGTGACAAGTTTCTTTGCGGAAAGCCCGGGAAATGTAGTTTAAATTATTAATGAATGAAAAGTTCTCAAAGAAATTGTAATCAGATTTACGTTGACCAATGGGGAAGCGGTCTTTTAAAATGATGCAATTACCCGCGTAATTAAAGGCCAATGAGAGAATGCCCAATTATGATGACGTTTTGCTAATATAATCTTTGACTAGTTCACATATACCTTTCTGTGTCATAGTTGTACAGGCTAAATTTCTGGTTTAACTTAAGTGCCATCTTTACTCTTACAAGTCTTCTCTGGAAAACAAGTAGGCATAATACAATTTTTAGAAACAAAATAAGCTAAGTGAAACACAAAAGTAAATACTTCTAGCTTCTTAGTATTAATAAACTATAAAAATACCGAATGGCGATGAACTACATATAAACATTAAAAAAATATTTTTTGAAGGAAAAGAATATCAGTATCAACATAATCAGTAAGAGTTCCAAACCTAGTGCATCTTCCTCCAATTGAATTAAATCTGACACATTGTATTTGATTTTTATGATAAAACTGAGAACTGTTTCATATTCAGCAGCAATATGAAAAATTCCCTCTTGAACAGAGGTGCCATCAGAAATGACATTCATGGTTTATCACCTGTAATCTTACCTCTATCTTTTCATAGCCGTTTGACAGTTGGGTTTAAGTCATAATAGGAGTATGGATTGATTGATTGATTATGGACAGATCTGTAAAAATCAGGAAGTGATGCAACTCTGGTGGGATTTGATTCCTCATTGTCACCATCTCTCAATATCACTTGTTGAATCACCTGTTCTGTAACTTGATTTGATCTTGTGAAGTGTTGGAACAGTGATATCCCAGTTCCATGGAATGAGGAACTGGCTGTTGTTGATGATTAAATATGGTCAATGTTGTCCACTGCTGCAGTAGTAAAAACAGATTTATGCATCTGTACTTGGATAGTTTCAAAATGTTGGCACATTTCATTTGTAAGAGAACTAAGGATTTCCTGAACTCTTGAATAAGACACATTCTGGTGGATGGTTCATACAGTAAGACAAGTAGCGTGGTGATAGTTACATGTATACAGGGTTTGGATTTGGCCAAATAACTCCAACTGGAACGTCCCATATGTTGGGGTCATCAAAGTAACGTACGGCAGCTGGGGTCATCAAAGTCATGTACGGCAGCTGGGGGAGTATTGTTATTGACTGGCCGTATTTCGTTCTGCAATAACTGATCCCTCAAACCCCTAATCATTTGATTTGCCGATCTCTGCGTTTCCTCTAATCTCATCAAGGGTCTTTCTGTGTCTCTGGTCATTTCCTCGATCTGCTCGGACACACTGTTTTTCAGAGTTTAAAAACTACTACTTATTTTCTCTACATGGGAACTAGACTCTTCCTGACTTGGGATATTTGGACAATGTTCCCTTTAACCACCCTTCCATCAGTGACGATATCATAGTAGAGCTTGATGTTGACCCTGGAAGAACATGGCCATATACCTATTACCAGGATAACAGTGACAATCAATACATAAATAGAGGAATGCTGTTTTAAATATATCAGTGTTCTATTGAAGTCTAGTAAGAAATCAGCGACAGCTATAGGGGATCTATCAATTGTGAAAAGAAATTTGTTCTCAATCAGCGCTCTGCTTGAAGTCTCATCAGAGATCAGTCTATAGTTAGTTGAAGGGGACCTGTCAGTACAGCTCCTGTAACCAAAGGTGGAGCTGAAGGAGCGGAAGCCTCCCAACCCCTGCCAGAAATTCTTTCAAAATCATGCAGTTTTTCCCTCACAAAAAAATTCTTTGACAAACATAAGCTTGCCATTGTATAAGTCACAAAAGTAGACTGTCTAAATCCTTCATAATTTACAAATTCAGGCAAAATTCTATTAATAATCTTTGGCATTGTCTTTAATTTGAAGTTCATATGCCTCTGCCAGAGCATTATTTGAGGTCTTTTGAATTTCACGAGGAATGTCTAGCATGTGAGGTAAATAAAACATTAAATTCAGGACATCAGTTATTTGATCGTGAAATGTTTGGAATCTGGTTACACAATAAAATGAAAAAGGCTTCATTTTATTATAGAATATAAAATGTGGAGAATGTTTTGGACCATGCCAGATCTGGTCCAATTCATCCTGCCAGATCTGGTCCAATTCATCCTGCAATTGTGCATCATTATAGAAAGCAAGACTTGTTGTTATAGGCGATCAGCCTGGGGGGTTGGTCGGTACCAAATCAGGGGAATAATGGCCATGGTGATTTTTGGGAAGGTGTACACCCCTAGAGTAAGATAATATGTGATAGCATTGCAGAAGTGGCAGCTAAATGGGTGTTATCACCCATTTTTCAAAATGGCTGCGGCTGCGCTTGCTACCAAATGAAAGAAGTTTATGTAAGCATACTGAGAGGCAAAATCAGTAATTTAAGGGTCTAATTCTGGGTTTTAGGGATTACCGATTCGATTTATGCCTAAATCCAAGTCATCAAAACATTAATTCAAATGAAAATCCAAGATGGCCGCCAATTTTGGTTCAAAAACAAATATGTAACTAATGATACAAGCTAAAAACGTTTCAAAATGATTTTGAAGAGTTTTAGAAGAGGTTTTCAAGTCTAAGGATTTTATTCATTTCTAAATCTATGTCATCAAAGGATTCCTCTTTTCCGTCTTCTTCTTACCATCTCTCACACTCACCTTCCTACTTTCTCC
Organism: Owenia fusiformis; assembly: GCA_903813345.2. Classification (NCBI taxonomy): domain Eukaryota; kingdom Metazoa; phylum Annelida; class Polychaeta; order Sabellida; family Oweniidae; genus Owenia; species Owenia fusiformis. The sequence goes on from CAIIXF020000003.1 coordinate 1,080,544, forward strand.
ATCCCCACAGTGTGTCAGACTCCCAATGATAGTAGTTTAACCATTAAATAACTACATTTTTCTTCCTCGTAAAGCAATTTTTAAATCATTTTCATGCAGAGCAAAGTTGGTGAGATTTAGAATTTAAAAATACTAGTTGGTTTATCTTAAAAACTTACTTGACTACACCTTGTGAACTCACAGTCAAAACTGAAATGTGTGTCTTGAACATGGCATTTTGCTGCCTTTCTTTAAGAACTGTATCCACCTTAAGGTAGATTTCTTGTCCTTCTATAATTTTTTAAATAATTATTCAATTGATAAGGCATGCACATATGAACATTTGTGGAACTTTGTTACATAATCCATTTTGCAAGAATGTGTTAAACACCATAAAAACATTATAAGGAAAATAAAATGATTTTCTTACAGATGATTTACTTACAGATGATTTACCTTATTACTTATATTATTGCTGGAGTTTGTTCTACATAATGATTTTTTCCAAAATTTGTGTTAAAGATGTGCTTATGTTTTATTCCAAGGGACAATATATTTCAGTAGGGCCTGAAGAAAATACATATAATTTGTTTTATGGTTGTTTGTTTGTCCAGGAAATGAGACTGGGGATGAACCCTTGTGCCAGGGTAAATGATTAGCCATTCTTTTCTTTTTGATGAGGTGAATGATAAAGCACCCCAAGTAGACAGTCTATCTTGTCTATTTTCCTGATAGTGTCAACAGCCATTAAGCCTTCTTCATACAATTTTGTTACGAGGGCAAGTGATGATGATATGATAATAAATAATCATTTTTACACAAAATAATGCATTGAGTCATCCTTGGTACCCAAAAGGTCCAGTTCTTCGGCATCTTGCTTTACTGCAGTTTTGAGTCACAAGCTAAGAGCATAGAGCATCTGTTCTCTTAGATCTAAAGTAATCTGCCATAGTTTAATATTTTAAAGCTCATCTTAAAAGTAATTGCTTTAATTAGTGACAAGATTAAACTAAACATTTTAAAATGCTCTAATTAATCTAAGTATGACAGTAAATTTTAAATGCTTATTTTATAGCCTAATCTAAACATAAATTACTTTTACACTTTCAAATTTCTAATTTCATGATGTGCATTGTCACCTATTTTGTCACACATTTTATAGTCTATTGAAGTAGATAAAAGCAATATATAAAACACAATTTCTTACTGACTAAAAACTATGAGGTCCTTGTAACTGATTGATCAACAGGCAACTGTTTCTACAAATTTCTAATTTTATGATGTGTATTGTCACACAATTTCTCACGTATTTTATAGGTAATTGTAGAAGATAAAAGCAATAGATAAAAAGCAATTTCTTACTGACTAAGAACAACGAGGTCCTTATAACTGATTGGTCAACAGGCAAATATGTCTATAAACCTTAATTATAAACTTGCTTCAATTAGTGACAAGATTAAACTATTAAACTTTTAAAATGCACTAATTAATGTATGTATGCTTATTTTATAGCCTAATTTCTACCTAATTTTATAGCCAATTCTAAACATATTTACACTTATTTATGAACTGTCCAAAACCTGTCCAAAATATTGTTTTATCTCATCAGTCTCTTTTGGGGTCCAATTCTTCCTGGTACATTTTGGAGTCATTTTTGGTGTTGGTAGATCATCAGCTACAAAATCCCTTGGTTGTGATGATATGAATTATTATATGTTTTCAATTGTCGAAGAAAACATGTTTTCAAAATGGCCTAAAACCCATTACTGTCTATTTTTTCTGTGGTTTATGGCACTAATTTTTTGGACAATTAATGATGACAATTGGATTCAAACATCATCTCCCTGTATCATGTCTTAAAGAACTAAGCACTGACTCACATACATTACAATGCACAACATTTGAATGCCTAATGAATTTCTTCCATGCAGCGATATGTAATGTGCACAATGGCACATTCGTATCTACTAAAACTTGATGAAAACACTTTTGAAAATCATCATAAGATTGAATTGTATGAAATCTAAAATTCTGCACGGGGAAAAGTGAAATTTTGTGGTACAAGTATGGACAACAATGAAATTCTTGCTTAAATCAATAATTTTCTCCACAAAATAAACAATTCTTGAAATCCACTCATACTGGTTTATTCAGTGATAATAATGGACAACTACAGTTTGATGCAATGTTAATTATCAATATTATATATATATTGTATATAAAATGAGCTCATATACCTGTCTAGATGCAGCAACACAAGACGCCATCTTAATCTTAACCCATTTGCCAACTTCAAATTTGGTTTGGTTTCAGCACTTGGTTTCTAGTGGAGTGATGGGGCCAATATTTGCAGAGCCCCCTCCAGTGGCGTTTCTCTCTTTGCGTTGTGATCTCTCACAACGCACATCCTCTGAGCTGTAGTGCCGCCACTTATCCTTCACCTACATTGGAAGCAGACATAGGTGAGTAAAATATTTCATTACATATCTATACCGGTTACATCTCAGCATTGGCGTCGGAAGGGGGAGGGCGTTGGGGGCGATTCCCCCTTTTTTCCCAGATGTTTTAGATTTGAAACCGAGCCTAGAATTGAACAAAAGAAAGAAAAGGCTACCCGAACGGGGTATTAAATCCGCCAAAGCAGATACAATAAAAGGTATTTATTTGGCATTTATTGTATTTCATATATACTCAATTATTCACCATAGGTGTCACAAAATGATTTAGAGTATACTCGGTAGAGTATCGATGTTGATTGCGATGAGTTGTTGAATTGAAGGGTTGACGGGGTTGTTGATCTGAATGGGCAGGCTGGAGCTCGCTGATTTTTGTGTAAGTTGTTTTTTGAAGAAATTTTTTCTGCAGTTTTAAAAGTGGTTCCAAAGTTGTGTTACTTGCTTTACCTCATATCGGGATGCAGTTTTGCAAATGAGAGTTGATTAATGAATAATATAGTGTTAAAAGAGTTTTTAAACTGAAAAGATGTCTTGTTTTGAAAAGTATTCCCAGGGATTTTGAAATTTTGAGAGTGATCTTTTGTATATGATCTTTCCAATTGAGATATGAGATCTCCAGTTAACTTCTGCTAGGGGAGACTCAAAATTTGATATTATCATGCTATTATTTTTCTAAAGAGCTGTTTATCATGTTTCCATTTTCCTTCCATGATATTTGTATGAACCCCTTTATCTCTCATTTGGCCATGTTTTTATCTGCCATTAAGTTATTCTTGTGGATGAGGATGAATGAGAAATTGGTGAACTAATAGGCACTGGGGGTCTTGGCTGTATCAAAATTGTAAGATTGTCAAGTTTCCAATATTGCTCAGTGGGGATAGCAATTGGATGTAGCAGATGGTGTTTTAAGCCATTCACTCTCGCCAGGGATGTTTGTCTCCAAATTTTATTCAATATTATTTAGTGTTACCTGTGATCACAAATTTTCCAACTAGGGGGCCCTTCTCAAACAAATACTTCTCCAACTCAATCAACACAAACTTGTTGTCTTCTGGTTGAAACTATGGATATGCATATATAAAAAGCCAAAATGAAAGTGAAATGTGAGTACTATATCATGTTGATCTAGGTTAGTTTAGGCCTGGCTAGCTGTTATTTTTTATTAATATTATCTGTGGCCAAAAACACCCCCAAGTGAAGGTAGATGGTTAATGACAAGTAAAACATAGGTAAAGATGGGGAGGGGGGGGGGCAAAACAAACCATAATAAATGACTATTAACTAAACTTAACTAAGACTCCCTGGCACAGTTGACAGAGGTGCCGCTCTGAATACTTACTGTTTTAGCTTGTGGCTACAAGCCAAATTCTCCCATGAGGCTCTGAGGAGGGCCCCCCCGTCGGTATTAAGATATACTGGGTCCCCCAACACATCATGGAACTGTAAATGCTCATCGAAAACCCCTTGATGGAAGTGGAATTTGAGGCTGGGGGAAATGAGGTGGTGGATGTGGGTCATAAGGAAGAAATGTGTGGAAAGTACTGTGGAATTAAAACGAATCGACTGTTCTAAAGTGTGAAGGTCTTTGTGGGTCTTAGCCCAGCCCCTAGGAAACAGCGATCCAATGGCCACTGTGTTGACTGATGTATTGTAGGCAATAATGTCTGCCGCCAAGCTTATGATGTTTTCTGTCAATTGACCGTTGAATGATGGGGATGGGGGAGGGGATGAGGGATCAATGGAAGGGGTGGGGATGTCATTTTCCCCAATTTGGAGGATGACGAGGCTGGCGTCCAAGTGAAGTCTGTTTGATGAGTTTACCACTTTCTGCCTGATACGTGAAACTGTTGCCCCAGGCCAACCATGTAGTTCAAAATCAAAGCCTGGAAGGGCTGGTGGGGCACTGTTCAAACGTTTAATAAAAGAATGACCCAGGATTGCCACTTTGATCGCTGGGTCAGCTGCCCATGCATTATTGTTGTTGAATTAGAAGATTATTTGTTGAAAAAAATGCATGTACTATTTTCAGGCCGCCACATCTAGGGCAGTGGTGAATCTGGAAGCTAACAAAGGGGTGCAAAAATTCTGCGCTTGGGCAGAAAACATTTAAAGGCCCCTTAACCAAAAATGTGGAAGATCCCCCTGGACTCGCCAGTGGGGGGAAGGGGGGTGCTCAAAGGTTTCAAATACCAAGACCTAATGGTTTTAAATAATGAAGATACTTTAAATTGTTTAAATTCTGCTGCTAATTTAACCTATTTATTTAATAGTGCGATACCAGTAAACTTGAAAAGCCAAAATTGATTATCAACCCGTGGACTGTCTCCCGGGGCTGTGTCCTAATAGTGCTGTCTCCTAATAGTGCCGTAGCTAGGATTTTCCAAGGGGGGGGGTGCACCAAGGCAAATTTTCTCTGTATGTGAGGCAAATTTTCGAGGCCTATGCCTAATAGTCTAAGCTTTGTATATTTACTATTACCGTCTGCCGTCTTGGGGAGTTGATTACAATGGAGCTGAAAACAGCACGATGCATATTTTCTATGATTAGTTCCTTTTGTTTGTCTGAATTTAAGGACTCCAATGTCTTGGAACACTTGTCTACTTTATCACTGAGAACTGCTTTATATTGCTTCACACTTTCATCGAAAAACTGTTGGCCAAAAGATAGATACGACGACGAGGTTTTATATATATCCTTCAATTTCAACTTCAAAGTGGCTGCCATTTTTACAAATCAAGAATGCGAATTAGAGATATCTTGATTTGACGAATGCGCCCAAATATTTCATTACACTAGACGAAATACTTGAAATGCGCACAATGAATTCTGGTCTAGCACAGCAACCAACAAATCGCCCAGGGATGGAGTGGGTAGGATTGAGGGGATAGGATGGACACGATAGGTCAATAGGATAGTATAGGATTCACAAGAATTTGTGTATTTGAAAAAACTAAACTCAGTACCCCAGTAAGAAACAGGATATTATATCTCTGCAGAATGAAAAATTGGAAAATTTGGAGTCCTAAGAATAAATTCAAGTAGCATGTCTTATCATGTCTTATATACATGTTCTTCTTGTTCCTTCCCGTTGATAATGATAGAGACGGCAGCATGGATTTCGATATCATTGATGCCTCTTTTTGACTTGGTGTCCTGTTTGACCGAGGACGTCACCAGAGCCAGGGCTGCCTCAATCCCCTTTTCCTGAGCCACTCTCAAGAACCAAGCCCAGGACTCTGAGTCCTGGGTGTCACGCGCTGGAGTGCTCTTTGTCAACTGGAATAAAAAAGAAGCAACATATGCGAATGCACTTCACATACAAATCCATGCAAATTAAAGACTAAGTACATTATGTTAAATTTTGAAAAGAATTGGCGCATATTTAACAAAATAACTGCACCAGTCCTGCTAGTTTTAGAACACCCTGTATACATACAATCAATTTGGAAAACACATGCGATGCTCATAGACTTTGCATGGTAATCACATGCATGCAAGCACCATGCAGTGTACATGCAGGCTGTCGGTATAAAATTCTCCTATAGATTAATATCCACTCAAGTCCATTCAATTTGCATGGTTATCAATGATTGATTAAAAATTCCTGCTTCATTATACACCAGCTATATGTGAAATGTAAGGGGGCCTATTTTAAAGATGAAATGGAATGTTAACTATAAATGGTAGAAATGTTTTCGAAATATTTGCGGAGCCCCCTCCAGTGGCGTTTCTCTCTTTGCGTCGTGATCTCTCACGACGCAGACGCACATCCTCGGAGCTGTAGTTCCGCTCATTATCCTTCACCTACATTGGAAGTAGACATATGAGTAAAATATTTCATTACATATCTATACAGGTTACATCTCAGCATTGGCGTCGGAAGGGGAGGGAGTTGGGGGCGATTCCCCCTTTCTTTCCCAGATTTTTTATTAGATTTGAAACCGAGCTTAGAATTGAAAGCTCTATAGCTAATTAAGGTCAAAGTGTAATAATGACAGAAATGATACTATAATCTTTGAATCTTTTCTTTATAATAATAATAATTGTCAGTGATCACTTCCCAAGTTTGTTGCTTTTGATCACATACTTACCATTTTGCACCTCCTGGATGATGATATTGAGTATGGCTGAAATGTTCTAATGGGCTGTCATGCCATTGGAAAGACATATGCTCCTTCCTTGGTTGACCAAACCAATACAATCCGAACCATGCTATTTCATCTCATCCCATCTCATTTTTTTTTGTTTACAGAGTTCTTATCGGGTATATAATAAAACAAATAGTGACTGCCACATTTTCGGGAAATAGTGTAAAAATTTTCCTCTAGGGAATATCCTGTCCACTGACTTGTTCCCTCGGCCTGCAGCCTTGGGAACATTTCAGTGGACAGGATATTCCCTCGGGGAAAATATTTAAGAAATATAGACCAAAGAGCAGGGTTACTAGTTTCGAATAACACCCCGCTGGTCTCGGCACAAACGTTTTCTGTACCCCGGACGACTGAAGGGAGTGAGGGGTTCGAAAGCTTTTGTGCCGAGGCCAGTGGGGTGTTATTCGAAACTAGTAACCCTGTTCTAAGGTCTATATTACGATTCGAACATGAAAACTCACCAAATTGTTTTGAATATTATCATGGTCCGCCATTACTACCAACCACCGTTATGACGTCACACATTACACATATTAACTGGGTTATTGATCTCGAATATAACCCAGCTGAAGCATTGACTTTGTTTACAGTTTATAGAAGGTGTGAATAAAGTCATGTTCGAATTTGCACTATTTCCCTCAATGGCAGTCACTATTTGTACAATAATAACCCCATAATTCAATATAATTTTGCAGACAAAATATTCCAAGGAGTGACTACTTGAAAAATTTTCATGACATAATCAATAAAACAAAATATATTTGAGGCTGATGACAATTCAAAAATAAATTTTAAATCATATCTTTCATTTTTCTTTTTCAAAAAATAAATACTGGTATTTCATTTTCTGTATTTCATCATTATGCAAATTTTGATAGATGAAGCTGCACTAAGGGGGAAGTTATTATTGATTGTGTTCATATTTCATATGTGACTACTTATATGTACTTATAAGCATGGTACAGTGGTACACTGTTTATTGACAATTTTGTGGATCATCTCGATGGCTCTGAATTTGTTTGGCAGGTTCATCTTCTTATTCGAAATAGACAAATATCTCACCTTGTTTCAAAATCTTTCCCAGCTGGGGCCACTCTCCCACATATTTTGGAACGTTTACTAAAACATATTCCATATGCTGCTCTACTATTGATAAATCTTATTCCTATTCTTTGTTGGATGGGATCCTTTTTCCAATGACCAACTGGAAAAATATAGAAAAGTGTAAGTATATAATATTATAATGTCCTAATTTTCAGATTTGAATGTGGCACATCGTTCCTAGAGAATACCATACCTACATGTATATGAAACTGTCAAATACAAAAAAAACAGACTTACTTTCTGAAAATTAGGTTTGAACTGGGTGTGTACTGAAACATGTAATCCTATGGAACCAGTTCCACTAAATGTAAGTCATATATAAACTCTTCAATTGTAAGTCATATGTAAACTCTTCAATGTTTCACATTTTTAACACATAGTTTCATCCCCATCAACTAAACTGGGTGTGTACTGTAACATGTCATCCTATGGAACCAGATCAGCTAAATGTAAGTCCTATATAAACTATTTGGCTCATTCTCTTTGAATAACCCCTAAAATGATTTAATTGTTGCCTCCCCCACCCAATCTCTTAGTGGAGATTATTCTGATAACTTCTTCATTGGATTTATGTTTCCTGAGAACATGGTGATGCAGCGGAGTCTGAAGTCTGAAATCATCACTGAAGTCCAGTCTTTTCCTCACTTGCTGACCCACTTGTCTATCAACAGTTGGCTTAAGTGCAGATTTCCAAGCATAGATCTGAACAAAAATATAATAACAAAAATATGTTATTGGCAGGTGAATAATAGATCATTTCAATATCACTCCTTCACTCCTTACCACAACATTTGATTGGTCTATGACCTTCCTGGATATGTTATCCAAGTTGCATTGATTTTTCCTGTTCATATCTGCCAAAACAAAATCCATGATCTTCCTTCCTCTTCTATTGGGTTCTACTAACCCTGTTAGTTCTGTAGCCATGTCTGCTTTGACATTCTCCAATGCCATGGCTTGAATCTCTTGTGAGGTAATCCAATGTGGGGAGTCTTGATGTTTTTATAATCTGAAGGAATATTATCGGGTATTCTCATCTCAACAACAGTGTCATCTTCATCAAGATAATATTAATAGGAAAGAATTTGTTTAATGCCTGTGACATTAAATGGATTCTTTGCAAGAATCCCAGACATTCGTTCTCCTGTAATTCTATGATTGTTTTTATTTAATTTTATTAACTTTGATATTGAAGCACGGGGTTCTTTTTGAGATTTAAATGGGAGGGGGTTGTATACTGTGGTAGCGTTAATTTTTAATAGTCTCAATAAAGACGTGCTTTTTTATGTAAACCCTCACTGGTCTACCCTTTTCTATCTATCAATCACAATCACATCAGTTTAAATTAATAAAATAATTCTTTATCCTGTATAAATATAAATATGTACAAAGTCACAAAGTAGTAAAAACAATAGATGTTCTCTCTTGCAAAGACGAAGCTAAAAACTGAATAAAGCTAGCACTACCCTCTGTCTTCTACCCATTGATCTCAAACCTGAGTGGCTAAACCACTGACCAATCAGAAGACAGAGTTAGTGACCAGCTGCATGCCAAGTAAAAGTTAACTTAGTTTTAATATATATCAAAAGATGGCAGTATAATAATTGTTGAAATTAAATAGAAATGAAAGTTGAATTTAAATGAATTTGAGCCACTTGTTTTATAGCTTTCCCCGAAGCTTCAACACTCCGGGGTTGACCTTCTCAAAAGTCCATTAACAAGTGCTCATAAAAAATAGCAAACTTTAATTGAAAAACAATAACCTGAAAACATATAAAAGAAATACAAGTAAAATGTCCATGAAATATATACACTATATACATCTTGTAGTAGTTGTAGTTGCATGTCTAGAACATTATTCTCATTTTAGGTCTCTCTTATTACATGTAGTTGCATTGCAGAAGTCTAATGTTATTCTCTCCGTGTGCCGAAAGTACTTATACCTGTAGCCAAGGGATGGGGGTGGTTCAAGGAGTGCGAGTGAACAGAATTCGAATTGAATACAAAATAAATACGTAACATATAAAATATATAAGTACATAATGTCTAGCCAAGTCTTCTTACATTTTCTTAACTTCAAATGCGCCTTTTGACGTGTGGTAACAAAATACAAAATAAATACTTATGTTTCTCCAGCTTGTTTTTATATTAATTTGGCAATAAAACATGCATAAAGAGATAACAAATTGTGCATTGTGCACAACCAGAATCCCCTCCTCGATCGGGTCGCGTTTACTGTGTATGTAATCAGGGCCGTCAGATGGGGGGGTGCGATGGGTGCGACCGCACCCCCCTTTGTCACCCCCCAAAATAAATTTGAAAAAAAAAATTTAAATTTTTTTTTTTTTGAAAAATATTTTTTTTGTAATTTTTTTTTCATTGACTCATACACTTTGAAAGTACCCAGAAAGCACCAAATAGCATCTTAAAATTGTAAAATTTTCTAGGGGTATTGGCCACCCCTCACCCCCCCCCCATAAAACAATGGAAAAGTTCTAAATTTATTTTAGAGTTTTGTCCCAGACACTTTTAAAGTGCCCAGATATCATCAAATAGCTCCTTGATATAGTTAGTGTTTCTGGGGGACTTACTCCCCCTCTTGCATCTTGCACTTGCATAACCCTCCCCCCTCTGGCGCCCCCTCCCTTGATCCCCCCCCCCCCAAAATAAAATTGTGATTTTCTCAAATTCTTTAATTGACACATCCACTTTGAAAGTGCCCAGAAAGCACCAAATAGTGTCGTAAAATTGTAAAATTTTCTAGGGGGAGTGGTTCACCCCTCACACCCCAAACAAAAAAATGGAAAAGTTCTGAGTATTGTCTCAGACACTTTTAAATTGCCTAGACATCTTCAAATAGCTCCTTGATAAAGTTAATGATTCTGGAAGACTAACACTTACTCGCCCTCTGGCATCCCCACTCCACCTCCCCCTCTGGCAGCCCCTCTCCCTTAACACCACCCCCCCCCCCCAAAAAATGAGATTTTTCAAAAAATTTTATTGACTCATACCCTTTGAAAGTGCCCAGAAAGCACCAAATAGCATCTTAAAATTGTAAAATTTTCTTGGGAAATAGGCACTTTTAGGCACAGACACTTTTTAAGTGCCCAAACTTCATCGAATAGCACCTTGATATTGTAAATTTTGATATGGGGGACAAGCACTTGCTCCCCCTCTGGTACCCCAGCCCCACCTCCCCCTCTGGCACCCCTCCCCCCCCTCCCCCTCTGGCACCCCTCCCCCCCCTTTGACAACCCCAAAATTTGAAAAAAATTGTGATTGTTTTTCAATGTTTTTATTGACTAATACACTTTAAAAGCGCCCAGAAGCACCAAATATCATCTTTGAATTGTAAAATTTTCTAGGAGAGTTAGCCACCCCTCACATCCCCCACTGCCCACAAAACAAAAGAAAATATTCTGAATTTCATGTATTGTCTCAGATATTTTTTAAATGCCCAGACATCATCAAATAGCACCTTGATATGGTCAATGTTTCTGGGGGACAACCCCTTGCTCCCCTACTGGCACCCCACCCCACTTCACCCTCTCATCCTCTTTGACACCCCCAAAAGAATTTTAAAAAAATCACATTTTTCTTATTGACTCATAACGCACAGGCGTACCAGATGATTGCAAATTCACTACAAATACAACCAAATTTCAAAATGCTCAGTTTTTTTATTCACTCAACTCTTATTCCCGTGGTGGTGGCGTACTACTTAGAAACTTACACTTTGAAAGTGCCCAGAAAGCACCAAATAGCATCTCAAAACTATAACATTTTCTAGGGGGAGTGGACAACTCCTCACACCCCCACAAATCAATTGGAATGTTTGGAAGTTGCATGCATTTGTTAATTCCAAACCAATACAGGGAGTAACTGACCCCCCCCCCCTCTGTCTTACGCGATTTGATTAACGCGGCAAAAAATGACAATTTTATGTTCTCTTAAGCAAAAAACCGCACCCCCTTGGAGAAAAGTGTCTTACGGGCCTGGTAATAATGTACAAAAGTAATGTAAATGTAATAAAGACAATAATGCCCTCCCCCTATTGCAACATTTTGTCAATTAATAGTATTAGCTCGGAGCATCAACACAGGTTTGATTGAAATAATTCAAATCAAAGTTCCGAATGAATAAAGATAATGAAGGTTCTGTTTGACATTCGAGAACAATTTGAGAATTCAAATGAATACATAGGCAGTAATACATGCTATGCCTACACCTTAGTAGGCAAAGTCTGTACCTAGTGAGGTGTAGGGTATTTAATCTCATTTTCCTCTATGTCTGATATGGTATTTTGCAAAATAGCTCAAACAATACATAGGCAATAATACATGCTATGCCTACACCTTAGTAGGTGTAGACATAGCATGTAGCATCTGTCATGGTTTTCACGGCAATTTCCATTCCCGCAGCATCTATTTTGGCTTCTACGCTACCGAAGCTTCCGCTTCCTAGGTTGCAAATGGATGTTGAGAAGTAGCTATGGATGTTGGCGTTTTGGAATCTATAAAGTTGTTGATCTGAAGGGACAGGCTGGAGTTCGCTGATTTTTCTGTAAAGTTGGTTCCTCTCTTTTCGTTCATAATCTAGTGATGTCTCCATGCGCTTGAGTTGTTTTCGAAGTTCTTTATTCTCCTCTGTTTCGTGTAGCTTGGTCTTCAGTGTTTTGTTCTCCTCTGTGACGTTGCTTAGTTGAGCCTGGAGATACAAGATTCCGGTGTCTTCTTGATACGGTTCTGGATCCTGGTTAAGTATATCATCCAAGTTACCCAAGTCCACCATCCGCACATCATCTTGATCAGAGAAGAGTGGTGAGAATTCTTCAAGTGGAAGCCCGGAAGTAGTTGGTTGAACAGGTACATTTACGAAAGGCTGCTGGCGTACTATTCCTGCAAAATAATATCGTCTGTCGCTTGCTCCATTATGGATAGTTGTGACGTGAGGATACAGGTGTTGGACCGCCATGCTGAACATCTTCTTGGACATGGTTAATCCTAATGGAAGTTGTGAACGGCATTCTATGAAAGCCTCTCCAACATACACCCGACGATTCTTTGTTGTGTTATCTGCATGTGCTGTAACGGTAGATAAACACCACTTCTTTACTGCTTCCTTCACCTTGGCATCTTTCTCCTTCTTCTGCTGATTAAGGATCAAACAAAATAATTTTGAAAAAATGTTATACCAGCACAAGTTATTTTCTGATACAAAATAAATTATGAAGGCAACTGTGTATTTCATTGCTTTTTCAGGAAAGAATTATTTCAATACCTTTTAATCCTTTGGTGATTATACCCTGTATACCTCAGATAATGTGTTTGAGTATGCCAACTGATGGTATTTTTAACTTTTTACATATATTCTTTTACATTCATGTCTTTTCAAACCTTTTAATAGCATGTTTGAATGTAAAGTAACAAAGGCAAGTGCTTGTACTTATGGTGTAAATTCTGTGTCAAAAGTATTACATACCTAATTCAGTAGTTTGGGTGCACCAATATAAAAATCAGTGCCTATTTTGTACTCCTGACATATTTAGTGGAAATTTCGGTACCTATCTCTATATTAGATGCCTGTTTAAAATTAGGTGACCCAACTTTATTTTTCGGTCACCTAATTTTATCTGGTACCCGAATTCTGTACTATGATAAACACTTAGCCAAATTGTTCTCTCAATCGGTACTGGAATCAATTCCGTATCTAAAAACATTCAGTACGTTAAAAAAATCCGGTACTTGAAAAAATACCGTACGTCGAAAAATCGGGTGCCGGAAAAAATTCCGTACGTCGAAAAATCGGGTGCCGGAAAAAATCCTGGACCCGATTATCGCCTCCCTTTATTAAAAGATGTCGTGGTATTCGAGCGTCCATAATTTCTTGAACAAAAATATGGATCCGATTATCGCCTCACTTTGTTAAAAGATGTCGTGGTAATCGAGCGTCCATAATTTCTTGAACAAAAATATGGATCCGATTATCGCCTCCCTTTATTAAAAGATGTCGTGGCAATCGAGCGTCCATAATTTCTTGAACAAAATATGGATCCGATTATCGCCTCCCTTTGTTAAAAGATGTCGTGGTAATCGAGCGTTCAGATATTTCTTGGCCAAAGATAGGCTATGTACCTGATTGATTTTGAAAGAATTTCTGGCCAGGGGGGGGGGGCATCCAAATTGGGGGCGATGAAAAAAGCCCCATAATCATCATCAACATCGTGTTTAGGAGGGTGAGGTATAGTCATGTGTTATCCTCCATTCTGGTTTGTTTAGTAATAGTGTTCATATTAGCGGTTATTTGGTAGATCTATCTTTGGTATTTTATATTCCGTAGACAATTGCACGTTGTTGGGGGGGGGGGAAGTTGTGGGGGGGGGGGCAGTTGCACCAAAATTTGGGTAAAATTGGACAAAAAACTGGACACATAATGAAAGGCCCACCTGTTTTAGTGTCCAAAAAATATTTTGTGATATAATATTGATGATGCCACTTTGAAACAGCCGCCAGTAAATCCATCCAATCAGGACTCCTGTAATAGATAACGCGTGGGCAAAGTGTCAAATAATCAAATTAAGGCTTACTTATTCCGGATGGCGGATATAAAATTAATCTGTTATCGCATGTTTTTTGGGAGTGGTGACTTAGACAATGGAGAGGTTAAGCAAATACGGTTTTTCAAAACGTATACGTAAACGCAAAGTACATTGAATCAACATAGGATTGTATCGCTTTAGTCTACTTCAGATACCCGTTCAACTTCAACGTTGCGTGTTTAGAACGGGAGATTTTAAAATTTCACGTTGCTATCAACGGGAATCATTATACTCATGTCTGTTGAATACTATCCTTGCAATTTAGATTTCGATGCAGAGTATGATTCTTTCTGAAGAAGATGATGTATGTTACGCATGATTTAACTCCAATAATCTTACGAAACGAGTTCGTTTAAAATATGTATTAGAAAACCAGCTATTGAACTTCATCAATGGGATACTATGTAATCATTACAAGCTATGGTGTAGTCTAAACAAACACTAGAGCTGAACGGCTATTTTTGTGTGAACTCTACATGTATTTGTATAGGGCCGATTGATACGTTTAAGTTGCGTTTTGGATTTTATACGGTTTATGTTTATGTTAAATTGGGGGCGATGAAAAAAAGCCCCAAAATCATCATCAACATCGTGTTTAGGAGGGTGAGGTATAGTCCTGTGTTATCCTCCCTTCTGGTTTGTTTAGTAACAGTGTTCATATTAGCGGTGTTCATATTTGCTAGATCTATCTTTGGTATTTTATTTCCCAAAGACAATTGCACGTTGTGGGGGGGGGGCAGTTTTGGGGGGGGGCAGTTGCACCAAAATTTGGGTAAAATTGGACAAAAAACTGGACACATAATGAAAGGCCCACCTGTTTTAGTGTCCAAAAAATATTTTGTGATTGATGATGATGATTGATGATGCCACTTTGAAATAGCCGCCAGTAAATCCATCCAATCAGGACTCCTGTAACAAATAACGCGTGGGCAAAGCTGTGTCAAACAATCAAATTAAGGCTTACTTATTCCGGATGGCGGATATAAAATTAATCTGTTATCGCACGGTTTTTGGGAGTGGTGACTTAGACAATGTCCTGAGACATCACCTGTAGTAAATACGCATATATCATGCAATCTGTATTAATGGTGATAGGTCTCGTTCGGGGGGGATGGGGGCTGGGAGACAACGTCTAGTAGCTAAGCTTCCCCTAACCACCGTCAGTACTCATGTGACGGGTCGTGTATATTTGGTAGATCCTATCATATGGTAATGACATTGATGTGTTATTCCCTAACTTCATTCACGTAGAGAGAGGCCGGACATCCCGATCCTGTAGCGGATCTTCTCCCTTATATGTTGGTCATTGATTATAAGGGCCCAAGATGTTTCGAATTCATGGGGGTATTCCATGATTGTTCTTCATCAGCGGCCGAAAGAATGTTGTATGTGATTTGATTCTGAATGATAATGCTGTTTTATTTCTAGTTGTATTTTAATAGGTTTCCCATATTCGTTTTTGGCGGGAGGGGGTGGTTGTTTATGCGTATTGGTTTATTGCATAAAGGTGTGGTCAGTTTATTGATTGGTTTGGTTTGCGGTTAGGCCATATGGTCGTGTATGTTATATATTGATATTGTGTGTATTTAAAGGGTTGTTGGCTTGTTCGTGTTCGGTTGTATCGTGTGGAATTTTGTGGTGTTTTCAATTTGTTGAGTTGGTGTGCGTTTGGCGGTGACTGTGGTAGGTTAAGGGTGGGTGAATAGCTTTTGGTAGTTCAGGTGGTTGATTTAGTGTGTCAGCTTTCCGTTGGTATATGCGATATGTAGCTAGTATTTCTTTTTGTTGAGATATTAACTTAAATGTACCGTTTAGTGGTCCGTATTTCAAGTATTTCGATTTTGTTTTAATCGAACGCGTATACGTATTGGTTAATTATATTGGGGTATGGTCAGTTCAGTGTTGGAATTTGGTTTGGTTGTTTTGTTCATTGTTTGCGCTTCATTGTCATGTGTGTTTTGTGTTGATATTTTGTGTGTTTGAGTATAAATTAATTTGTTCGTGTATGGTTGTATTTTTTATTTTCCGGCATTTTGCAGTATTTTCGATTTGTTAAGTCGGTTTGAATTTGGTGGTGACTGGGGTGGGTCAATGGTAGGTAAATTGTCTTTTAATGGATCAGGTGGCTTGTTCAATGTTTCAGCTTTCTGTTGGTGTGTGCATTATGTTCGTGGCATGTTTTGTTGTTGAGATATTAACTTTAATGTAGGGCTTGATGGCCCGTATTTCAAATATTTTGATTTTCCCATATTTGTGTTTTATCGGGAGGGTGTATGCGTATTGGTTAATTATGCATCAGGGTATGGTCAGTTCAATGTTGAAATTTAATTTGGTTGTTTTGTTCATTGTTTCAGCTTCATGGTCAGGTATATGTTATGTTTAAATTGTGTGTATTATAAGAGTTGTTGACTTTTTCCGTGTTTGGTCGCGTTTTGGTGTTTTCGGCATTTTGCGGTATTATCGATTTGTAAAGTTGGTTTGAGTGTGACTGGGATGGGTCTTTGGTGGTAAATTGTCTTTCGATGGTTCGGGTGGCTTGTTTAATGTTTTAGCTTTCTGTAGGTATGTGCATTATATTCGTTGCATATCTTGTTGTTGAGATATTAACTTAAATGTAGGGTTTGATGGCCCGTATTTTGGGAGGGGTTGACTTAGACCATGTCTGAGACATCACCCCTTGTGAACACGCATAAGTCATGCAATCTGTGTCAAATGGTGAGCGGTCTCGTTTAGGGAACCTGGGAGACATAGTCTAGTGTCTAAGCTTCCCCGAACCACCGTCAGTGATTATGTGCCAGGTAGAGTATATTTAGTTGATCCTAGGATGATGACATTGGTGTCACTCCTATTGTCATTTTTGTAGAGAAAGGCCGGACATCCCGATCCAGTAGTGAATCTTCTCCCTTACTTGTGAGTCACAGTAAGGGCCAAGGATGTTTCGAACTCATGGTTGGTGGTCCATGATATGTTCTTCATCACATGAGCAGCCTAAATGAGGGGGAGGGGGATGGGTTGTCCCTGATTTTGGTTTGTTTTGGGATTGTCTCCAGTCGGAGACAGTTAGTTGTGTACTAAGTAAATTGGTATCATAGTTTAGTTGTGTTTGCAGGTTGTGTCTAATTGTATTTAATAGTGTTTGTAAAACTTCCTAGAATAAGATTTAAGCAGTGTAAACATCCATATTTGCAAAAATAACGATAAACCACTGTCATTAAGTAGTTGTAGTACCATATTCGTATAGCTTTTGGGAAAGACGATAAAACGCAAAATATGATTGGAATATTTGCTGAAGTCTGGGATCGATGATCTGACAGAAAATTTAAGGAAGGCGTTGATCATGACTGAACAAAATGAAAGAGCAAAATAATAATAATTGCAATTTATGTTTATCATTTCAACTATTCCGAGTCAGAGAAAATCAAGAATAAAAATGAAACTTTCCTTAGATATCTGTCGCATTGGCTTTACCGGGAAGGCTAGTTCCGGGGGGGGGGGCTTGTTTAAATTTTAACTTATTAAGATCAAAATGGTAAGGTCATATTGACGAATTTCCAAAATGACAAATTATTGTGCAGTGTGTTAAATTGGAATATCTTTTGATTCTTTTCCACTGGAGTACGCTAATATCCGATCTTATATCGTACTTCAATATTTTTTTTTGAAAACAAGATCTTTAATGTAAACATCCGCATTTCAATATCCTGAGACTATCATAGAATAATTCTGTGAATCCCAAGCACAACCCATTACAATATCAGTCTATAAGTCAATCTGTATTACAACAAATGAATAATAATCCCGAAAACAGTTCAATTATATTTGGCTTTGACTTATTTGTTTGGGAGGGACACGAAATGTAGGAATAAGAGTCACCGACGGTCCAACTTCAACGAACAATCTACATGAACAGACTTACATGTATCTTACTCATTTAAATAATCATTTGTCCTCATCGTGATTTGCCCGTCTGATTATACAGGTTTTACTTTCAATTTAGCCTCACTCAGACACACAAATAAAATGTAAAATTATAACATCATATTATAAAAACATTATCCAACCTCGAATTAACACTAATGAACACGATGTGATGACTTTATTACTATCTATGAGGAACCATTAAACATTTATGAACGAAATCCAGATACGTACAGTTTATTCATGAATTTGGAATATAATGTCGCAATTCATTCTAAATATCTTTTAAATATCGAATCTCTTACATTACGAATCTCTTATTAAAATATATATTCTATTTATACAATATTGTTTTTCTCGTCATCCGTGATTTCCACATGTTGATTGTATTCTATTTTATCAAATGATCGGAAAGTAATACCATGAAATGAGTAGCATTAGACATGTTAGATTATACGCCCTTTAATTACACTTATAAACACGATGTGATGATTGTTTCATTTACTTAGAGGAACGCATAAACAGATTAATCAATTATGAACGAAATCCAGATACGTACGATGTACGTACAGTTTACTAGTCAATTTGGAATATAATTATTAGAAATGTATTTCTAAAAATCTCTCAAATATCGAATCTCTATTAAATTATATATTTTATTTGTGCAGTAGTGATTTTCCCGTCGTCGTGATTTCAAAATGTAATTATTAATGATCGGTAAGTAATAAACAATGTCTATGCACCGATCGATGCAACGAATAGCAAAATGCGCCGGTCGGAGCAACCTTCGATGCACCGACAGATTTGACCGTTGCACCGATCGGTGCATCGATTGTTTCTCCAGATGCGCCGGTCGATGCACCGGTCGATGCACCGAATTAGATGCGCCGATGCACCGGTAGATGCACCGAAGTTCTGCGCCGCGGCGCACCGGCGTGTGATGTGGTGCAAGATCTGTACTGTATGTTGGATGTCTGCTTTTGCTACAGTGCTGGTCTCAGATTGGTTGATTTCTGGGCAAATATGTTTGATTTCTGCTGTTGCTCCAGTGCTGGTTGTTGATTGGTTGATTTCTTGGCAAATATGTTGGATGTTTGCTGTTGCTACATTGCTGCTCTCGGACTCGGATTGTTGGATTTCTGCACAAATATTTTGGATGTCTGCTATCTGCTCCTGGATTGTTGGATTTTTGTTATACCTACAAGTTGACCTGAAAGCATATTGAACAACTGCTTATAGTCTGGGCAATCAAACAAATTGCTAATTTTCTCCAGAATTATTTAATGCTACAGAAATGCTTTCCACAGACGTGTAGTACATTTAACGTTACTTCTGGATCACCCTGTATGCATCAAAACTCATGTAAAAGTAAATTTACTTATCAAATATAACTAGGTCAGTAATAAAAATCATATTTCACATACATTTAACTGAGGGACCAAAAGGGCATGTATCCAGACTCATCCTTTCAAGTTTTACTAAATTGCCTTCCTGATGGCATCTTCTCTTTTGTATCTGTTTATAAGTAAGCCTGTCCTCTCCATTGCCATTGAAGAATGAGAGGAATTTTTGTTTTTCGTTCCAGACCCGAACCTAAATGTTGATTTCTTGTTCGTTGGACCTGAGAGCCAACGGAACAAAATCGGGTACCCCTGACACCTCTACTGTCTATTATGACTATATCTAACCATTCATAATGTATTAGAGATAAAGAACAGGAGATATGCAGCCTATTCATGCTTGCTCTCTTGTTATAATTGTGTAACCTGATTTTGGGCTCATGGAGAAGGCTATGGCTATTTTAGAATATGATTTATTGTTTAACTTTAATCCAAAATATAAAATGTGAATTCAAATCTTTTCACACTTCCTAAAGAGTTAATAAAAGAACTTGTAATTCTTCAACTTCTCTCATTTTCTTAATTCCATCCTGATTGTTATTCATGTGTATATCATTTTTAATTGCATCATTTATTAAATGTTCTCTGCTTAGATTTAGTCCTGATTTTAAAATAAGGCGATGTGGCGAGGCGTTTTACATTAAGGTGTTTATTGAGTGTGTAATTAATAAAACCGTTAAGCTTCTTGGATTTGGGTAATGTGTTCAGAATCTTGTAAGTTTTTGTTAAAATAATACCCAAGATACTTGTATGACTGAACTTCTGAAAGTTTCAAGACACCAAAAGGCCATTCTTTACCTTTATCTGTTTTTTGACTGACAACCATGACTTTGGATTTTCTTTCGCTAAATGAAAACCCCCATTTAGAACATTAAGTTTATAGCAAACAACATTTAAATCCCCCTCTAACACAGGTACAAACAACCATTCACTTTGCCAACCAAAACAACAGTCGTGACACAGAACTGCTCAATATTCAATAAACACATTTAACACATAAACACAACACCACAACATGATTACATGTTCCTCCAAGTCTTCACTCGCTACATTTTTTTGACATTCAATGATTCCATCTGTATTGTTACTGGTTTGTAATAGATATTTCTAAGCTTAATGCTTAAACTCTGCCAGTTTCACCAGACTTGAGTTTATTTATTCAAGAAAATTTCATCTTTTTTGCTTTCTTTTTTTCTATTTCATCATCTAGATTTTCACATTGACGTTTTAAATTGTTTCCATTTTCTGTGGGAAGGTTGACTTGAGTAGAAATAGAACTTAAAGTATTTTCAGATGAAGAAAAGAATAAACTGCTCAAAGAAGTGTCAAGTTCAGCCATTTGCCTTTTTTTCTTAAGTTTGAACATTTTTTTTCGAGATCATTTTCACCCTCATATTTGATGTGACTGACCCCGGGCATTTATCCACATGAATTACTTTTCGTTGTGGCATCCCCATGGAATATGAAGAATATTTGGCACTGAAACTTTTTGTATAGTTGAAGATGTTAATCATTGTCTTCCAACCTCACAGGCCATCTAACCCTAGGTAGTCCTGGAAGAACTGCCCACACAAAGTGTGCCATCTTGAATTATGCCATTGCTTTTGAAATCAGTTTTTCTCAATTTTTCTATTTCTACGAAAGAATTCAAACTTTCAAAGCTCCTATTATTTCAAGCAATATATTGGGCACATTTTCTGAAACAATCAAAAGATACTCTATTCATTGACTATTCAACTAGTTATAGCGTATACAGACTGTGCTATACAAAAACAAGCGGAGTGGATATCATTTGTGCAATTTGCAGAAATCAACAATCATTTTGACTTTTAATTTGTGATATTTCATTAACTAAGACATGTTAGGTACTCAATTATTGTCAAACAGTTGTACGTTTCTTGCGGCCTCTGTCGATTGAACTGAGTAAGTACTATCGGAATCAAAGAATAGCAATAAGTGCATGATGAAGTTGAAGTGTTGAAGGAATTCCCGCTGATTCTCAAATTAAGATAGTAATATGGATAGTAAAATTGCAGAGTGCACATTGGTATACTACATTTTCCTTTCATTTGTTTTTGTTGGCCATGGTCTGCCCAAATACCTTTGGAAGTAGAATCTAGAATTGTATTTTAATTCTTGTCAATGCACAATTGTTCTCCACTCATGGCACTACAGTTGAAAACTCTCTTATTTCCACTTGCTCATAATGATATTCGGATCTTTAGTTAGGGCTGCATCTGCAGCATTCTTAATAATACCATCAGCTGCATCCTGTAGACCTTTGGCATGAGACGTCTCAAAAAAGTTTCTTGTGAATCATTTGTATCTGAGTTCAGCAATAAGCCTTGCATTGAAAATTAGGTAAAATTACTAATTTATCATTCTTCCCTGGGGTTTCACCTCATTGTTTGCTTGTGGATAGGAAGTTGTTGAAATGTTCTCTAATGGCAGCTTCTTCTTAATTCATATTGGACTTCCATTATCTACAAATATGTACGAAAAGAGTGATGATTCTATGACTCTCCATAAGGGAGAGTTTTTTTCTATTTAAAGGATTACGTCAAGTTTCCCGGACAAAAACAATATGGCGAGTCAGCTGGATCAGTCCATTTTTAAGAAATAGGGGAGTTTTGTAAATTCTAGTTTATTGAAATCATCTTGTAGATAAAATGATATTCTACAATATGTTTCTGTCAACAAGAGAGTGAATTATCCAAATAATACATGTACATCAGCCCACATGCCTGCAAACAGGCTAGTAACTGAACTCTTTATTCTCAGCCCCTGGAATGATTAATTGCTTCCAGATAAGACATCTGCTTAAGCTGCGCATGCTTACTGGCTAGTTGCACAGCAACAAAAGTAAACAAGATGGCTGTTCACTCAGCTTCAGGTTCTCTGTTCTAGAAAGAAATTTCCCTTTTCTGGCTTGTTAAAATTTGTAGGGGACTAACACTATGATTAATCACCCAAGTCTGGTTTCTCAGAACATTAACCCTTGTACATTTAGCTAGGAAACTAGATATCCCAGATAAACAGTTTATAAATCTCCTTAATTTGCACTGGCAAATATATGGTTAAAATGAGGCAGAAAGTCACTTTAACACCAGAATTTCATCCTTTCCAGAGTTCAGTTTCACACCAGCTGATTGTTTTTAAAACGACCATAGTGTTCTCTGTTATAAACCATGCTTTAATGTATTTAGCTTTAACATAGTTTCTTCTTGTGGACATTATAAGAACTCACATGCAAACTAGTTGGATGTTATCAAAATGGCGTCATCTAAAGAGAAACATTTGGATTATATTAAAAACATGTGTAGGGTGTGTGGAAACCGTGCTCAAAAATGTGCTGAAATTACTAAGAAGGTAAAACCATTATTCTGTAGGGAATTTGAAAAGGACCTTTTAGAACATTTTACAATAAATATTCATCATGACGATTGTGAAGTCCATCCGGACAGAATTTGTAAAAGTTGCTACTGGCGGATGGCTAATGTAAATAGGGGAACATCAGCAAACTGTGATGATTCTGTAGTATTTGTATATTACCCACATAATGATGAACAATGTAATACATGTGAACTTTACAACCTTCAAAAACGTGGAGGGAAGAAGAAGCCAATAAGGGGGTGGTACAGTCGTGTACATGCCATTCAGCAGAAATCTCTGACTGATGACAGCATTGCTGCTGCAAGTTCTTCCGATATTGAAATACACAGTAGCACCCCAAAGAAAGGTACATATAAATCACTAACATTTTCTGATATTGGAACTTCGCCTATAAAATTTAGTCCTGTCAGGCCTTCAACATCAACTTCAGCCAAACCTGAAAATACATCTATTGCTGATATCTTAAACAGTAGCAATACTTCTCCAAATAAAGCCATCAGTAAAAAACTTGCGAAAAAGATATTAACAAAAGAGTTTAATACGTCCAAAGATGGAACAGCAACATTTAAGAGTGTTCGTGGTAAGCCCCTCGTAGTTGGCAAACTAATAAAACCTCAAATTGCAAGTCACAAGGCGAAAACATATCTTGTAAACAGGCGATCTAGGCAATTAATGAAGGCACGGCAGTTAGAATCTGGCAAAGAAGGGGCTCTGGTCCAGCAGGCCAATGAAGTTTTGAGACTTGACCAAAAAACTCGATCACAGGTGAAGGCTAAAATAGGTGCTCAAGATACAATTAAAATCAATTCAAAAAATGCTTTGGGTATTAAGACTTTTGGTAACCAAACATGGTCTGAATATGGACAGTGTCGAAGTATGTTAAGAAAGAAAGGAGTTATACTGCCATCTGAGAACACAGTAAGAAAAACAAGAAAGACCTTTATTCCAGAAGAAATTCAAAGCAGAACAATAACAGCATCTGTGAAATCTGATAAAACTTCCTCTAGTGTCAATGGCTATGTTAAAAAGGATTTACCTATCATAGAGATATCTAATCTGGATTCGTATGTCAGCAAATTATTGGATGATCTGGATGCATCTGACTTGCTCTGCAGAGAAAGTATTCCAATGAGAGAGATCTGGATTAAAATAGGTAGGACTAAATCACTTTTATTGTATAAATTATTTATATAGCATAATTAAGATCATCCCAATTAGGAATGAATCCTAACTAATGAGCAGACAGCTGACCATGTTTATAAACAATATATTCAACCTTTAAGGTCAAGGAGGTCAATTCTGCCATATGTTTCTGTTGCATAATGTTTCACTTAACATACCCATGACAATTCTGATTAGTAGATTTACATTTATGAAGTCATTATGAATATAACATTTCTAACTTTATAAATGAATCTAGTTTTATTTCCTTATATGTCACTTAAAGGATCTCATTCCTGTTACAGGAGGAGACCATGGGCAGGGAAGTTTTAAAGTGTGCCTATCAGTCTGCAATGTTGACAAACCAAATTCAAAACTGAACACTATAGTCATATCGATGACTCCTGCTAAAGATTATCATGATAATCTTACACAGGTCATGGAAACTCTAGCTCCGGAATTAAAAAATCTAAAAAGAATGTCATGGAACAATAGAAAATTAAGGATGTTTGCCTGTGGTGACTATGCATTTCTAGCCAGTGCGTATGGTTTATCAGGTGCAGCTTCAAAACACTGTTGTCTTTGGTGTGATATCAAATCAGACAATCTTAATGACCCCGATTCCGCATCTGAAGCACGCTCAATGAAAACTCTCCTCAGAGATCATAAAGCGTTTGTTAAGGATGGGTCATCAAAAAAGCAGGCTTCTCAGCATAATAATGTTATCAACAAACCACTCTGGAACATCCCCCTTTCCCAGGTATGCATACCATGGTTACACATCCTCTTAGGCCTCTCTAAACGTCATCATGACAATTTTCAAACTGAAATTAATGAAATAGATCAGGAAATAGCAAGGACAATTGCAAAATCAACTCAAATATTGGGAAATTCTACGTTTGATAAACATGTCAAAGAGCTCAGAAAATATGACAATCACCTATCATTCCTGAGCAGACGAGGATATCTTGCCTGGGAAATAAATGAAGAAACAGATGTAAGGGAGAGAGAAAGAATAATCAAAGCAAGAAATGCCCTCATCAACAAACAGCCAAAAAAGCCAACACGAAATGAACCAAAGTTAAAGGTTGGTGAAGGGCCTTTAGTTGAACATATTAATCAAATAATTTTAAAGAAACACAATATCATTCAGGTAAACTACCATTCCAAATCATTTACAGGGAATCATGCGAAACGATACATCAGACCTAAGACGTGGGAATCCATGCTTGAAGGAGTAAAGGCAAAAGTTAAAAGTCTCTCCCCATCCAAGAATTTATATAAAAAAGCAAAAAAGATTGTGAAAAGATATGCAAAGCTAAACCAACTATTTTATTCAGTCAGTTTGACAGTTGGACATTCCCAAAAAATACCAATCAAAGAACTACCTTCCATCGAGAGAAAAATTGCTAGATATTGCGGATTCTACAAAGAAACATTTCCTAAACAACGAATTCTTCCAAAAATGCACTTCTTAGAGTGCCATGTCAGTGAATTTATAAGGCTCTGGGGACATGGTATGGCTCTCCTTGGAGAATCAGGAATTGAATCTAGCCACCATTACATAAAAGATATGAAACAATTCAGATCAACGACCACCTTATCGAAGAAATATCGTTATGTAATGGATGAACACCATGTGCTAGTTAATCCAAGAATGCTGGAGTGTGCACCTTCACCCCCTAAAAGGAGAAAAGTGAAAGACATAGTTTAAGTGTATGCAGTACACTTGACATTACGCCATTAAAAGACACATTATGATAAACTAGCTCAGCTCATATCAATATTTGGACAAAAATTAAATTGGATTACTAGTAACAAATGGATTATATGAGTTTTAGAAAATGAAACTAGGAAAAGATAGCCTTCAGATATATGTAAGTAAAAAAGCTTTTTCTTGTGATAGGCATCTAGATAGCAGATTTAAATGATTAGTCATTCAAGTCCAACTTCTACTTATAGCTTTATTTCATCGGACTCTGTTAAAGCTAAGACTAGATTTTCATATCAACATATCACTGGGATGTTGTTTATTCAGTAGATTTAATTTCATTTAAATCTAAACTCTTTAACCATATCAAAGTACGATTTAAAAAAGATATTTGAAGAGTTCTGTAGGTGAATTTGCAGTTGAACATTGTAGTCTGGCATGTTTCCTGAATACAGCGGTATGTAATCAAAGCGTTATTTCATTAGGAATTAATTATCAGATTTTAAATCTACTTGGTATGAAGATCTAACATACTTCAATTAATAAAGTTATGATAGTTTCATCAAAATAAACCCACTAATAAAGATTAAATTCAATTAAAACTGTAATGCGGCCTATTAGAAAGCCATCATCCCAGCAGTAGCATTTTCCCTGCTGTGGTTTAATCTGTACAAGTGTAAACAAAGTAGCAAGCCAGCATCAGGGGGTAATTAATCATGTCCACTGCTGACAGTAAAGAGTTTGGAGTTGCTGGCATGTGAGCCAACATAAATCCTTGTATTCATTCAAACTGCTTTGCTTCATTTGTAGGACATTTTATAAGCCATGTTGTGTGCTAATATGTGATGGGGTTTAGATGTCAAATTCTCCTATTACTCACAAATAGAAGGTCCTAAACTTCCCCAATAAAATGTGAAATTGATTTGTCAAAACAAAAATCTCTATTTTATAAATGTATGACGATCTATTCTATACTATTGCTACAAAAACAGGCAGAGGTGTTTACACCACGACCTCAAACCTGGTATACCCTTGAGTTTTATCCCGGATCGTGCCTTTTATACTAAACAGTGAGCAACACCAAAAACGGGCGTTCGATTTGCTAAACGATATGCGTCAACCTTTAAAGTGGGTTTGTCATTAATACATTTTATGTAAAAACTGTCTTGCTGAAGGTGTTCATGTGGGGTCAACTCTTTAAGCGTTTGAACATTTCACTTCCAGCAAGATATTGCTATTTAGTCCACACTTGTGATCAATAATTTGTCTGTCTGGGGAACACCCAGCCCATTGGACACTTGGATTAATGACAAACCCTTAATTACTCACAGTCACGTGATTGCCAGAATTGCTCATATACAGTACTGATCATGCCTGAAATCACACCGGCACGCGCCTAGGCGCGATCGATCGACACGCCGAGATGTCGTCGGTAGGCTCGCCGATCGGCATGCCTTTCGGCTCACTGAGTGGCCATCGACGCGTCTATCGGCGTTTAATTTGAATTCCCAGTCGGAGGGATCGATCGGCACACACTGTACTGTACTAAACATACCATGAACAGATCTCCTATCGACATTGAAACATGTTAACAACGTAAAAACACTTTCATCGGTATGAGTGATAAAATCTAATAATAAGAAAAACTGATGATTAAACTAAATACTTAAATAGGTCTATGTCATTTTTGTTATTTTCTTCTGCATGTGTTATCCGACATTATTAGGTTATGATTAAAAACGTATAATATTAATATTCATCGTCGAAATGTGTTTTGGAATAAAAAGATTTGATGGTGTTAATTTATTTTTATATTGGAATGTATCCGGGGGCTGGGGGAATAGCAAGGGCCAAAATTTGACGAAGTAAGTTTTCAGTCGTATATTTTTTAAAAGAAAATGAACAATTCAGTCTCTCCGCAATCTGTTTTCAAATACGAGTTAAATAAAACAGTATCACGGCTGTGGTCAAAATATTTGTCACCTGCGGGGAGCATGTTATTTTTCATAAAAAACACACAAATTATATAATCTATAACTCATATATTTGTTATACGAAAAAACTACCTTTCGATCACAAAACCAGTGAGTACAATATTGATATTTTCAGATCTGATCGTACACAAATTGTGATTCAAGTTGGTTATTTTAAAAGCAGAAAAGAGATGAGAAATTGTATCAAACATGTCGGACTTCCTTACCAATATTATTTTTTAATTGAGGATAAGGGCTCCGCCTAATCTGACTTTGATGGCTCGAAATATGTAAATCTGTAAATCGAGAGCCATGTAGCAGTTAAAAGACAAAAGCCCATTAGAGTTGAATAAATACATATCAATGAATTATCTGTTCATAGTTTTAATATATTTATTCTAATAGGCTAATTGACACTTAAACATGCATCTAATTAATGCGTTGTGTTTGGGATTCTATTACTAAATACCGTATCTAAAATTGATTATATGAAGTGCACCTGTTATTTTTACAATAAAGATGATCTGTTTTATTAGTCGCAACAAAACTTTTTTAAGTACATGTAGTATATCGTACATCAGTGAAGAAGCTACGGCTACCCGTTTTACGTGCAGTATGGCAATTCTTGAAATACTTGTATTTATTATGAATTACATTATTAGTCCAAAATACACATTTCGTTCAATAAGAAACACATAAAAACGTTCAATACATTATCTAATACGCAGCGATCGGACAAAATGAACGGAGGAGGGAGGTCAGCCCATTTTTGATAGAAAATTCAACAAATCTTCACCAACCCCACCCCCTCCGATCCGTTCATATTTTCCGATCACCAGGTGCGTCTACAGGTGAATAAAAACAACGTATTGCAAAAACCGTATTGTTATATTAAGATCTAGGAGTATTATAAGTGTTCGAACTCGGGATTTCTAAACTGCCACCGGACTACTGACTCTATAAAATACGCTTAACTACTAATTATTGAGCCGTTCAGTGAACCAGATTTGTAATCAATAGTTGTAGTCTGTGATAAAATGAACTTGATACATGTTACTTGAATTTCTATCAACTCATTTTTATGATCAGAGATGGTCAAACGCTATATTCTATTGACAACGTAACATTCATTTGTCATCGTGACGTGCAGGTCATGACAACCATCAACATGCAATGGTGTATGTTTACAAAAAACTTGAAACCAGGAGTTTTATTTAGACGGGATTTCCCCTTTTTATGTCTCCAACTTTTTTGTGTACGGTGTTTATTTAGCGTCTGGGGTCGGCGTTCAGCGTCTGTAACAAATGGCGGGTGGTGACATTTTTCATGTTTATGCCTTGTTTAATATTTAAGGCTCTAAATGAAATATAATATCTGATATCATCATGATGTTATTCTTATTATATTATTCTGTTTTGCAGGTGCCAATGAGTATGACACACAAGCAGTGACAATTGAGATTTCAAGTCCAGTTTGAAGAACAATACGCCGTTCTTCAAGTTATAGCCCAGGGAGTTCAAGTTTATGCATCTTGCCTCAAGTAAAGTGTTAGCCCTTAAAGACAGGACCGTAGCCAGGGAGTGGCCGGGGGTCGGAGTTTTCACCATTTTGAGCAATTTTCAAATGATTTTGGTCATTTTTTGGTCAGATTTGTCAAAAGTGAACCCCTTGGAATTTCTTTAAAAGTGAACTCACTCTCTTGATACATCCTGACAGTGGGCCTGAAAGGTTTATCCCATATTGTATTGGGGAAATTGCACAGTTGCTTGATGCAAGAGTAAAACTTTGAAATAACCATAGATAATATTACAATAGATAAAAGTTTGGCATGCATTATTTTTTTCGTTTCATTATTAAATTTGAGAGCAGGTAGACGTATACAGCAGTGCAGTGAATTATGTTTGTATTTTAAGAAGTTGTTTTCAGGTGTTACCAGCGATGATTGCAGGCATGAATACACTTTAAATATATTTCCTAATATATTCCTTCAGTAAATACACCCGTTTGCATGTTTTAAATAAGCCGTAAATAAAATGTTTAAACTTTGTTAGCATGGTCTATAAACTACAACGACCGTCAACCTTTTTAAGTTTTGATTTGTTTTGTTGAAATTAGATTAAGAAATTAGACTTTCAAATGTCACCAGTGTCTTTAGGGTTGAGGTTTCACGTCGGTTTAAATTAGAATAATTCTTTACTATCTGGTTTTGTTTGCTTCATTGTGAAATGTTCATCGAATTGTTATTTTTCGAATCATTTCTATTTCGTTACATAAGTTATTTGGAATAAACTTAATTTCAGCTAAAATGCAGGGAAGTGCATGGCTGTTTTTGAAACTTCAAAATTTTATTTTGACGTTTTGTTGCTTATCACCGTATTAATTATGTTTTATGTTTGTTTATTTGTTTTTATTTCTTATACAAGTACAAGTAAGTCAGGGGCGGATCTGGGAACCAACAAGGGGGGAGGGCCCAAATTTGAGGTCAGAGAAAAAAACGTCCGCGCTTGCGCCGGGCCCCCAGCCCCCCCCCCCCTAATCCGCCAGTGTATGTTATACATTGCAATTCACACCCGTAGAAAACCCTGCATTGCCTTACAAAGTTTACATGAGCAGTTTCGAGAAACATTAGAATATGGGAGGGGTTCAAGAAGAGACCCGGTGTAAAAGGGTAGGAGGTCCAGACAGTATCTGTTGGAATGTTATATATTTCCCTATCCAACATATGCCGGATAGGCGTATGCATGAGTGGAGGGTTGGAGAAATAGGGCCTCGTGAGAGATACATGTACTTGACAGTCAGTAATTGTTTACACCCCCCCCCCCTTCCTTGAAATGCTTTTTGTTCATTGAAACAATACGAAATCAAAATTGACTAGTTTCCTAATTACAATAAAAACAAACGGCTGATTAGAAGATTACAGTGACTGTTTCCCGTCATTACATAACAATGTTGATGGTGGGCAAAGGAAATCGAGTCTGTATTGATCTAGTTAATAAGCATGATACGTGATTATAAACGTAGAGTAAAGGAAATGACAGGAAATTTTTTAGAATTCTCATTGTAATCAGAACTATGTGAATTTATACCATTCGCTCAGACATGGGCTAAAATTTTGATTCTTTTCAGCCTAATATTCTATCCAACAGCATTAAATGATCAAACTCAATTAATTAGTAAAACTTCAATAAGGGATCACATAAATTTCGATACAGCGGTAAATGAAAGTTTTATGCTTATTATGCGGGAACTATGAAATATTAGATTTAATTACCTAGGTACCGTATTCGGGGGGACATTTTATCCTTTTTAGATTTTATATCGATTTTGACATTTTTGCCCTCTGGCTATGAAATATGTCTCTGATATGTATGTATTTCCCGAGAGAAAATGGGACATTTGCGGGGCCTGATGCAAGACTAGTTATCTGTTTTCCTGGCTTGTTTGAAATGGATAAACTTTGCAATGTCGTATGTTTCAATGAAGCCCATGTGGGAATGACAGCCTGTAGACCTAGAAATCCATATTTATATACTATAGATCGAGATAGAATAGTAATACAAAATATAGTATTCCAATTTCCAGTATCACACTAGACACCAACTTTAAAATACTAGTAACAGATTTAGAATTCCTATTTTAAAATCAAGAGTCAGTTTAATCAGGAATTATAAATTCATTGATAAAATGCGATCGAGATAGACTGGTGGACAGGATGAGCTAGGATGCAATCAGGGAGGCGCTTAGTTGTTTATATTAATTATTGGGTCTTATAACACCTTAGTATAGTATACCCCTCCCTCCCAAATCACAACTTCGCAACCACCCGAGAGAAAATGGGACATTTGCGGGGCCTGATGCAAGACTAGTTATCTGTTTTCCTGGCTTGTTTGAAATGGATAAACTTTGCAATGTCGTATGTTTCAATGAAGCCCATGTGGGAATGACAGCCTGTAGACCTAGAAATCCATATTTATATACTATAGATCGAGATAGAATAGTAATACAAAATATAGTATTCCAATTTCCAGTATCACACTAGACACCAACTTTAAAATACTAGTAACAGATTTAGAATTCCTATTTTAAAATCAAGAGTCAGTTTAATCAGGAATTATAAATTCATTGATAAAATGCGATCGAGATAGACTGGTGGACAGGATGAGCTAGGATGCAATCAGGGAGGCCCTTAGTTGTTTATATTAATTATTGGGTCTTATAACACCTTAGTATAGTATACCCCTCCCTCCCAAATCACAACTTCGCAACCACCGTCAATTTTATAATCAAATCCCTATCCCTCAGTCACTAATGCAAATACATGAATAAATATAATTGGAGTGAATTGCATGCGTTTCGAATGAAGTTATCTTTGACGTACTAGTATTAATTTGTTCAAACAAGTTTACAGAAGATAAATGAAAGGGGGGGACAAAGGGAAATACAGGGGCGTAGCCAACTTTCAGTCAGGGGGGATGCGATTGCCCCTTAAACATTCGGTTTTCAGTCAGAATGGGGTGGGGGTGCGATTAGCAAGCCAAAATATTTTTTTAAGATATGTTTTGAATTTTACAAAAATCAATGCAATTTCCTTCAAAATTGAGCTAGAAACTTCACCTTTACTTCACAATAAAAAGCATATTTTAAAGCTCATTTCGTCTTCCATCTCATGGTTATATTTTCATTAGTGATGGGGGAGGGGGTTCGGTCGCTAGGCCTATGAAAACATTTCAACCTGCCAACCTTACGGTGGGAGCAAGTATACATCAATTTGCTTATAATATCAATACAGATAAATGGTCGAAACTGGAAGCGTAATTGATAAAGCACAGCAAAGTATTTAGCTTAGGCTTATTAAAATAATGAACGTTCTATCTACAATCATGTTGTATAAACATCTGTACATGTAGTCTCAGGCCCGTAGCCAAGAGGGGGGGGGGGGGGGTTGAGTAAATGCGAGCAACCAAAAGTTCTTTCAAAATCATGCCCTTCTTTGTCTTGTGATCTTCAAGTAATTTGGGACAACATGTGACACTCCTTTTTTAAAAAGCGAACTAACCCCTTGCCAAAAGCTGGCTACGGGCCCGCCTGTAACATCCCCTACAAAAGTTTGTTCCCGTCTTGTAAGTAATAATAAATCAAAACAAAGCTTTTTTTAAATTATGAATGTAAACACTTATCAATATGTATGCAACATGCAAAACCAATAAACTGAATACATTTAAAGATTAGACTGCAGCTTCTTGAAAAGAAAGCAGAACGTGTCATCACCGCCAACATAGAGAGCAACGTGTACATGCACTAATTATAAGTATCTGAAAGATAACGCAAAAAAACTTAATTATTAACTTTCAAGTCTTAACAATTTAACATGTAACTGTAACATAACATATATATCGCCCCGAGGGGTCATTTAGCTTGATGAATAACCCCTCTGGTATTAGAGAGGTTTCGCACAATGGATTTACCTCAACTCGTTTTAGTTTGAACTAGCTGCTCATTAAAATGTACCCTACGCGCAGAGCCTAGAAATAAACTACAGAAGATGAAGCTCTCTTTTAATTAAGAAGTGAAGTCGAACGAATGCAGAGGGTAATAAATCTGGTGAACACAACACGTCTCTATAAACGCATTGTTGAACGCAAATGATCATGTGGATTCACTTAAATTCTGAATTATATTCAACTGTTTCTGTAAACTTCAACGAATGCATTTAATCCCATGATGCGTTTCACTCCTATCTGGAGTCTGGGAGTGCAGACTTGCACCCCGGGACTTGCACCAACCCTTGCCCCTCTTCCACCCCGTGTCATCCTTGAGGTCCATGCATAGCCAAACACTTCACATGCCTGTATCACCCCGTTAATGGAAACAACCTGTAAAAAATGAATATCATATTAAGCAAATGCCTTTTATGGCCAGGTAACCGAGACATCAAAGTGATATTGAGTAAATTTCCTCCAACTCAAAACGTAATTATATAGATATAAATAACTCTCTTCATAAAATCTAAAGTTCACAATCCTTATCTAAATTGTGTATGGAACAAAACCAGAAGTCTGTTATATTATTAGTCTACAAAATGTCCGATGACTTAACTGTATGGAATTTTGAAATATAAACATTTTATTGTAGATATATAACAAAAACACATCAACATAGAAAAATTCAATACAGTTATATTGTAACAATATTCATATTATATTAATTAGAGGGACCAAACACATTCGCTATTGCTAAGGTTTCTACGACTTTAACTGTCTTATCAGCATCTTGATCCATCAAGGTATTACAATATTGTATGACTGAAGGAATACACTGGTATGCTATGTCAGAGCATGAAATTACAATTACACTGTGCTTAATAGGCGGCTTCATACTCCTTACGTCTCAAAATCTCTTAATTTTCAAATGGGAGTATATCATTTTCGTGAGCAGGATTTGGCGGGACAATACGATTTTCTTTCAAAATCAAAAATATTCCAAGGTGTTATTCATCGGGAAGTAGTATCATAAGATTTTAGATATATCATTGCATCCCACGACCAGTTTGATTATCAATACGCAATCAGTCTGGTACTGGTCAAGTGAGTAATAAATAACAGACGCTAATAAGACACAGGATGCAATCAGGTTAATTATCGTCTTTTATTGTCTTAAGTCTCAGCGTACCTTGTAAGATAATCATTCCCGTTTGATTTTGTTTGAATCGAAATTAATTTTATTCCTTACAATAGTTAAGAAATTTTGTTGATCATGTTGGCTCCAAGCAACAATTTTAAATCGTCGTTCTGTAAGACTGTGAAACACTAAACTATTTCGTGTTTTTATTATCTAACGTAGCGTATATTAATACTTGTTTGCTGAATGAGACCCGCGGAATGAGATTAATTTCAATATGATTCGCACAATGATAAGACTTTCATCACAGGCTTCAATGACTGCCCATCATTGGCATCATACTGTTTTTCAATAATTCCTTTATTATAATAATTGTTGAAGGTACGAAATACAACACGATCATTTTAATCATGGAAATTCGTCCTTTGCTAAATCATGTCAAGTTGAAATAATGTCCGATGGGAGGCTTTTTAGAAGGGTTGTACCAAGCAATGTTTAGTTTTGATTGACAGTTCCAACGACTACGCCGATGGACAGTCTTGATAGGTGCTGATGGGAATGCAGTTTCGGCGAGACACGGGGAATAAAAACAAATATTTTGAACTTGCTTTCTCTTGAGCTTTCGAAATTGTACCCTCTCCCCACTTGGCAGAATCTGTCTCGATAAATATTCTTTTTACTCAAACTTACTCAAACAAATGAATTGTCCACTTTTCAATGTACATGAACATCTTTTTAGTCGTAGAATCCCATCATTCGTTTAATATCTAGCCAGTTTATTTAATTCAGTTACCCCGTGCGACGACATAGATTGTAAAAAATATTTAAATCCGTGGGACGTTAATAGCGATATATTACATTAAACTGTGTGGATTAATGTCCCCGGGTTAATGTCTCACGAATTTTAAATGTAAATCGAAATATTATCGTCTTGGCGATGAGCAATGTAATGTGTTGATACACGTAATTCTCACGACGAAGTCGATGGATAGTGCCGATGGGAATGCGGTTCCGATGACTGTGTCGATCGGCAGTACTTTGCTGTGCCGATGGCAAGGCCCATCGGCGTGCCGACCTGTGCCTATCGACGTGCCGATCGGCCTGCCGACTACGCGCCTATCGACTCGCCGATTGGAGCATGCCGATGTGATCTTAGGCATGATGTGTACTGTATGTGTAATAACATGAGACCTTAAAAATGAGCAATGCCATGCTCCCCTTTTATGGTTATATTTCAAAAAGTATTAGATAAATGAATAGTATTAGTTTGAATGAAAATCAATTTTCAATATGATTAAAGCATAAGATATATACCATCGCATGTAAGAGTAAACAAAAAAGACCAATAAGAATAAGAGATATCAAGATATTTTCTTCGAGTATTGCATTGTGGGTAATTATTCAAGAACACATTCCAATAAAATCATAATTTGTGGGAGAATGTTCACTTTCTGTATTGTCATAATTATGATGAATTCCATTTTTTATTAAATCATCAAGATGTATGTAGATAATCATGTTTTTATTTTTGAGTTATTTATTTAAATCATCCATGAAAGGATAAAATAAGATTTTCTTGGAATGTGTACATTCTCCAATTTTGAAAACCCAAAGGCAATGCTTATGTATGAAATATGGGAAGTTGCCTACCCTTCTAGTTGAAAGCCCATGATTTCACCCAAATTATGGAATTACGGACAATTTAAAAGATCCTAATTTTCACCTTCTAAACATTATCAATTACCAAAACAAACACGCTCATTTAAACAACTGTCTGTTCTTCAAGCAATATTGACGCTTCTGAATGATGAATATATCAAAAGATGTAGTGGGTCAGTGCAGTTGGTTACTGCTTGCAACAGGCTTGGTTTCTGTGCTTCTGAAGATAGCAGAATTAGGTTTGAGACACATGTGAAAGAGACTGAACAATCAAAGTCTTTGTCTGAAAAACTTTTCTGAGTTAACTGTTGTAAATATTGATGTTTGAATGCTGCATGCAATAGTCACTGGAAAGGACAGAAGCTGGCATGAAACGAGTATCATGGCAGCCAAGATCCACTGCAACATGCAATATAGAGCAAAATGCAGGGGAAGGGAGTGATTCTGTGGAAACCA